>OV050030.1:425990739-426590739 GCA_920105625.2 Clusia tigrina
GTTAGCAGAGTTTGGGGTACCCATCTACCTGAGGCGATTGATTGCCAGCTACTTCAGCGATAGGATCCTGCTCTACCAGTCCGAAAAAGGTGTGGAGTGGCACAAGATTATCGGAGGAGTTCCCCAGGGATCTGTGCTTCGACCGTTACTCTGGAATGCTATGTACGACGGCATCCTCCGCGTACAGGTCCCTGATGGTGTCAAAATCATCGGATACGCGGACGACATAGCATTGGTAATCACAGCTAAATACTTGGAGGAAGTGGTAGCAGAGGCCAACCGAACTGTGGCTACCGTCGGAAGATGGCTTGCAAACGTTGGACTTAGCTTGGCTGAACACAAGACCGAGGCAATCCTGGTTTCGAGCCGCAGAGTATTGGAGGTAGTGGAAATAAGAGTTGGTAGATGTGCCATAACCACGATTCCACACCTCAAGTACCTAGGAGTGTGGATAGACGCGCGGCTTACCTTCAAAGAACATCTGCGGCGCGTGGGAGATAAGGCAGCAAACACATGTTCTCTCCTATGTAGAATAATGCCCAACGTGGGAGGACCCAGACAGCGGAAAAGGCGACTCATCGCCGGGGTTGTCAGATCTATTATTCTCTATGGAGCGCCAGTATGGGCCGAATACGAGGATGTGAAGGCTTACGTCGGCACCATTGAGGCAGCATACAGGAGAAGTGCACTACGAGTGATCTGCGCATACCGCACCGTATCCACAGATGCCACCTTGGTAATAGCCGGCATGATTCCCGTGAACCTGCTAGCGAAAGAAGCGATGAACCTCTACCACGCCAAAGGGACACACGCGACAAATGTAGAGGAGCTCTTGGAAATTGGAAAGCGGAAGACCCTTCAAGAGTGGCAAGCCCAGTGGGATACTTCTACAAATGGCCGCTGGACAAGAAGGCTGATCCCCAACATTCAGCAATGGGTAAGCAGGTCGCATGGTGAGGTGAATTTCTACGTCACACAATTGCTGACAGGCCACGGAGGTTTTCGGGCATACCTGCACAGATTCCACTTGGAGGAATCTCCCTACTGTGCAAACTGTGGAGGTGCAGAGATAGAAGATCCCAAACATGTCTTCTTCTATTGCCCACGTTATGAAAGTGCTAGAGTGGCACTACAAGGAGTATGTGGAGAGCCCGTGGTGCCCGACAACATAGTGCAGCATATGCTCGAGAGCCCGGAGAAATGGGCTGCGGTGTGTGACACCACCGCCGCTATTATGAAAGACCTCCGCCATTAGGAGTGGCGAAGATGCGCAATGGAAAATAGCTAGGAGGGGTCAGCTGACCATACTACCCCCCCCCCCCCCGGAGAAGTATTACCTTACGGCGGTCCCGCGGGGGGAGGCTGCGATGGAGGTAGTTTTAGTGGGTAAGAATCCCACACTACTGGTGCCGTAATGTTACCAGTGTCTTTTGAAGATTTCCACCTCCGTTCCAATTATGGAAAAAAAAGGGAGAGAGCAGCGATGTTTTTCCGTTTTCATAATGGCGGAGCAACTTTAGAGACACAAAGAGAGAGAGAGAGAGAGAGAGAAGGACAGAGAGAGGGAGAGAGGGATAGAGAAATAGAGGGAGAGAGCGATGTTCAAAAAGAAAGTAACAAAGTATTCGTTTGATACATGTCAGAAAGGCGGTGCTACTTGAGAGACACAAAGAGAGAAAGAGCGAGAGTGAGAGAGAGAGAGAGAGGGAGATAGAGAGGTGGAGAGAGAAATAGAGGGAGAGAGCGAGGTATTTCCAATGTTCATAAATAAATTCATAAAGTATTCGTTTGGTAGAGCCCATAGTGGATGTGCAACTTTACTAACAGAAAGAGAGAGAGAGGGAGAGAGAGAGAGAGAGGGAGAGAGGGAGACAGAGAAAGGGAGAGAGAGAGGGAGACAGAGAAAGGGAGAGAGAGGGAGACAGAGAGAGGGAGAGAGCGAGGTTTTTCTAATGTTCATAAATAAAGTAATAAAGTATACGTTTGATATATGCCTTAATGGCGATGCGACCTTAGCGACACAAAGAGATAGAGAGAGAGAGAGAGAGAGAGAGGGAGAGAGTGGGAGAGATAGGGGAGAGAAATTCGATCTCTGTATTAACAAAAGGATTTACAAACTGAGAAGCGGAGGTTGTTTGGTTGGTTTCGGTGTTTGATACGCCTCTGCTAGATACGTATCACAATTAGCGCTGTAGCGCCGTTTTGATACCACTTCCTCACCGAGTATCGGAATTATGGTAGATTTTTACCCATCCCGTAGAGTTTAGGTAACATAGTAATTTCTTCGGTCTCACACTTCCGAGCAGTCCGATATGTTGTCAAGAAAGAACGCTCCCAGAGCCTATACCTTGTCCTTGCCAAAGCCGGGCATTAACAGAGATAATAAGGAGTGTTGCTTTCTGGGTTAAGCCCTCACGGCTTCTGCAATAGTTGAGAAGCGGATCAGTTTTTAATTTGTGTGTTCGATGCTTTAACTGAATTGTTGAGATGGACAGGGAGGAGATTGGAATACTGAAGGTACGGAAGTGGTGTCGCCATGGAAATTTTTTGTTATAATTATACCTTACACCATAAGCAATTACCTGGGCAGGGGTGCGGGAATGAGTTTTAGCAACTAAAGTTTTCATCCCAAAAGAAGATTTAGAAAGAACCATTCTTGAGACCTTGCCCTGAGAAGGATTCCAGTCCGCCAGCCCACGAGAGTCGGTATTACCACTAAACCACAGAGACCGGCACAAATGGAATTTATTCTACTGTGAACTCATTTCTTTTTGTTCATGTATTTATATTACTCGTATATTGATTTGTTTCTTGTTTTCATAGTTTTATATATGCAAACCGATTAATTTTATTCTTTTGTGTTGAGAGCTTCGTTAACGTCGAACCGGGCTTTTTTTCTATAATAATCATAAGAAGAGAACAAATGTTCCATAACTTGTTTCACCACTAAAATATCTTCTGTAAGTTTTGATTGTTTCTTCAGGCAGTTTTATTATTAATGAATTTAGCATAATTGAGTTCTATTAATTCATGAACTTATAAAACTGCTCCTTTTCTAAATGTGGAGTATATTAGGCGTTTGGCGTTTTCGTCTCAGTAAATCTTTGATTGCGTTTAAAAGTTGCTCTGGACTGATTGTGAAGCATTAGAAAAGTTCACCTTACACACCATCATCATTCTCACGGAAACGCCACTGGCTGCTAATCGTATCCCGCTTTTAATAGCACAGAGCATTCATCGCATGCCATTTGCTGCTGCTGCATGCCTCATTGCGGCACGTTGCGCACGACGCATAATTCTTGTCAACACTGCTTAATTTGGAGGTGTTCCCTGCATTTCTGCTTCGATGCGGCAAAAATTATTGAAGTCAATTATGTGAAATGCAATGTAAAGGAATGGAATGGAGTGGAATAAGAAGAAAGAAAGGAATAAAAAAGAATTTCTTCCGCATGGCGCGTGTAGCACGTTCATGTCGCATTTGCTGCATTTAAGCTTATTCTGTGGAAAAAATTGCTTGCAACATTTGAGTGCAGGCAAGGGTCCGGACGACCTTTTATGGCCATCTGGCATAGCTGAAGTGGCGATGGATATGGTACCTTGGCTCTAATAGGGCGTACAGCCGCATTACAATGACCATGATGTGGCAAGTGGGGTGCAGCATGCAGCAGATTAGCTGAAACGTTGCTCGCGACTCGGGTCATCCGCACAATTTGTGTATTTTGCTTGTTCCACCCTCGAAAAGATTGTCTCAGCTTCATTTTGTCTATCAATAACTGGGTGGCCAGTGGCCACTTGGCGTGCCAATGTACTGGCGTGGACGTGGGATGCACCGAAGCGTGCCAAAGTATGTGTACACAGTAGCAATTCCGCTGTGTTCCAACAAGAGCGAACACACTGAAACCATTTTCACTGAGCTCGTCAGCACATTTCTTCAGCACATCGCTTCACTTTTCTCCTTTTTCCAGTTGAGCGCATGCGCCCGCGCTCGAGTTCTGCTGCGAGTAAAGTGAAGTGAAGTGAAGTACACAGACCGCAGTCAGCATTTAAGTGTTTCACTTAAATTATTCTATCAATCAAGAAGGCAGCCAGCCCAGTCAGCGCAATTGGATCAACATGCTTCGTTTTGTGGCCACCGCTGCCGCCGCGTACGTTGTCTGGGCGAGTGTTATGAAACATGCAATTAACTGAAATGGCTGAGATTGCCTGCTGGAAAAGTGGCTGTGATTTGTTTTTAAATGTGATGCAGCACTTTGTGATTGCTGCATTTTGCACTGAGCAGCAAATCAGGTGGAAAAGAAAACAGAAGACTGTAAATTTACCCAATGATCTTTTATTCTTTTTACCCCCTCTTATTAAGTTTCCCCCCTTGAACGAGGCATTGTTTGTCGTGTTTTGCCTCATAATTCTCACAGCGCTTAATTGCCCCAATTGCCGCTAAATTGGTGTTGTTGCCGTACAATTTCCCCCTTGCTGTCTGTGCGCACACATTCCGGTGAGTTCCCATAATTCATTAAACGTGTGACTGAATTGAGTTCTGTCCGCCAAGCGTGCCAAATCCCTTAATTGCCGTCATTACAGACCCCCAAAATTGCTGAGCTTTATGACTTTGTTCAACCGTTTGCTTGAAGCATTCATTTTGGAGCAAACATTCACTTTAGAGTGTTGCGTTCGGCGTCTTTGTGGTTTGTGCTGATCTGAGCTGGCGGCGGCACTTGCGGCGCAACTAAAGCAGTTGGAGGAATTGTGTTAAATACGTGACAGCATGTTCAACATTTCTGGCTCTGAAAGCTGGGCAAGACGTACTTTGATAATCGACAAAGCCTCAAAAATCTCCAATTAAAATTGTGGCTCAGGATACAGCGAAGCTCAGAGGCAGATTGCATGCAATTAGTTTTGTGTTATTTCAGTTCACTTTTGAAGCACTAGAAATACGAGCATCAGGGTCTGGGAGAGCTGACATGTTCAGAGGGATTTTCTCTTTGTTTGGAGGTTTGAGAATCCACCTTAAATCGTGGCCAACCACATTATGAAAATGTGTTTGTAGATGGCTCTCGGAATGTCTCAAAAAGTGTACTCTTGTACCCCTCATCTGTGGAGTGCTACGGGGTATGATGCCTTCCCTTTGGGCGGGGGTTTGTGCAGCCAATTTGAAACAAGCGTTTATGGTTTTTTTTATATTTAACGAGGAGGAAAACAGCTAAAGTCAGAACCCCGTCAGTGTGGGACTCTAACACCGCTAAAACCTCCTCTCGTCATTACGGAGTTTCCCCCCGGAGACACTGTTTAGGTTTTACGTCGTACTGGCTATTGCGTTCAGCATAGCGCGCTCGTTCCGCTTTTCGCAGCTCAATCATAATGGAGGCCTCTGCCGAGCATACTGCTTCCCACTTAGTGAGCGTATCGCACATGTGCTCACAGAGGTTGTCCATTGTTGGGGGCTCCTCTAAGACAACACCCAGTGTCTCCCGAATGTCCTTGAATTGCTGGCAGTAGAATAACACGTGTTGAGGAGCATTCTCGTGCATCCCCGGACAGTGCGGGCAGTACGGATCCTCCCCAAAGTTCCGCTCAAATAGGTACTGCTTAAAGCATCCGTGGCCTCTTAGTAGCTGGGTGACATAGTGGTTTGTAACTCCATACTTTCTTGTTATCCATATTGTTATGTATGGGATTAGCCTGAAGGTCCATCTACCTTTGTCCGTTTGCTCCCATCTGCTTTGCCATTCCGCACTGGTATTGGCTCTTTCCACTGCTTTGGCGACGTTTATGGGTCTCGGTCTCTGTTTATAAACGGATTCATCTCCCTCGTGTATGGTGTCTGCATCCAGTTGTGTTGAATTAATGAAATAATGAAAGAGAATCGTGAATATATTCAGAAAGCATTTGAGTCTGCAGACAGTAGCACGGTCAGGTTTTTGATACTAATGCAGAAGGCAACGGCTTCCTCTGAGTGTGACAGAAGCGCGGAGATAGATGGATCTGATTGTCCAGTGGAAAGTATTTTTATTCACAATTTCTTCCACCTCTAAAACTCAACTTTAAACCCCAATTACTATTTCAGCACTTCCTGTTCGTGCAATACTGTTGCAAGTCCTCCCAAAAAGTCCTGTCCTTGGCCAAAAATGTGTCGCTGAACTCAGTTCTTTGTATGGTGATAAAGCACCATCAAAAACCATAGTATATCGCTGGTATAGTGAATTCAATCGTGGTCGTAGATCGGTCGCCGACGAATTCCGCGAAGGTCGTCCAAAATAGGTTGTTGTGCCACAAAACATCGATGCAGTGCGTGAACTGATAATGCAAGATCGTCATGTGACATATCGTGAGATAGAGGACACCTTGGGCATTACTTCCACTTCCATAACTTCAATATTGCATGAACATTTGGCTTTAAAAACGATTTGTTCGCGTTGGATCCCACATAATTGGTGCAAGGAAATGATTAAAAAGTTCAACCGTGGTGCTTCAAAAGACGTATATAATATCGTGACAGGTGACGAATCTTGGATATATGCGTATGAGCCGGAAACAAAACAACAATCGACCGTGTGGGTATTCCAAGACGAGCTAAATCCAACAAAAGTTGTTCGTGGAAGAAGCACAGCGAAGCAAATGGTCGCCTGTTTCTTCGGCCGAATGGGTCATGTGGCCACTGTTCTACTTGAGCAACTTAGGATGGTCAATTCTGAGTGGTACACGACCATTTGTTTGCCGGAAGTCTTCGGGGAAATTCGTAAAAGCAACCGCCAAAGACGAATCATTCTCCATCAGGACAAAGTGATCTCTCACTCATCTCGTCAAACAGGTGAAATTTTGAGCAGTCAAAACATCGAATTGATGACTCATCCTCCGTACAGTCCTGATTTGGCCCCGAATGACTTCTTCTTGTTCCCGAATATTAAAGGTAAACAGCGTGGTCAACGATTTACGAGCGCCGAAGAAGCAGTTGAAGCGTTCATGTTTTGGAGGTGTCTCAAGAGGAATGGAAAAACTGCTATGACAAATGGTTTGAACGAATGCAAAAGTGTATTGATCATAAGGGGGGAATCATTTGAAAATCAATAAATCCATTTAAATTTAAAATTGTTTGTTATTATTTACTATTCCCGAAATATAAATAATACCATTCGTATATAGGTTATGAGTAAGGTAAAGGAAATGATCACAAAGTCTGTCCAGAATTCTGATCACACAAGTCTTTTAGGTGAAAAAATTATTAGCAAGATATTTCTTTAGCATTATCACAAACGTCCAAATTTGTCTTAAGAGCATATTTCTTTGGATGCAGTGCATTTTCGTATGATATAAGTAAAATTTTGTTGGAATCCAAGCTGCAAAAAAATTTCAATGTACTTATATTACTTCCATTTACTTCTGGTGAAAGGTTTGTATATCCTCATTTCTTGAGGGAAACATTCCTCATAATGATGTAAAAAAGCACTGACAAATTAATACTTCCAAAAGTGTTTTGTGGCTAATTAGATTGGGATGTTAATAGATTTATTTAAAATTATTCAATTGAAATGTCTTATGAAGAGGTTCTCTTCCACTGTTTAGTAAAGTATTGATCCAGACTTTGGTCCTTCTGTTACTAGGGTATGCGAAATCAAACGTGTGAGATCTTCTCTCTCCACTATGGAGTACATGTCTGTACCATATCACAAATGAGTCTGTTGAGTGTTCAAAAACGTGAATTGTTTTATATAATTTCTAAGACTTCAGTTCAAAAAGAAGGGCCTGCTGGAAGGTTGCTTAACTGAAGGTGTTTTGGATTTTGCTGATGTTAACAGTATTATTCCCCTTCTCTTTTTGTAAAACACCAGCATGTTTCCGAAGAGTATGAGAGGAGGTGTCATCTTAAAATGCCTTCCTGGTCTTACCATGCTTACCGCGAGGCTGACAGTTTATGCCAACTTGTGATTGCATTACTTGGTATGGCTTCAAATTGTCTCTCCCACCTCATTATGCATTTTAATTAAAGATTGCATACAGTTGCATTCTCCAACATAGCCTTCGTTTTCTCCATTGGTCTGATGGCCCTCCTTTTTGCTTCTACGGTAGCTTCGAACAGGTCTCTCGTATGTCATTCTTTTTATCTCTGTGATGGCGTTCACTGCTTTGTTTTCCAAATTTGATTACTTTTGAGAAGTGTTTAAAATGCCATTCAAGTCTCAAGCGTTTAATTATCCTTTCACATCCTCGTAAAACTCCATAAACGCTCTGGTTGTAAAAGCGCTAAAGGCGCGTTTCCAATTATTAGATTAGCACAAAGTATCGCATTCAAATGAACATAAAAAACTTCGAGACTAGTTGCCATAAAAGATAAAGCGTAAATACGCTAAAGCAGCCACAAACAAAGCAACAACAACCACAGCATCACCAACAACCACAACAACGACAACAACGAAACAATTTACTAACAAAGTTGCAATGAAATCATTTACACGTTTACAACGTGGTAACAGCGCGGAGCAGCATTTCTTTGACTAACTCAGTCAGTCGCTGCCCCATTGGCATGGAGGCCCCATGCAAATTCCACACTAAAGCTGTTAATGGCACATCAAAACTGTGGAGAGGAAAACTTTACGATCCACAGACACAGTTAGAGGCAAAGGATATGGATATGAGCAAACATAAAATATGTCTTAATTGCCCGTGTGCGGTTGTGCGGGGCTGTTGTGGTGTGAAAATTGAAACTGCCGCAATACGAGCAGATTCGCACACAGATCTGCGAGAAAAAGACCACAGGCAGGTGGCCAGCGAGCGCGGGAAGTGTGGAGTAGCAGTTGCAACAAGCGACAAGCGTCATGAGCATAAAGAAAAGGCCACCAACTTAAGCGACGCTTGCAGGTGCCCACACCTCGCATCTCATTCAGCCACTGCCAGCGACCGGCTGGTTGGCAGTTTGTTTGTCAGCTCGGCTCCCACAGGTTCACATACTCGTAATCTTATAAAATTTGATGGGCTTCAATTTTAAGTGGGGGCTTCTTGAAGCGCGCTTCAGTCACTCGACTTTTTTCTATCCGACTGTTTCTGTTGCACTCTTTTAATTTACTTTTTCCATATTATCTTTTCCTCATATTTTGCTTCCTTTGGTTTTTGCTTTTGTCAGGAAAGCGTATGATTATGCAACATCAAAGTGTGGGGAAAAATCCACGCCAACGAGTGTCGGGCGAGTTGGCATGTTTGTCGGTAATTTGCCTTGAGTTGGCAACATGAGCCGCACCGGGGGAACGCTTCAATACAGGGAGCCGCAGCAGCCGTTGTTGTTGCTGCTCACATTTTCGTTGTAGCTAATTTGATGTTAGCGGCGTAATTAAGAGCAGCCAAAGCGTACATCTGAAAGTGGGAAAAGTGTGTGCGAACGCCAAAACTCGTCGCTCGGTTGTTGCCACAACGTGTACTGGAGTAAGCGGTGCTCATATGTGTGCCAATAATAATTGTGGCGCTGCGTGTCCGGCAAATGCGCTTTTAATCCAATATACAAAGAAAAGGTGGCCTTTGCTGCAGGTCACCGCCAAACGCTTACGTGGCCATTTAAATGAATTGTGTGGACACGATTTCATAATTCGTTTATAGATCGATTCCCTGCCGCAGGCTCTGAGGATGCGATTGTGGATCACTTTGAAATCATTTTAATTGGCTCTATTACAGAGCAGCGGCAGGAAATAAGTAACAGCTTTAAAATGCGGTAATAACAAGTTTCGTCGCGTCGTGTCCTGCATTAAGCGGCCGGCTCACATGGGAAATGATGATGATGCCGATGTGTTCCCGTTGTCCAGTGCTGCGTTCACATGACAGTTTCAAACCAGTCGGTGCCGTTTGCCATCTTTCAACTCGAAGATTGTGTAACAAATTTGAAGGTATAAAAAACCCCTTTGTTTACTTATTTATTTTCGAGTAATACGCGTAGCGGCGTTCCCTTGGTTGTGGTTCTATTACTGAGCCAGGGTTAAGATAACGGGACAAATTTAATTGTATTGGCAGCACTGTTTTGAAAACAGCTGTTTCAAGGATTTTATGAAAATTCGAAAGAGATATTTTCATATTCATTGTAGATCAACGGTTTAGGGTGGATCGTCTCCCATTCTATTTTGCATGGGGAATGAATTCCACGTGTTCTTTTTTTTGTCGAGAATCGCCTTTCAGTATCCTTGGATAAACTTTACAGTTCACTGAAGTGAGTTTCAGAATTTTGTCTCCTTGGATAAACTTTAGAGTTCATGTAAGTGAGCTCCAGTATTTAGTCTCCTTGGAGAAACTTTGCAGTTCACTTAAGTGGGAGTCATCTCTTATATTTTTCAAGTTTATTCTCTTCGTGAAGTCCAGAAAGATGTTATCTATTTGATCAATAGCATACAAACGTGCTCTGAAATGACTGGCAATCATATTTTATAAATTTTACAATATCGCATGAGCGAAATTGTTATAAAATACTAAATAAATGAATATAAAGATATAGTTGTATATATAATTAGCGTCGGCCTTCAAGGTCCTGTGTTAAACATAGTAGCTTCACAGTGGCGAGATTGCGAGTTCGTATTCTACCCACGAACATGGAATCGAAAAACTCCTTCTAATAATTTTCTCTTAGAGTCAAGGCCTTGGTTGTTAGTACTCATTTGACCAATGGTGTACATCATAATAATAATAATATACCAAAGTAAATTAATGCAAAATTAAAATATGCCTCACTCCCCACATATAAAGGACCTTCCTTAGATGCAATATGTGGGATTCTGACAAATGCATTTAAATAGTTTTAAGATTTCTTATTAAGTAATAACTAAGGCCCAGGTTCAATTCCTGGCAAGGTTCATAGATGGTATGATCTTGCTTTCTAAGTGATAATATATACTTGGAAAAAGGATCTTTCATTGAAAGATATCTGATGTGGACAGTGGCATGTGCGTAATAGCTATAAGATCTGCCCAACTGTTTTTCAATAATTCTTCACCAGATCATTATTACATTGCACAGTGTACACTTGTCAACAAATTTCAACACTGAAGACTGTCAAACAAGGATACACGGAGAATGGACGAAGAAGCCGCTCTTCTTGAATGTGGCAATTAGCACGCAAGCAACTCGAGTTCATTTTCTCTAATTCATCGTTTGAAATTACTTCAATTTCAATTTCTCCTCAGTAGTGCAGAGATTTCCACGATAAAACTGTAGCGTGCCTTCTCATTATTGCTTTACTACAGTGTGAGGAATTTGTATTTCCCAAGGGCAGCTTTTCAACTGTCCCAACTATACTTCTATATAAACTTTAAACTTGATTAATCGGATAATAATTCTTGCAGACAGAATGTTTCTGGTGTCAAAATCACAACTTCTTTATACACACACACACAAGCACAGCATTTTTGTTTGTGATTGTGAGGTCCGGTTATCAAGCTCCAGCACCCCATACGGTAATTCCATCACTCAGTTGCATCATTGCAAATATTTCAGTGATCACAAATATATACAAAAAGAAAACACACCACACGTGGGAACACTGGATCACCTATCACTATATTTCAGTGTACCGGATATAGATTTAGGGAGCCGCTTTCTTCAGTGCTGTACGAGGGGAACTATGTATATTTCAGGAATAGCAAATAATAACAAATATTTTTAAATGAAAATGGCTTTATTGTCTTTCAAAATACTCCCTACTTGATGATCAATACACTCTTGCATTCGTTCACACCATTTGTCATGGCAGTTTTTCCATTCCTCTTGAGACACCTCCAAAATATGGTTTTTGAACGCTTCAACTGCTTCTTCGGCGCTCGTAAATCGTTGACCACGCAGTTTACCTTTGATAAATGGTCGTGCACTACTCAGAATTGACCATCCTACGCTGCTCAACCGGAAAAAGTGGCCACATGACCCATTCGGCCGAAGAAACAGGCGACCATTTGATTCGCTGTGGTTCTTCCACGAACAACTTTTGTTGGAATATCCTATTGTTGCCGATTGTTGTTTTGTTTCCGGTTCATAAGCATATATCTATGATTCGTCACCTGTCACGATTTTCTACACATCTTTTGAAGCACCACGGTTGAACTTTTTAATCATTTCCTTACACCAATTGACACGAGCCTTTTTTTTAGCGATTGTCAAATTATGTGGGATCCAACGCGAACAAATCTTTTTTACAGCCAAATGTTCATGCAATATTGAATGTATGGAAGTGGAAGTAATGCCCAAGGTGTCCTCTATCTCACGATATGTCACAAGATGATCTTGCATTATCAGTTCACGCACTGCATCGATGCTTTGTGGCACAACAACCGATTTTGGAAAACCTTCAGGGAGTTCGTCGGCGACCGAACTACGACCACGATTGAATTCACTATACCAGCGGTATACTGTAGTTTTTGATGGTGCTCTATCGCCATACAAAGATCTGCCAGTTGATCGACACTTTCTTGTTCAAATAATCCACGTCGAAAGTTGTGAAAAATAATCCAACGAAAACCTTCTCTAGAAATTTCCATTTTTTGGCCAAATTGATTTTCTTAACTCACTGTAAACAAAACAAATAGCACTTGTACATCAACACGTTGTGAGTACGTTTATGCTAAAAAATTTCAAACTTTATTATGGTGTTGCCAGATTTTAGCTATTGACATTAGTGTTGCCAGTTGCCGAAATATAAATAGTACCCCTCGTAAAATGAGATCCTTCTGCTTTACTTCACATACGCAAGAATGTGCGTGTACTTTCAGACCGTCATGAAGAACACGTTTAAAGATCAAGGTAGAATTATGTGATTGAATTGAAGGAGTATTGCGAGGGTATTTCTTTACCTTTGGAATTAATGGAGATTGATTGTTGGAAGTTGTGTTACTGCGCCAGCAATGCCTTCACGCATCCTCGCTACAAACGAATCTTTCATAAATAGGCTTTGTCGCTATAGACTGAAACAGTTTCCAGCATATAGAAGGAGAAATTTCGTTTCACAGATGTGGACAGAATTATTATTTACTATTATTCTATCATCCTTTATTATGTGATTATGTCAGGATTTTTGATATGAGAATTATGATTAAGTCCTTCGATTCGAAGAAACGCCAGCATTGGGAGGGAGGGATACGCATCGGTGACCCCAGTATAAGATAAGCGAACTTATCATTATGTGTCTGGAAGTCAGACAAATGTATGATAATTGTAGTTCATGCACTTCTTTTCCTTTTTATATATTTTGGTGCGTATCCTTGAACTTTAGAGGGAATTTACGGTTTGGGAACTTACAAATTCGTTGCTTTTGTGAACTCAAACCTGGACACTGCTGTTTTTATAACAATCGCAAGGAGTGAAACAAGATCAGAGACAAGTTTCTTCACTACCACATGTGGACATGTGTCTCATGCTGGTCTGGACATGGCAGAAGCTTAAATCCAACAACACCATTTAGTCTCTAAGTGCATGGTTCGCTCTGTGCTCACCTAGTGTTGAAGTTGATAGGCAGCATCTTCACATGCCACTCTTCGCAAGGTACTCGTAAAAAGAAAAAGGCTTCTTAACAGATTTGGTAGCCACTGCTCCCAGCCAAACGTTGGGGGCTTAAAGCGGTAATTTGCATTTACGAGTGGCCAAATCGCGTACTTGTATCAACAAATACCAACAAGGCAGCTCAGCACAAAGTGGCCAAGAACAGTTGCGGACTGTGTGGAATTTTGTAAAATTGTCACCTCATAAAACTGTTTCAGTGCGACGACAGCAGACGTGAAGCTGCAAAGAAATAAGCCGCAAGTGGCTGGAGCGCAGCTAGCGGCGTATTAACTGCCAACAGGTCGTTTGCCACGCGTGCGTAAAAAAACCATAAAAACCGCTTTTTTTGCATAGGAAACGAAAAATGCAGCAGCGTTTAAGCAACGAACATGGTACCAGACCAGGCCAGACCAGACACGACGTTTGATGGGAACAGGTTCCGTTCTCATAGAGCCTAGTTACATGTGATTGAAATTGATTTAATTGTCCGTTAATATTGCACTCACCATGTATATCATCCACGCATATGCCCAAGTCCTCCCGGTAGGTGCCCAGATACGGCAGACAGCGGCACTGGCAGGTCTCACCGCCGCCTACGCTGCCAGCACTATCACGAACAGCAGCGCCAGTACCACCGGCACCGGTACCGGCACCACCCTTAGCCGCATTCGTTCGCTTGGACAATAGTTCCAGTTGAGCAAAGCTGCCCACATTCGCTGCCCGATTGAGGCCATCTGCAAGGAAATAATTGTAGCTACGAGCAGAACTGCTGCACGCCGCAGTGCGTGGGGACACACACCGTTCGGTTGAAATTGTAACTTACCCGCTCGGGCGCCGTCCAAGAGCAAGAGTCCTGCCGTGCCGCTCGACAGGCCTACGCATGTATCAGCTGTGCAGCTGGTCACGCCTGTTGGAGAGAGAACAGAGTGTCATTTAGTGTCACGGCCACTTGGCGGAAGACATAATTTTTCCAAAGAGTTGCTCGGTTACTATGCTACTTCGATGTTGTTGCTGTGTTTATTGTGACTGTTGGATTAACTGGGTTTATGTGCTCATGCTGACTTGGCGACATGTAGCATGTTACACACACTCTGCACCTTGTTTATTGGAAAGGTAGTCGTAGCTTGGGGCGAACCGTTGTAGAGTCATTTCTTTCAGCGCTTGCCTGAACAACGGGCATGGAGTTCCAACGGCAGAGAATGGCCCAATTCATAGAGTAGACAGTTAGACTGAATGTTTTGGAGTTTAAATGTTTCTACCGTCGGCAGTACGTGTGTTATAATTAACCCAGATGTGAGCATAGAGCAAAATTGTGGTTGTCTGAGTTAATCCTTGATCGTGATCCTTGGCAGTGCTAAAGAAAGGCAACTGCTTTGCTAGCAAGGAACTGAATAATCTCTCCCAAAGAGAATGTCAAAGTCTTTTGCCGACATGACTGACTGAAAATTAAAACTTTGGTCACCAAGGCAGCTTGGTGCAATACCAATAGTTCCATTCCTGTGGGTACTGATTTAGAACTGTGGTTAAATTGCAAAGCAAAGGAACTAATTTGATTCCGTCTCTTTGTTGGTTTTAAGGGTATTTCAGTTCCACGAATACTGCGTGCTCAGAATGTTAATACAGAATCCTAAGTATGTATTTTCCTATAATATTGCTGAGTGGTGCATTTCCTAGCCCTATCAACATCCCGGGAATGCCACCGTCAGTTGGCACCAACAATGTTGCAGATTTAACTGGTGGCAAAGTCTGACTTCCTAAATGTTACCGAGGCCTTGGATTAATTATGACCTGTCTGTCAGTGAAAATAGAGATATCCTTTGATGATCTCACATTCCACTTGGCTACTTAAAGATTGACAAATAGGCAGTGGCTGTGGCTACGAGTAACTCGGCGTCTAAGCACTCTGACCACACATGCTGCTGCGGCTGCACAGGTCTGCTGTCTGTCTAATGAAGATAAGTCTCTCTTCATTTGTAAACTTGTTACCAGGAAAGCATGTAAACAGTAAATAAACACTATAAATAGGATGCTGGCCCCAAGTGCATGTCCATGAGACTGGTTTGGAAGCGACTGAAACACTAAGAAATTATTATTGTTATTATTAATACCTGACACCATGATTAATCACGTTTGCAATGCTTTGGGGGGAATTAGTAAACGCAACGGAAAGTATTCAAGCAGAAAGCAGAGAAGCAGTTAAAACATACGCATAAAGAAGCAGTTAAAAGATACGAATCTTGCCCTGGGTGGGGTTGGATCGCATGACACCTCGGTGGACGCTGACTAAAAGCTAAGAATTTACTCCTGTATAATTAGTGTAAGCAGAAAAAGTACGAAATGTTTTGGTAATTGCATTTGCTTGAGGGTGAGTCGTGAATATAAAGGAATATTTTTAGTTGGGAGGGTGATGAAGTGTTTGATAGTGGGTGGTAGATAGGATACGCAGGATATATATGACATAAAGTATCCGTGTTGGTGGACTGAAGGCGTTACTAACTCAATATATCTGCACCATCACTTAGTGTCATCAATTAAAGGACACCTGCCGAAACCACAAGCAGATGCCTTGAGTAATGGCAGATAGGAGATATCTTCCATAACTACTGATGCACAAAAGAAATTAGGTAACAGCGTCAAACCATTGTTTGGCCATGTTTTTGCACAAACCAAGTGAGTTGATGCGGTGATGAGCTACGGTACTATAACTACAATAAATCACCGTCATCAATTTAAGTAACACACTATCAAGTCAGCACTTGTCCAGACGGCTAAAACAGCGATCCAGGGGAAACGATGGAGGGGTGGAACCAAGAGGTATTGCCTTGTGGTCACCCTAGATGTCAAAAACGCTTTCAACTCAGCTAGCTGGGAGCGCATAGCCAAAGCGTTAGCAGAGTTTGGGGTACCCATCTACCTGAGGCGAATGATTGCCAGCTACTTCAGCGATAGGATCCTGCTCTACCAGTCCGAAAAAGGTGTGGAGTCGCACAAGATTATCGGAGGAGCTCCCCAGGGATCGGTGCTTGGACCGTTACTCTGGAATGCTATGTACGACGGCATCCTCCGCGTACAGGTCCCTGATGGTGTCAAAATCATCGGATACGCGGACGACGCGGAGCATTGGTAATCACAGCTTAATACTTGGAGGAAGTGGTAGCAGAGGCCAACCGAACTGTGGCTACCGTCGGAAGATGGCTTGCAAACGTTGGACTTAGCTTGGCTGAACACAAGACGGAGGCAATCCTGGTTTCGAGCCGCAGAGTATTGGAGGTAGTGGAAATAAGAGTTGGTAGATGTGCCATAACCACGATTCCACACCTCAAGTACCTAGGAGTGTGGATAGACGCGCGGCTAACCTTCAAAGAACATCTGCGGCGCGTGGGAGATAAGGCAGCAAACACATGCTCTCTCCTATGTAGAATAATGCCCAACGTGGGAGGACCCAGACAGCGGAAAAGGCGACTCATCGCCGGGGTTGTCAGATCCATTATTCTCTATGGGGCGCCAGTATGGGCCGAATACGCGGATGTGAAGGCTTACGTCCGCACCATTGAGGCAGCATACAGGAGAAGTGCACTACGAGTGATCTGCGCATACCGCACCGTATCCACAGATGCCACCTTGGTATCCCGTGAACCTGCTAGCGAAAGAAGCTTTGAACCTCTACCACGCCAAAGGGACACACGCGACAAATGTAGAGGAGCTCTTGGAAATTGGAAAGCGGAAGACCCTTCAAGAGTGGCAAGCCCAGTGGGATACTTCTACAAATAGCCGCTGGACAAGAAAGCTGATCCCCAACATTCAGCAATGGGTAAGCAGGTCGCATGGTGAGGTGAATTTCTACGTCACACAATTGCTGACAGGCCACGGAGGTTTTCGGGCATACCTGCACAGATTCCACTTGGAGGAATCTCCCTACTATGCAAACTGTGGAGGTACAGAGATAAAAGATCCCAAACATGTCTTCTTCTATTGCCCACGTTATGAAAGTTCTAGAGTGGCACTTCAAGAAGTATGTGGAGAGCCCGTGGTGCCCGACAACATAGTGCAACATATGCTCGAGAGCCCGGAGAAATGGGCTGCGGTGTGTGACACCACCGCCACCATTATGAAAGACCTCCGCCATTAGGAGTGGCGAAGATGCGCAATGGAAAATAGCTAGGAGGGGTCAGCTGACCATACTACCCCCCTCGGGAGAAGTATTACCTTGCGGCGGTCCTGCGGGGGGAGGCTGCGATGGAGGTGGTTTTAGTGGGTAAGAATCCCACACTACTGGTGCCGTAATGTTACCAGTGTCTTTTGAAGATTTCCACCTCCGTTCCAATATTGGAAAACAAAACAAACAAGTCAACTCAGTTTTAGCATTCGCCAGGAACAAGATTAACTGCCTATTTGGCTAAAGGACGCACAATTCCGGAACGATTTCTTTTTCCAATTTCATGAACTTGGTTTCGCCCGAATAGAGACTCGAACGAGACTGTTGATTGACCCACCGTACCTCAATCAAATGAGTTTCAACATTCAATCCCTTCCTGTCTTCTCCGGATGTATTTTAATTTTAAACAAAAACAAAATCAGGCCCACTTAGAAAGATGACTGAAGAGTGAAACTCAGCTCTATTGAACTCTTGACAAGGTTTGGTAGTTTGTGAGGTTGACAGATATGTTAACAATCTTCAGGTTCCTAGTTGTAAGTTCATTGGAAGAAATCCAACAAAGTTTGCTTTGCTGTCATACCTGGCAATGTGACAAAAAACATTGAAAAAACTGGTGTCTAGATACAGGAAGGAAGAGTTCGTAGTTGTTTCTTGTAATGAAAACCACTTAAAACCGTAGCAGCTGTTTCCATATGCATCCCAATTATCCCTTCTCCACTGTTAGACTTAGTTCATTCGATCCAGAGGATCAAAGTAGTAGTGGCCAACTGGCATTTTCTGAGTACACGCAACTCGTACTCTTATTCTACTTATCACACATGGACATCTAGTACTGAAGAACTGGATACTGCTATACACAAATACCCTGCTTGGCCTCTCCTCCTCCTTAGTATTGCGTTAAACATTTGTAGAAAGTCAAGATTCTGGAGATAAGTTTACCCACTTACACGACCGCAACTTGAACTCTCTAATGACACCGCACCAGACTCGCATGTCCTGGTGCCAAACAAGCCTCAACTTTAAGTGTTATTTACAACAAACAGTTTCAACTGACGGAAGCCTGCAGCAACAGCACTGCAATGCGGCAGCAAGCCGAGCAAAATGAAGTAATTTGCTTTGCGGGCAAATATTTCCTGCTACATTAACGCATGCAACATGTCTGCGTAAATAATGCCGCACGCATGCCGAATGCAACTTTCTCCGCAACGCATTTCCAGAGAAGCGGGCGAAATGCTGAACAGGATTTGAGCTGTCAAAAAATAAACAGCCACAAACGCGCGACAACGAGCGCAACTGGGACTAACGGGCAGCAACACTTCCAGCGCGCTAATTAAGCGGCGCAAATCAAATTGAAAAATTGCGCCGTACTGGCAGCGCAGCGGTGCAACACTGCAGTTTGGGCAGTTTCCAGCTATCAGCAATCACCGCAAGCGCAGCGAAATACCTCTGCGCAGTCAGCAACTCAACAATTTAGGGAAATTTGCATGAGGCCAGAGGCTGCCAGGCCACAGAGCCCCACCGCCAGCTAGTTTGTCCATTAGACGCACTGTCAGTCAGCCAGTCAGTCAGGAGTCACTCGTCAGTCAGCGAACCGGGTTCATACCTCCGCAATTCGCTCATCAATAATGTGTGCAACAACAACAGCACACACGGCAACATTAATGACAACAATAACCAGCGCTGGAACTTACCATTAGTGCGAAAGACATCGCCGTCGTGCTGCCTGGTGAGATTGACGATGTGTCCAGTTGCATGCTGCTGAAAATTCTCCAGCAACAAATTGGCACTGTCGGCAATCAAGCCGTTGTTCAGGTTGTCGTTGTTATCGTTGTTGTTGTTGTTGGTGGTGTGGTGATTGTTGCGGTTGTTGCTTTGATTGTTGTGGTTGTTGTGGTTGTTGCCGCCAACGCTACTGCTGCGTGCCATATTATCCGTGGCGGCCATAGCCACAGCCGCACTTGCAGCAGCCACAGCCGCTAAAGATGTGGCGCCGATTATATTGCCATCTACCGCAGCAGGCACTGCCGCCGCCGTTGCAGCCACAGTGGCTTTCAACGCCAACGCTGTCGCTGCCGTTGTTGTGTTGGCATTTACCTCGTACGCAGCTGTTGTGGGCGTAGCGCCGATGCCCGATACGAATACTAATAAGAAGAACACTGCAAGTGGCATTATCCGCAACGTGTATCGTGCATGCAACATTTTGTCAGCCACATTGTTCCTTGCACTGCACTACTTTAGAGCTATTTTTAAGCGTTTGTTTGCCGTTCTCATAGATTACTGATATTTGTCGGTGTGGGTTCTTACTCTGCTATTCTGGCGATCACTAGAAATGGGCAATTTTTGTGCAAATTGCTGAGTGAAGCGTCTGCTGCTGCTGTGCGGCATGAGCATCGTCACCAGTGAGTCAGTGAGGAAGCGATCGTACTCCGTTGTGATCGTGAGGTTTTCCTTCAGTTGCTGCCGGCTTCCACTGCTACGCCCACATAAATTACTGATTCTTCAACCGCTGAGTAGGTAGCTCGCGTCTAGAGTTGTTTGCCTTGCTGCTGCCGCCCGGCCTGGTGTCTGCATTTGCCGGTTGGGGGATTGATTTCTGCCGTCTGCGCGCTCTCTGCAAAGAGGAGAAACAAAGTTGTTAGGTTTAGTGTCAGAAGGTTAATGGAGTGGCCACTGCAGAGTGCCAATCAGCGGCACCAGAAGCAGCCAACTTGCATGGGAATAGAGTAAAGAAGGGGATTGGAGTGGACGCGTAACTAGACACGCCAATTTCCAAAGGGAACGGTATGCAAACAGTTGCTTTTCTAATACTACATCCGAACGCATGCTTCGCTACTCCACCTACCGCTCATATCGCCCGTTGGGACCGTTTAGATTTAGCATAATTTCGCATAATTCCAAATCTGTGCATTAAGCAGTTTATGGTGCTGCGGCATGCATAAAAATTTGCAACTATCGATAACTGCGCATGCGCAAACGCTGAAACGCAGCTGAAACGCAGCAGATGCGCTGCGAGTTTTATGGCCAAATGTACACCGTACTCGTTTCGCCGTCTGTCAATCTGGCCCGCAATAGAATTGCCTATTGCCATGACGGGCGCTGCTGCCGGCGACAAGTTAAACAAATCGGTTTTTAAATGCTGCAGCCAGGAGGCACATATATCGAAACGGTTTGCTGCATTTGAATACTCCGGCGGATGCAAATGCAGTTGCAGTTGGGATTTTATGCTGAACTGTTGAATGATTTTATGGGCATGAACATGCGTGAAGTCACTTATAAGGTGATAAACAAGCGGCAAACGGGTACACTCCCAGAGCCAGAATCTTAGATAAGCCGATTCAGGCACACGAAATGGACTCCGTAGTAGAACTGAATGCTATGCTAAGTATTACTCCCAACATTGTTGCTGAATGCATACTTAAAATTATCCATTGGAATACTCGTGTTTAATTAATTTTTTAATAGAATGTTCGATTGAGAATTGCCCGTAAAATGTTGCAAAGAAAAATTATAAAAATTTACACGAGAATGCCACAAGATTCCTTCACATCTCCAGGAAATTAGTTTTGGTGTTTAAGACTGGAAATCTTAGTAGAAGTATAGAACAAGTCTAGAACACGGCAGTTGTCTCAAGTAGCAAAATGGTAGCAAATGATCTTTTGAGGCTGCAATGCAACTAATCTTGTACTAAGTCACACAAGCGTGGCCCGGAAGGTTGCTGAGTATTGAGTTGGACGTGACGAAAAGAGTGGCCAAAAACTTTATGGAAACATTTCTTTGGTACAAGGGACTCTTGAATAGGAAAAAATTACAAAATATCAGGAAACATTTTCTCAAACTAAATTCCACTTAGAAGCAAGCATGCCCGATGATTGGAATCTCAGTGTCCTCTGCCCCGTATTGAAGAAAGCATGCCCGATGATTGGAATCTCAGTGTCCTCTGTCCCGTATTGAAGAAAGCATGCCCGATGATTGGAATCTCAGTGTCCTCTGTCCCGTATTGAAGAAAGCATGCCCGATGATTGGAATCTCAGTGTCCTCTGTCCCGTATTGAAGAAAGCATGCCCGATGATTGGAATCTCAGTGTCCTCTGCCCCGTATTGAAGAAAGCATGCCCGATGATTGGAATCTCAGTGTCCTCTGTCCCGAATTGAAGAAAAATTCCCCGATGAAATGCGCCAACTTCCGGGGAATCAGTATTATGGCCATCTCTTATAGGACTCTCTCTAGCGTATTGTGTGATTGCCTAAAACCATATGCCAACTCACTGATTGGACCTTATCAGTGTGGTTTTATACCTGGAAAGTCCACCATTGACCAGATCTTCACGCTGCGCCAAATTCTGGAGAAAACCCACGAGAAACAGATCGACACCCATCATCTCTTTGTCGACTATAAAGCTGCTTTCGATAGCCTGATAAGGGATTGCCCATATGCCACATTGTCTGAGTTTGGTATTCCTACAAAGCTAATACGGCTCTGTAGAATGACATTGAGCAATACGTCCAGCTCTGTCAAGGTAGGAAGTGACCTCTCCGAACCAATAATACCGTGCGAGGTTTCAGACAAAACGATCGATCACCTGTCGGGCGATCTCTTCAATTTCACCATGGAAGGGGTACTGCCAGTTTACATCTGAATGGCACTATTTTCTACAAAAGTGTCAAGCTCCTCGGATATGCTGATGACAACGGCATAATTGAACGTTGTAAGCGAGAGGTTACTGCTGCAAATTCCGCCATTGAAAAAGAATCAGCGAAAGTGGGTATGATGGTGAACGAGGGCAAGACCTTTGTCTTACCCTTGTATATGCTGTCCACCAGCAGGGATACTCGGAGTTTAGGATCCCATGTTTTGTGGACAACTGTACTTTTGAAGTTGTGAAGCGGTTTTTTATACCCTGGCTCCGCCATTAACACCGAAAACGGCGTAAGCCTGGAGATTAAACGAAGAATCACGCTTGTTAATAGGGTTCAGTAAGCAAATGTGTAGTAGGGCCCTCTCTCGACCGACAAAACTGACACTCTACAAGACGCTCATCCTATCCGTGCTGCTCTATGGCGCAGAAGCCTGGGTCGTGTCGAGAGGAAAATTCTTCGCGAAATCTTCAGTCCTGTTTGTGTCGACGACGAAACATGAAGTGTACGAGCTCTACGCTGATATTGACATAGTCAGACGCATCACTTTACAACGTCTGCGCTGGCTTGAACGCGAAAAAGGTGTCCGAAGCGAAAGCCGCTGGACAACGACGTAAGGGACGACCATGCCTCCGATGGAAGCACCAAGTGGAGGAAACCCTAACCACGCTTGGTATTAGAGATTGGAGAAGATGGTCTGTTAAGATCGGACGGGTTGTTTCGCAGATTCTGCGATTAGGCCACGAAAGTAAGTAAGTAAATTCCACTTTGTGGGCAAATACTTCAACTAGAAATATTTGACTTAAAGAACCGCAAGGAGAGGTTATTCCAGGTGATCGCTTATATAGAGAAGTAGAATCGTTTTGATATCAACAACCGCTGAGGTTTTGAGTTTTGCGGCATTTATGGTAGCTCGGTGCAACTGAACTTAATTTCGGCAGCCTTGGAGTTACTCTATAACTGATGCTGCAACCTTTGTGGCACTCTCTGCAACTAAGAATACCCTCTGCAACATTTAAGTGACTTCTTTGCAACTTTTATGTACAACTTGATCAACTTCTGGCTTACTAAAACTGATTTACGGAACTTTAAAGGACCTTCAAGAACAACCGATATCCTTTTTCTCATAAATATTGTGCCTTGTTTGAGTTGCGCATTTCTTTTTTGTAGTTATTGTGGCAACTCGAAATGAAGAAGATTCCCTTTAACTATTTGAGGAGTCCCCCAGATTTTGTGGCTGAATTTCCAGTTACATCTTACTTCGTCAATATAAACCTGCAACCATCCACTTCCTTACAAAGATTGCTATAGATATTTGCCCTCTATAAGATAAACTAAGACCATCTGCAAAACATTGCCCCGAAGCTATAATTGTAGACTCTTTACATGCCCTGAACTTCGACAGTTTTTGTGTAAAATTTTTAAACAGAGTATCCTCAGCTACTCGTGTGCTGTTGCGTCCTTCGTTGCCAGATTTTGCCATTTAGTTGTTCAGTAGCCTATTCAAATCCATTTGTGTGACCTTTTAAGGCTCTTTAAGGCCATTCCTGCAATTCTGTCGCCGTCCCACTGTCATGTTTGGTCTTCCATGTTGCCATGTTGCACATGTGTCGCTTGTCAATTGCGCATAAATTGCAATTTTCATGAGTAATCGACATGCAATCAATGCACCGTCATGCCACTCAGCACCATGAGGCACGAAGCGAATGCGCTTGGTTGTGGTTCCCACTTTTTGTTGTTAATAATTTTTTTGTTTAATATTTTTCGTTACTTTTTGCCCATCTGCGTAACTGTTGCATTGATTCTTCATGCCTGACTTTATGCATACAACAACAGCATAAACAGCCGCCGCGGAGGAGCGTGTTTCGAGCACGCATCCATTGTAATGCAAGCACCGCGTGTGTGCCAGCGCCTGCACCCAGAGTCGTCGATGTTGCTGATGTACCCACTAAAGATTAGCATCGTGAGCAGCAGCAGGTTGCTGCCACAGCCACAACCGAAGTCGGTGTCGCCGCTGCTGCTGCTGCCGCTGCCAATGCCACATTTTTACGCTGAATTCCGCAAAGGCAGTGAGCGCGGAGGCGATTCGTTGCATCGCTGTCGAATCTTGCGTATCTGCGCTGAACTGAATACGCCATGCCCGCTGCTCGCTGCTCTTCGTTCGCCCAGTGAGCTGAGCATGCTATAGGATACGATATCGCACGTCATTCGCCACAAAGATTTATTGTTTAAGTGTAGCATGATGCGGAATGCAGCGTGCAGCGTGCAGCGTGCAGCGTTCATCGTGCAGCAGGCAACGAGGCAACCAGGAAAATTATTGAATACGCGATTGGAGCGAATTACTGTAATAGTTGCGCGGAATATAAATTTTAACAAGTGCATAAATATAGCGGCGTTAACCAGGCTGTCTGACGGCGCGGCTGCCGGCCTGATTGGCCGCCAGTCTGCTGGCAAAGCTCAGCTTGACTCCAGTTGCTGGCGAACACTCCTCGCTCAAAGTTTGACAAGACATCGAAATGCAAGCAAAAATTTGCATAAGTATTTGAAGAATTGCTGCGAAATTCGTGGAATTTCATGATCATTGTTGATGGAATGCAGCGTCGACTTCCTCTCACGCTTACAATCAAATGTGTGCCAAATTATGCGAGACTGAATTTCGATGAAGCAAATTCAATTTGCAGGAATAACCGCAAAGTAACTGAAATAAGATACAATTTTCAGAGCTCTAAAAATCGAAATAAGGCGCTACTAGATTCTCCGAATTTTAAATGGATACGCAAGCTAACTCCTCCACAGAACTATCAAAAGCTGTAGTTAATAGTAACTAAAGGATCAGAGCCCTGCTTCACCAAAGCCCTCGCTGTCCACTTCATAGAGCAGGAGCATCAGCATCAGTAGCAGCAACTTTAAAGGAGTGAATTGTTTGGCCACAACTTAAAAAAGCGTCTCTTTAGCCGCGAGGCAGGTTGCATTAGCGGCAGCTGCTGTTGCTGCTGCTTCTGTTGTGGCCACTGTTGTTGAGTAAGTCGGCAAGTCCGGTTGCAATTGGGCCGCTGGGTCAGGAGCATAAAATTTTGACGTTAACAACATTATTTCATATAAGTCTTCCACATCGTCCCATTGGAGTTTAACTGGCTTGAGAAATGAGCTCCTGACATTTACAAATGCGTTCGTTTACTTTAAACTTTAATTTAATTCAATAAGGTAGCAATCATCTCATTTATAATGTGCATTCTAATTGGGAGATTGTGTCTGAGTTATCGATTCTGCATGCGGTGGTGTCCGGCTGGACGATTAATGATATTGAACTCCAATTAGGTATGAGTACTCGTATAAGCGAAAGATTTAGTTCAGTTTAATTCCCACAAAGATCTTTTCATAACTGTGGGTATGCACTGGAACTGTGAAGGCTCTGCTGGAATGACAGTTTATAACAATAAACAAGCGTGGACCACCTTTAATGCAAATGCTCAGCGCAAGCAAAGAGACCCTTTCACTACATGGTAAAGTCACCTTTCCGAGCTGGAGGAGGCAACAGTACGAAGTATACTTCTGTTTGCTATAGCCACTAAAATGTGAGCTGACGCGGTAGGTTGAGTAGGACAGAGCTACTCGTGATAACACAATGATTATAAGGCCTAAGTAATGACTTTTGGTAGCCACACCAAGTAGTTAACCAAGAATTTAGCACAAGTCTTTAATTTCCAGAACCAGACATTGTAAGCTCTTCAATCCTGGTAGAAATGAATAATTCAATAATGTCATCTGTGAAGAGGTTGGATAAAAATAGCAAACCAGCAGTTCCCACACTAACTATTTGATACCTTGTACCCCGAACCTATCCTCAGGCAATTTTGTATCGGGAAATCAAGTATCCGGCAATTTGGTGCCCGCCAATTTAGTCCCGTTCATTATAGTACCGTGCAATTAAGTAAAAGAAACTTTAATACGGGGTATTCTAGTTCTTTGCCCTAACTATCCCTATCCCAAGTAAGAGAAATTTTTAGTCAGTGCTTGAACGGCGCCACACCTTGGTATCACAATGGGCCATTAGGTGTGCTCAAGTGTGCTTTTGGCAAACTAGGCGGCCACTCCTACCTACCTACCTACCTAGTACCGTGTAGTGTACTAACAAATTTATATAAGTATCCAGCACATAAAAGAATCTCAGTTCCGATAGAGGTTTGTTTTACAATCATGTTGACTTAACAGACTAGTCCTGTAGATACCATATCGCAGCTCTGAGGATACTCCAATTAAGACTTCGATATTGACGTAGAAGTCAAGCAAGAACTTAGTATTGTATTCACTACTCATATTTGAAGTGTGATCTGATAAATTCAAAGAGAATTTAGATTCCTGGGGAGCATCATTATTTTTATTTCTTTCCTCACTTATTCTTTGGAGAAACCACAGAAAACAACATCATGCCCCAGAATCGCTGATTTATGGGAGGGAACTAGTATCCACATCTTTCGTTTCGGCTACTAATATTATATCTTACACTGCAAAGACGTTGGAGAATTAGTACTAGCTACTGAGGCCTTCGACTCGAAGAAAACAAAATTTTGTTTTAGAAAGACGGATTTTTGAGACCAACCCCGGGGCAGGATTTGAACCTGCGGCCCTCTGAGTGCGAGTCTAACAAGCTTACCACGAGATCATCAAGGGCGTCTCGTTTCGAGTATATATCCAGAATATATGCGAAAAAGAAGGGGAAATATTTTGTAACTTTAGTATTTTCAACTTTTGAGGTGAGTTTATGAGTAGTCGTGGTGTATCCAATACTCATACACGAATAATGTCTTCTGTTCTGATGATCTCGTTGCTATTCTCTCCTTTTCTAGACACTTAGAAACATATACGGATTGCGCTCTATGGAATTGCCTTTCCCCAAGTCTTATTTATTCATCCTAATTTTGAACAATAAACAATAAACCCAGCTAATTTTCGATATTCTTCTTTATTCATTCCTCAATTTGAACAATCAAAACCGGGATAAAATGATGCACCCAGTAAGTATTCGATACTCCTCTTTATTCATTCCTCAGTTTGAACATTAAAAACCGGGGCAAAATAGCAAATGATGCTCCCAGTAAGTATTCGATATTCTCCTTTATTCATTCCTCAGTTTGAACATTAAAAACCGGGGCAAGAGAGCAAATGATGCACCCAGTAAGTATTCGATATTCTCCTTTATTCATTCCTCAGTTTGAACAATAAGAACCGGGGCAAGAAAGCAAATGATGCTCCCAGTAAGTATTCGATATTCTCCTTTATTCATTCCTCAGTTTGAACAATCAAAACCGGGGCAAAAGAGCAAATGATGCACTCTGTAAGTATTCGATAAAAGTTGTCAAGAGAATAATGGCACAGCATGAGTCGCATTCAGGACTTGCGGATTGCCATTGGAAAACATTTAGTTGAGGGTCATCTTCCACACGATAACTGCGTGTACTCTGTATGTTCGCCACCACACACATATACACATATACACACACGCTCACTCACGCTCTCATGCCCATGCACGCGCATTGATCATTTAAACTAAATCCAACTTTCATTTGTCCATTTAAACTGTGCTTTACGTGCTTTCTGTGCACACGCATCCATCGGTCCTACCCAACTGACACAGTTCAAACTGGAAATACTGCTCATGCGACGGTAGCGAATTCTCCTTGTAGGGGATTTT
The DNA here is from genome assembly GCA_920105625.2 of Clusia tigrina. Lineage (NCBI taxonomy): Eukaryota > Metazoa > Arthropoda > Insecta > Diptera > Clusiidae > Clusia > Clusia tigrina. The sequence goes on from OV050030.1 coordinate 426,018,710, forward strand.
AGCGGTGAGGCGGCCGCTGCACATGCCAGAATGCTAAATGCCTTGACGCATCATTTTTAATTGCCCGCAACATTCCGTCACAAACCATTTTCAAACCCCTTTTCTGAGCGTTTATTGCAGCCACTTCTTTGCCCGGCTCCGAGTGTGCCACCAAATAAGAACGCCACTTAATGGGAAAGAAACGTATGCAGGATCAAATCAAAGCGACTTTCTTTGCGATGAAACATTTATGAAGACAATAAAAATTTGTCACCATTTCTTGTCAAACGTCCACATTCGATTTAAACGATTTTCTAAGTGCTCCACAGTTGCGGCGACTGGCTGCAGAGCTGAAGCTTATCTGTGGCAACTGCGCTCAGAACTAAACGCGCCTTCCACTCTTGCAAATTGCCATAAACGCACACGAGCCCGAAGACCAGCGAACGTCTGTTGGTGGAGGCGAGGATGCTCTGAGGCCCAGCGTCCGTGCAAAGTTATGAATTTGTGCAACAGCAATAACACGATCAACAACAACATCAACAACAGCAACAAATGGTCTGCGCCTCGTTAGTTGTGTGGCTTTATGACGTTACAAAAGTTATTTGTCGTTCCAAGGCACATAAATCACCGCTGTATGGCTGCAAATGGCCACGTACTCCCGAGCCAACTTGAGTAGGAGTCTGCCTGCGAGTGTGCGAGTGCAGGCATTCTGTGAAATTGCGGCAGCTTCAAGACCACCTATGGACATACAAAGGTGATTGCAAACAATGAGCTGAGGTGGCATTTCAGTGCTGTTGTTTTTTTGGGGGGGCATTCTAATTGCAAAATAATTGCATCAGATTAATAATTCTTCGAGTGCATCCTTGAGTTTTCCATGAGATAGTTCATTAAATCGAATACGAACTTTTGTGTAATTTTAATTCCCCTGTTCCAGAGAGAGGAATACAGTACTGGTGACAGTTGAATCCAAGTAATTGAGTCATCAAAGGTGAGGATCAAACTGCGTTGCTTTGTAGCTCTCACATTTGTGAACGTGGTTCCTGATCTGATTGCTTTAACTTTGGAAAATGTCCGTTAAAAGTCCTTTATTTCCTCATGATTTCAATATAGAACTCAAATCGATAATATTTCATTCTGACTACTGATTCTTTTAGTATTTCGATGATTTATCCATTTGGAAATTTGGCCTGACCGATTTTCCATGGTAACTTCATTCAACATGTTTGTGAATTCGATTCCTGATTATGGATGAATTGTTTAGTTTGCGGAACATAAAAAAGTGACCATTTATTTGAGGTCTCTTTTTGATATTTGCCTATTTTAGATTTTCTTTTTTTATACCAAAATATTTCCCTCTTCCAAGCATCGTGAATCTTGAAAACTTGAACAAAGCAATATTTTAATTATCCAACAAGTTGTTCGGTGTATCAAACTCACTGCAAATTATTTCCTATCAATCCTTTAACCCACTTCTAAACGACCATGTGAAGCCCACTCAGTCTCCATATTTCATGCCAGTTGCATTGACGCTGCATTCCATCAATTTCGTAACTATATAAACTGAAATTTGTATTGGTCTCGAAGTGAGTGCCAACAATTAAGCCACAGAAAATATATCAGTCCAAAAAAACAGTGCCGAGATTACGTGCGGACATGTGTTCCTTGAAGTGTCCATTTACGGACAACCGGCTCGAACTGTACTCGGTGCCGTTCGAGGAAAATTCTTCAAAATTATAACTGTAATTCTAAGAAAGTGCGCAAAGTAGGCAACATTAGCGGCAGGTACAACAGCACAAACCACAACAACAACAACAGCAATTACGGGTATTATTGTTGCTGCTGCAGCAAAAACAAGGACCACATTTTAAACGGTTCACAATCAAAACGACATCAATTGAAAAATAATTTCATAGCGAATGATAAATAACTATAACCACCACAACTGCAACTGCAATAACAACAACAGCAACAACAACAACACTAGGAAAAACTCGTACTACAACCACGGCGAGAGGCAGAGTTGTTTAACGTTAAAATGAATTACAGGGGCAGAGCAATAACCACCGCAGACAGCCACAACAAATCAGCAAATTAAAGAAACTTGTCAACTGGGACGGAACTGTTGAGTGGCTGCCGCACACACACACACACACACACACACACACACAAACGCCTTCACTGCTCTGCAGCTGTGCTGAAACTGCCCCTAAGGAGCATAAATTCCGCAAACACGGCAGCGACAACAACCCATCATGACAACGGTTGCACCAATCGAGTGGCTGCGATGAGCTGGCGTGCCACTGCAGCAGTGTCCACCGACTACACGTAACCACAAATGACGTAATTAAAAGTCCCCGGTGTCCACACGCAGCTGAACAGGAACAGCCACAAACGCAGCCACGGACACAGCCGCAGTCGCAGTCGCAGACACAGCCACAGAAGCAGATGCGAATTAAATTTAATACGGGTCTCCCGATACGAGCTGCAAACAACCACACAACCTCCGCTATGGCCGGGATTTATTAAAATTATATGAGGGAAGAATACAGTGGAAGAGCAATAACAAACTGGATCTATAATGGGAAACAGTTAGCAGCCACAGAGCCGCACAATCACAGTGCCACAGAGGCGGCATTTAAAGCCTAATGCGTTGGAAATAATCGCATCAAATGGGAATAAAATAAATTGATAAAATCGAGCAAACAGTTTTTTTTCTGTGTTTGCTCCATTTGCGTGGCAGCATCGGCGGCAGCGTTAAGCAAAGTTCAAGTTTGCCACCAGCGGACAGGGGAGGGGGACACCTCCTGTCGCGAGGCTGACGCGTAGCAGAAGGCCGCGGACAAGCACAGAAACACAGAAATTAAAGTGGACACAGCATTGCAGGCGGTTTCCGCCACTGAGCCAATTTTCGCTTCATTTCTGGCCAAATGAAATTAAGTCAAATAGAAAAATAGAAAAAACTTGCTTTGCTTTTTTTACAGTTTTTATTTGTGGTGCACTCGCAAATGTATGCAAATACACGCAGCTGCCGATCATGTGGTAATAATTCTCCTGCCGTGTCGCGTCCAATTGCGACGTGCATCTCGGCTGCGTCTAATGCAGCGCGGCATATTGCTGCACGGATAATATTTTGCATAATATGCGAGCAAGATGGAAAAATGTTGTGCTCAACTGGCAGCGTGTGTGTGCGCACCACGAACAACATTTGCAGAATTGTGCCATTATTCACTTGGATATTGACTGGCGGCTATTTATCGCTCGGCTGTGCCTCAGAGGGTCGTCGGAGCAGTTGACAGCCTTTTAAGATACTCGGTGATAAGTTGCAGAATTGATGGGAACGAACTAATTCTTAAGCGCAAACTTAGCTAAGAGACAAAATGAACGGCGAATTGGAAGATTTGCGGTAAAATTAGAACTCTCAGTTTTAGCCAGCAGAGAAACGATATTCGAGATATAAGAATCGATATCGATTTATATCAATATCAAATGATTTATATCCATGCCAGTAGTGTATGTTGAAATCGTAATTAATTTCCTTCGTACATCCCGGATTTTTCGATTTGAAACGAAATCAACTTTGATCAAAATTATTGTAGATTTATGGCTCCTAGAAAAATATAGAATAACATAATTGGAATAGCATTGAAAATAATATGGAATACCAGAAAAAAGTAATATTAACATGCATCATCGAGAGTGCACATTTGCGTGAAGCACTGAAGAATGCATGGCGCAGCCGCTGGTACTAGTATATAGGGCTCTATACCTTTGACCTAAAACTTACTTTTGGTAAACACGTTGCAACTATAGTTAACAAAGCTTCTCTGACTCTAGGCTTCATAAAACGTTGGGCAAAGGAATTCAAATACACCTTTATTACTAAACTTCTGTACACTTCCTTGGTACGCCCATCATTAGAATACGCAAGTGTTGTTAGGTGTCCATAATATACCCAACCCATCATTCAACTCGAATTACTTATTTATTTACATAATAATGATTCCGTCTAAAGGTGCAAAGTGACGTAAACCAGAAACGGCAACAGAAACAGAATCCAGTACATTTGCAACATAAACCGCAAAAACGAGCGTTTGGCAACATAACAGAAACCACTCAACGTGAGTTTTTTCTCTTCTGTCGACACACGCTCAATTGTTGTGATTAAATTTTGTAGCAAAGAGTATGCAGCGATTGAATCACTCAAAATAGAATACGCAAGTGTTGTTTGGTGTCCTAGATATGCCTGCTACTCTGATGCTATTGATATGATGTTATGATGCTCTGATGCTATTGATGATCTGATATATTGCAGTTCAAAAGCGGTTGTTATTGTTTTGCCTACGTTCCTTTACATGGAACTCCAATTTTCAACTTCCCTCTTATGTGAGTCGTCTTAAACTTATTCGTTTCACCTCTCTTAAAACTCGTAGAACTATGCTTAATGCATGCTTGGTGTTATAATCATGAGTGGTGAAATAAAAAGTAGTTTTTTGCTTGGCATTCTCCACTTTAACCCTCCTGCAAGAAGAACAAGGAATTTCACTCCCTTGTATCTCCATCCTTGTAATCGGAACTATTTAGATTTTGCGCCGTTTCGTAGTGTGTGTTATGATTTCAATTCAGTTTCGGAGGTGATTTGTTGGAATGAATCCAAACATATGTTGATATCGAAAATACAACTTTTTCTTTCACACCGCGAGTAGTTCCCTTTGTATATATTTGTATATCTGTTTAATACCCTTCCTAAATCGCTATCAGGCTTTTGAGGCTTAGCGGAACTGTTAGGTTAGGGAGGTGGTTTTAGTGAGTAACAATCTCACACTTTTGGGTGGTGCGTACCCTCTCGTCTCTTTTTAAAGATTTCCCCTCCCATTGGAAAAAAAATTTGCATGGTTCCACAGGTCTGATGTATCTCCTTTCGGGACACAACTGGAGTTCTATGAGCACTCGTTGATGAGGACCGTTGAGGCGGTTTGTTAGCTGCCAAAAGATATCTCTAAGGTCGAGGCTTGAATAACTGGCATGCCCTCAGGCCATTCGCCAGGCATGCCCTCAGGCTGGGAGTATTCTCTCAGGAATACTGCAGAAACTGTGTGGATGAGAAACAGGAGGTGACTGTGGAATATCTCTTGTGTAGGTGCCCCGCTCTGGCTAGAAAAAGAGCGGGCTCTTTAGGCAAATACGCTTTTAACTCTCTTACGGACGTATCCGACGCGAAGGTCAAACAAATCCTGCGCTATATTAAGGCTTCAAAATTGTTTGACGAGTAAAGTAGAGGAAAAGTGTTTTACGTGGTGTCACAATGGACCCATGGTAGTCTGAGTGAGTTGGTCTATACCCCAGCTACCATGATAACCTAACCTAACTTAGCTGCCAGAAGTCCCTGCGTACCTATAAAGGCGCTGTCAGCTGCCAGAGTAAATAAGAACACTTTCACCTTTAGACATGCAACATAAAAATCATTTATTAACTATTTCTCCCTGCCATACATACTAAGGCACCCCGACCTTTCGATCTATTGTGCCCCTTCAGAGGTTCAAAGTAGATCTTTGACTCCTATTCTCTGGATAAACGTGATGACAAGTTTTGGCTCCAGAAGTTTCACATCACTGGCAGAGCCTTGGAAAAATCCCAAGTACATCCTCCGGGTGTGCATGAGAGCCGGACATTGTGTCAGCGCATGCAAAGACGTCTCCTCTTTCTCCATATAGAATCTGCAAGAGCCCTCCCCCATTCTCACCAAATGTGAGTTCAGTTTACAGTGTCCTGTGAGTAGGCCTGTCATCATTATTCTTAGAGACATTGATGAGTGATTCGAATCTTTTTAGGTGGTATGTCCCTAGCAGACTCTTCGATACCCTTAGGCCTGGTATGTTAACCCAGTGTTTGTGTCTATGGTGTCCCTCATCGATCCTAAGCTGGTTGAACAGCTTGCCCTTGCCTACACCATAGAAGGGCTCTGGGATTATAAAGGGTGTTGCAGCCCCCTTCGTTGCAAGTTCGTCGGCAATCTCGTTCCCTTCTATGCCAGTATGTCCTGGAACACATAGAATGGTAACTTTGTTACGTGAGCCAAGAGCATTACGTTTTTTGAATTTACCTGATAAGAGGTAAGAGCTCTAATGGCCGCTTGGCTATTCGATAAGATGGCAATTGTTGCTCGTAACCTTTTTCTATGTTGAAATGTGCACCTCTCTCAATAGCGTGGATTTCCGCCTGGAAGATCCTAGTATATTTGCCTAGGGATTCATAGTATTTGTATGTAGGTTCAAATACCCCCGCGCCGGAACTCTCTTCTGTGAGAGACCCGTCGGTATACCAGGTGACCGTGGACTGATCTAACATGCAGGTTTCGCTGAGACCTCTCCATGCGTTTTTGTAGCTCCACTCTGTCTTAAACAACTTAGTGAAACAGTAGGGCGTGTTTGTAAATCTTTCGGTATACAGATGTCTGGAATGGCCTTTGATAATGTTTCGACCATCTGACTCCCGATGAGACTTTCAGGCCCGTTTATTGCCCTCGTCATTCTATACAGAGCCCTCTTCTCTTGTGTGCACGGATGTAAGTTCAGGGCGCCTGTAGGACAGATTATCTTAGTCCCAGTTACACAGACGCCAGCAAGCCTTTGCACCTTAGCTAGTGCTTACGCATAATTTAGTTGTCTTGCTTTCTTAGCCCACAGAACCGCTCCATAAGGAATCATTGGGCGTACTGTCATGATGTACATCCATCGCATGATCTTGGGATTGCATCCCCAATTTCTTTTTACCATGGAGTATCAGTGATCATTCTCTCGAATTCTTAGATTGGAGGCGTTGGAGTTTCTCCCTGTTTGGCGGACACGCGGTGCCACATAATTGAATTCCATATGCTCATATAGGTATAATGATATATAAGTACCTTATATTCTAAGGCAAGGAGTGAATCCTTATTTAGGAGCCAGTTCAAGGTATGGAGTTTCAGTTTGATCTGAGCACACTTTGAGTCAATTTGCTTAGTCCAAGTTAATCATGTGTCTAAGTGGATTCCCAGGTACTTCATGTCAGAGTATTGTGGAATGTTTTGACCATTGATGCGAGTAGGGGCCTTCCTTAAGGCAACTGTTAAGGGTACCATTGCATTCTTCAGATTCTAAAGGTGTCGATAATAATAATCTCATTTGATATATTCAGCTCTCAGTCGGCACTGCCAATCTACCACATTTGACATGTTTTTCCACAATTTTGCTTCTTACTTTTGTTTGCTTTTGACTATTTGTGGAAGAGTTTCCATTGATTTTTCTAATCACTTTGTGACTTAAAAATGTATGCTTATATTATTTTATAGAAGAATGTCTGACTTCTTCCAATTCCGACTTGGCCGCATTAAATACAGCTACTTCAAAACGTAATGACCACAAATACTTTGCTGTTGCAGTCAGTTACCGTTCATAATAGCTGTAAATACTGCATTTAATGATAGCTTTTATCACTAATTTCTCGAATAGTTTTCCTGAATTGTTATGTAAAATAATTACCCATACGCTTAACTTCCCACACGGCTGCATAACGGTGCTAACTAATTTATAGATTTGGCCAAACATTTTTCTTTTCAATTTTCACTTTCCAAATTTTGATTTTCGTTAAATGAGTTCAAAATGCAACTTTCATAAAATGACACTTCAAAAGATGGAAAGGCGGGCATGAGGTCGCCTTCCAACATGCTCCCTGCCGCAGGTATCACGCAACTTGCATTGTTTCCCATACAAAACGACTGCATATGGCGGCGTTTTACTACGGTTCCCATACAAATGCCACACACACACACACACATGCAACGGTACACGCATACATACCACTCAGTTGGATAATGCTTTATGAAACGCAGTGGCAATGCCACTGACAGTTACTTAGTCGCAACAAATAAATTTTCACACTACAGTTCAACATCTTGTTTATTGATTTGCATAAATATTTCACACTGCACAGCAACATAATTCATGCACAACACGGTAAAGGCAAATTATAAGAGGAGTAAAGCAACGCACACACTCACATAATCACTCGTTCGTTCTCACACAAAATTGCCATGGTCTCGAAATTTCACCGTGGAAATAAAAAACTCCAGTTCGTTGCTTAAGTCTTTTGTCCACTTAAAATAGTCCTAACATGGGAGTAGAAGCAAACACAATATACTAGTATATTGTCTTTGGTAGAAGGAAGTGTGAGTGTGAGGTGTGCTGAGGTATCAGTTAGAGACTCATAAATTCAGTGGAAAGAACCCCCACTTACACTCACTTGATGGCTGGCAAAGCAGCGCTAAAACTCTGTTGTGTTAATAGAGATAACACAAGCAACAACAACACCATCAATTACTCCAGTGCTAAACACATTTAAATCGGGCTTGACAGTTAGACTACACCAATTACACTCGTGCATAGGCTCATAACTACATGCATAATTTATAAATGAGTGAAGAAGCATTTAAGTTTTAATGAAGGCTGCTACATCACCATCATCACTGTTGCTGGTGAAGAAAAACAAACAAAATGTGCGAGTAACACACTCGTGTTCGTATGAACGTGTATGTTCATGGCTGAGTTGTCATCGTCGCCGCGCCGTGTTGTTGTCCAATTCTGTCCGTTTGCCTTTTTGCTGCAGGTGTGCGTGCGACAAGTGTGCCAACTGCACTCTCCGACCAAATAGTTTGGCGTACAGGTATTTTGTGCGATTTGAAGTGTGACTCCGAGCGCTGCCGGTGCGTAACGGTTGAGTTTCATGTGGAAAGCTACTTGCATGATGATTTTGACAGTTTATTGATGTAAGTGTCACTGGCGATTACTGCTCCATTCACCTCTCCTCTTTGATGCTGTTCTGAGTGTTAATCTAGGATTAAGTAAATGCTTATAAGCCACTTAAGCTGCGCACAGTGCTCGTACGAGTGGTTGGAGCGCCAGTTGTGGTCAGTGGGCATCAGACTAGCGGGGTGAGACTCACATAGACGAGCGACTGGTGTTATTGATACTTGAAATTAGCACAAATACAAGGAGAGAAAGGAGAGAGAGAGAGAGGAGGGTGAGAAAGAAGCAGGCTGAAAATGGCATTGACTTAAGTAGACAAGCGAGCCATGAAAATCTCCTAATAATGCGCATAAAATGCAAAAGCGTGCGCAAACTGCATTTCAAATTGCCATGGATTTGAAGTGGTTCTTTTTAGAATTTATTTATCGCAAAATTAGCACACGATTTGAAAACATTAAAGAAAAATATATTTAAAAACTGGTTTGTCCTGTCATATTTATGAATAGATGAGTGACCTGAAGTACCCCCCTTAGAAAATTGTTAAGGATACGAGTATCAAATCAGAATCTGACATAATATGATCAATACTATTTCGTAAAATTACTAGTCTGGGGATAGAGCGATGCTTCCACCATCTATGTAGAAAGTAGCTTTAATATTTATATATCATGATATATAATTTGTTGTATATTTAGAGATGCGTTCAATCAGAAATGTGCCCAGTAATTCAAAAATAACATTCAAATATAAATATTGAGCGCGAATTAGTAATGATGCTTAATAGTTTTTAGGGTTTATTTAATTGTGTAACATAAAATGGCAATCCAAAGAGAAGCAAAGTTGGTCGGTGTGTAAATTAGAAAGTGGTGACGCCCTTGGAAAAGCCTTAATTTGTATTTTGTATATCATTGAATAATTTTTGACTCTGTGGAAAAAATGAATTATGAAATAAATGCATTTGAAATGAACTTCAATTTTATACCTGCCCACATCTTAACAAAATAAAATGGGAGCCACTTTGGGCGTACTCCACCCACTCCTTTACAAATTACAGACTCCAAGATTGCCCCTCAAGTCTTTGGAAATGGCATTTTATCATTGTGGCCAAACAATTGCTGCAAGAAAAACCGCTCTTTAAACCGTACACAAACACCGTTAATTCCTTTACCACACAATCAAATAACAACTTAATCTCTCATCTGCAGCTAAGGGCGGCTGCTGTTCGCCAGCACAATCGCACAAAGCGAACGCCCTCCCACTCAGCCAGAGCAGCACAATGAACATTGCACAATTTTGTGAATACTCGTACACTTCTTTGTAGATGCTTCTTCAATGCTGATGGCGTTTAACCCACTGACAACATTTCAATGACCTTCTGCCGAGTGATGGTAAGACAGAAGACACAGAGCGACAGAGAGACAGACAGACAGCAAGACAAATCCCAAGATCAAAAGCTTAAATTGCATCCAAACTCCCATACCCGCAAAGAACCAACGTGCGCAAGGTAGCAGCGGCAGCAGCGGCATCAGCAGACCAAACAAAATGTAATTGCCGCAGGCTCAAGTCGAAAAAATAATAAGACAAGCGTCAACATCAGACGAGTCCATATGTTCACAAGCTTCTCCATCGAGTCGAGCAGCACATCAGTCTGGCGCGCATTGCTTTCTTTGGAGGATTTGCAAACACGATTAGGCTGTCAGTCAACACGCAGCAGTGGCGGCAGTGACATATGAGAACGCACGCCTGCCTCAAAGCAATTGCCTTGTGTCGCATTTGCTGCGGGCTTAGGCAGAGACCGGTGGAGCTGCCGTGTACGAGAATGCTGTGTTTACACCTCCTACAATCACGCTCACAGATATTGAGTTGGCCACACTGACAGACATTTGACAACGGATTCTGTGCCACGAGCACGGAGCCAGTTAGGCAGATAGACAGACGAGGCGGGCAGACAACTAGACAGCTAGACAGCTCGGCATTGAAGCGTGTAAACTGCATACAATAATCGCAGAGACCATCGACAATGTGACAATTGCATTGTGAGAACTTTAGGCATGCCCATACAAGGGGCGGCTCGAAAATTAACTTGTTATCTTCAACTGCGGATGCATGAAGTTTTATTTCGAAAAAGAAGTTAAAATTGTTTTCCTTTTAGATTATACTCGTAAACCATAATTTTACCGCCCATAAACTTCGTCTTGAATGTGCAGCGGAAATTTATGCGTGGCAGTATTATCGCTTTTTACCTGCATTGTCGGGCGGCACTTGGCGCACAGTGCTCAGGCAACGCCACCGCTGCACTCGTGAGCGCCCCGTGCTTTGCTTTTATGGGCTGAATTTATTGCTTGTGTAAATTTCAAATCGGAATACTGGTACTTTACTGCGCCTGTGGATGGGCGATTCTGGCAAAATTGCGCTGATTTACATTCGGTTTCGCACGTGATCAAGACTGCATTGCTCGCTGTTCGCTGCGCGCTGCTCTCTGCCCGCTTTTCGATACTCGGTGTTCGCTGCAATCTGCCCGCTGTTCGATGCTCAGTGTTCGCTGCTCTCTGCCCGCTGTTCGCTGCTCTCTGCCCGCTAGCCGCGTTCGATGTCGTTCGTGTTGTTGCGGCAGCCTGAGCCCCACTGAACAAGACTGCATTTCGTTTATGGGAGGGAGCAGTATTAATGGCCTGGGTTGGATTTGGTTGTTTTGTGTTGGATTGGGTTGAAGTGAGTTAGTTGGCTGGAGTGTGAACAGGATGTGTTGTGAGAGCACATTAGCGTAATTTATATTGAGATACGACCAGATGCAAGTGGGTTTGCTTGCAGAGTCGCAGAAGCAGCTGATACGAGAGTGTTTACAGGGACTTAATTTAATATCATCAGCTTTATCATTTCGATTGGCTAAGGAGGCAAATTGTGTGACTGTCATTTATTTACTTGCCGCAAATAGTTGCCATTCATATGCAAAGTGGCCGATTAAGGCACGTAAGAGGCGCGCATTATGCAAAGAGAAAGCAAGGTTTGTTAAAAAAGAAGACACTGGAGCTATTTTTTTTAAGTATAAAGAAATACTTTATTGATATGCTAATAAATATATAATAAATTGTATGTTCGAACAACGGCATTGTGTGGGATTAGCTCATAACTGGCATTTAAATACAAATATCATTGGAGTACAAGTGTTGACGCAAGACTTACAAGGCATGACTGGCAAATATGTTTCGAGGTAGATGCTTAGACTACACATATTCTAGAATATGATCAGTTCCTCCGTGGTCAGAGAAATCGCTGTGTGCACTCAGTTCTTATAAAAGAGGAACTTAAGGGATATTGTAATGAAATCTTAAGTGTAGTTGACTCTGATGATATGTTTATATATTTGTCATAATCGCTTGCTAACACTTCCACCTTAATAGATACAAGCCTGATTCCATTTCAACAGCATCTCTAAAAACCGAACAAAATCGCCTGTTAACACTTCCACATTTATAGATACAAGCCTGATTCCATTTAAACAGCATCTCTAAAAATCGAACCAAATCGCTTGCTAACACTTCTACATTTATATCTAGATATAAACCGAACTTGATATAGACAAGAAATATTTACCGAAATTCTTCGATTTTTGAAATAAGCTGAAGTAAGGAAACGAAAGTAGCATATTGCGTATGAGAGTGGACACAGAAAAGTGCATGGTAGGTAGGTAGGTAAGGCGGCGACCCGAAAAGGTCGCACTTAGGCCAACATTGACCCTTTGTGATACCGCATGAGACAACAGGTCCCATCCCTTTCAAAGGTCCAGCCATTTGGAGCCTTTAATGAAGCAGTTGATCGAGCTAATCTTTTTTTTTGAGATATCTCCCAAGGAGTCCAGAAAGTAGTCGCCTAGGAAAGTTCGCTTCCTTCTGGACAGCGCTGGATACATGCACAACAGGTGAGCAATGGACTCTTCCTGTGTGCATGACTGTGGTGCCTAATTCTGTGGCTATGCTCATACCTGCTCCTATGCAAAGGAGCAGAAAGACAGTCAGATTTCCTGGAACTTCCCTGACTACGTACCACTTATAACGATTTGTTCTGGATTGTTGTGTGGTAAAATAATATGGCATAACTCCAAAGAGAAAATTTTCCCGTAATCGCTCGTGATTTAGAACAGCGATGCCAGCAGTATTTCAATGAAATGACCAATCATAGCAGAAAGTGTGTTGGCAGAGCTGCCCACTTTTTAACAAACGTGAACTCAGCGTTTTGGGGGCGAGTAATGCGGCAACAGAACTTGGCTTCGGTTGGTGCACGAGTATTCTGGTCTGGCATAGGCATTTGAGCAGCAATGACGCAACATACGTATGCAATTATTCATTATCTCCAAGGCGAAAGTCGTGATGCAATTACACATCCCTCTAAAACGGAAAAATATGTCAATATACAAATGCGTGATTTTTCTCCAGCAGCGCAACTCTCTCATTTAGTTGATTAACGACTTGGAGCTACCTCTCAATGGCACTTAGGCAAATCGAGCCTATTACGTAAATGGGAACTTGTTGCACGTCCGCTGTGCAAATGCCAATCAATCGCTTTGATGCTCAACTGTCAACGCAAAGTTATCTGAAGTATTAAGTGCAAATTTGCGTCATGTTATTAATATGCAAATAACCATGGCACACACTCGCGGCGCACTGCCTTACGCAATAATTGATTTGCGCCACTTACGAGTGTAACTGCATTTTGCATAATTCCAGGCCAACCGCTGCAGCGGTCCCACTGAAATGGCCCGGAATAAATGAGCTGTCATGAAATAAATGAAAACCCATTTAGCGAATCATGTGCACAGCGGCTAGCAACGCCTTGCCAGAGCTGGTATTGGTGCTGCTGGAATTGCTGCTGGAATTGCTCCTGTATGGTTATGATTGGTGTGGAGCAAAAAGCGACCATGTCAAAGTGGGCAATAATTGTAATGATGATTGCCCGTGCTAATGACCAGCAGCAACGTTCTGTAGTGGCAAAAACGAAAAAGAATGGCGAGAGATATTAAAAAAATGACAGCGCGAAGCAGCAAAAGCAGCGGGGCCAACTGTAGCGGCATTAAAACGCCAATTGATTTTTATGGCTTGTAAACAGTTTCTTTATGATTCTTGCATGAGGCCTTCGCATCCTTTGCAGTCGAACAAACAAATAAAGCAACAAAAAACCAAATAGAGACACCCAGCCACAGTCCTCCACCTGTTACCATTGTGCAGCATGTGTGAAAGGCTTTTTACGACTGCTCTTAGCTTCGTTGCGTGTGCGCACACCGTCCATAAAAGCCCCAATGCCAGCTGGCTAAGTGAGTGCAAATTAACGGGTCCGTGTAATTGTGTGTGCCGCGGCAGTCGTACAATAATGCTCGACGTTATTGGATTCGATTTAAAAATGCATAAATACATAAATGCAGGCAGTCTGCACAATTTGGTAGTGGCAAAACGAACGTTTAAGTCCCCAGCAGGGGAGCACTGTGCCGATTGGGGCGGGCCTTTGAGTGCATTCAGGCATTTCCATCAAGTGTCACTGCCGTGGTGCTGCACGCGTTGCGTCAAGTCTCGAATAGATTAACGCTTAATTGCATAGCTTATGAGTTGCACACGCGGAGCAGCCTCGCCCAGATGGCTTTAATCCTGCCAGAGCGGCGCAAATCCAGTTATAAAATAATTGCTTTTACGTTATGCACCAGAATAGAAACAAAGCCAAATTGAAAAAGGAGAAAATGAGAAAAATAATAAACAAACAAACGGTTTCTGCTACAATTGCGGCGCATGCAACACATTCAGCACATGCTTCATTGGCTGCTTGTCTGTCAAAGTGCCACAAAGCAGCGATGCGGCAGTGCAACCGTGTGTAATTACGAGTGTACGCAAGCAGACGCGCTCCGCTAGCGTCGAACTGTGGTGTGGTGTGGTGTGGTGAGCTGAGCTGAGCAGAGCTGCGCTGAGCTGAGTGTATGGATGCGCACATATGCGGCGCATAACAGAAACGGCACTATCAGCAGCGGTGAATACTTGTTTGGACAGCAGCTGCCACTCACACTGAGCGGCTCCGCCACGCATAACTGCTACTGTTCCCGCTTCCAATGTCCCGTTTGATAGATAAGCAAAGGTGTTGTCTGTGCCGAGGCTCAGCATAGCTGAGCCGTGTTCGGCCAGGCCAGCCACGACAGCAACGGCAGCAGCTACCGTGCTGTGCCGTTGTTGCTGCCAATGCTGTTGCTCCTGTGCACCAGTTTCCAATTTCCATTTGATGGCATTCGCTGCAGCGCTTAATTTACCCTGCTATTTATAGTAAGAGCAAAGCGCAGAGAAATTGCTGAAATGATAATTATTAAAGCGGCAACTGTCGCTACTGCTGCTGCGACATGCCACTGTGCTGTGACAATTCAGAGCCGCCATAGTTACTGCGACCGTTGGCTCCACTCTTACAAATCCTTTAATGCGCTGATGGCTTCTGCGGGAGGGTCCCCGTGGTAGTGGTGCAAGCATCAGATGTATTGATTTAATTGGATGCCATTGGAACAGCTACTGTTGTTGCAGTAGCTGGGATACGGTTCTTATTATTCTTGTTGTAATTATTATGCCAGACATGGCTGCAGTTGTTATTTATTGCTTTAATTGGATACTTTTAGTTACAGAACTAATTAAAGAAGCATGCAGAAGCAGACGAAATGCGCCGGTTAACACCTCCGGGGAAAGGTGTTCGCCTAACCATAGCGTCATATAGGAGAGACAGTAAGAGAAACAGAGATAGAGATAGAGAGCGAGAGAGAGTTTAAGAGACATATAATCAAATCAAATATGATATATAAGATATAGGATTATATATCGTATATGCATATAGTGAGAGAAAATGTATAAAGAAGTCTCAAGTCTAGGCCAAGTTCATAGCGAAATCAATGAAATATATAGACAGAATTCCAATTTGCTTTCCAGAGACTTGTTGCCTATTCGTCAGAAGCATTTGTCTTCAATTATGGTGGTAATAAGGTGCACGATGCTCAGAGCAAGTCACTTATTTTATTGGACAGAACATTTTGATAGAAATTTCAATTGATGAATGACAAGAAACGAACCGAAACTATAATCAAGACACGGAAAATATGACTAAGTCAAAGGAATCAAAACATTCGTAAGTATATCCGAACATTCTAATGGCAGTCAAGCATAGGGGGAAAGGGGCGTTACTTAGTGACCCGAGAATTACGCTCACCACCGCTATTTCTGTCTTGATGATGGTTGTAACGCACTTTCGGTTTATTATTGTGGCTATAGACTTTCCGTCCGCAAGTGGACCTGACAACGGCTAAGAAACAATTGAGAGTGGCCAATGGAAGGTGAAAGAGACGTGTTTTTAATTAAAATTACTCATACTCAAAATTTCGAAAGGAAGGAAATTGATGACAAATTGTTCTCAGATTTTCAGCATGGTAGGATCTCTAAAAAGGTATGTAATCTCAGAGAGAACATGACATTTGGTTTATGTTTAACCCGGCCCACGTTATTTCCCTGTATGTTGCTTGTAGATGGAGCGTTGGCTGTAATATAAAAAGTGTTCAGATCTGATTTAAGATTATTTTGATGGTTCAGTTATTCACAAACAAATTATAGCGTAGCTGTCGAAAGTATTTGCTGGCATTTCAAATATTTTCTTCAACATTTTGCCCATAGTCTTCCAGATTTTGGTAGTGGTTCAAAAAATATTACTGACTTCAATGGAAACCTAGCTTAAAAACCTTCGCATAGATATATATTATAGGGGCGCGTTTAAGTATTAAGAGAAATCGTAAGTAAGCAACCCCGGAATCTGTGCTGAAGATATTTCTACTCAACATTGCGATACGGATTCGCTACCTAGTAGGTAGACTAATGTGCCTAAGGCCTAAGTGATCTCTCTATGGTTAGCCCCATTAACGAGTCATTAGCCAACCAACTAAACCATAATGACCTACCCCACTTCTATCATTCAAAGTACAATGGGCCTCAATGCCTGAGTGCTTGGAGACCTTCTTTTTCGGCGGCTCTCCGGCCTACCCCACTTCTAAACCATAACTGCATTGAACAACATGGAATACAAAGTGCTGATTAAGTAAAATTTCACTAACTCTTGGAGAAATTTATTCCTTCTGTTGTGCTTGTACTCTCAATATATTTTCTCTCAGTGATATGCAGTTTCTTTCAGTGATATTTCAAAGTTTTTCTAGGTCTAAAGACTGGTGACTGGCTAATTGTACTCATGACTCCGACTCCGATGCCAATTCATTTGAAACTAATTCAGCTGCATCAATCTACCACATTCCCTACAACAATCTGGAAACCGATCACATTTTTTACCCTCTTCCGCTCCTTTATATAGTAAATAAATTTTTAACTAATAGAACACAGCGAGCAAACCAAATTCTCTTCAAGGGGCACGAAAAAGCTCCAATGAAGCTAATTGCAGCGCTTAAATGAACCAGAATTGATTTTTTTTTAAATTTTTTTCCTTAGGGAGGGGAAATCTTCAAAAAGTCACGAGGGGGTACGCACCACCCAAGAGTGTGAAATTTTTACTCACTAAAACCACCTCCCTAATCTAACAGTTACGCGTGAACCGGGGAAGTGTTCAAGATCAAAAATCTTCACACATTAAAAATGAATTCTCTCAACTTGTTTAGAAGTAGAAGCAGAGAACACAGAGAAGCGACACTTAAACGTAAAGTTTCCAAACGTCAAAAAAAAGTCTCTGTTCATCATTAGTTGGCTTCATGGATAGGTTTGTTTATCATTGGTTCTGAAGAAAATCAGCCACACTACTACAGTTTTGCACATGTGTAAGTGTGTGCAAAACAAGAGTCATTTCTCAGTATTCTCTGGTAGAAGGGCTCATATTTAAATCCACCACGGTTTCTTGTTAAATTCACCACAGGTTGAAAATTTCAAGTGGCAGCACTGATCTCAGTCAGAGAATACAGAGAAAAGAAACTTAAATGGCAAAACAGCGAAATGAAGCAGACGGCCGTTGTACATGAATCCATTCAAAATCGTGGTGAATCCACACAAAATCGTGGTGAATCTACTCTGAATCGTAGTCAATCCACTCAAAATCGTGGTGTGCCTGCTACGGACGCTGGCAGCGAAAATGACTTTCTTTTCTCTGTGTTCTTTGTCTCAGTTATGCACGACGCTAATGAAACTGAAATTTCACTCAAACTCACACTCATCTTAGAGATGACAATGCAGAAGCATTGCTTTACAGCGGCTCTCGTTACTAACTCAATACTGTGGTAACGAGTACTCGCTACGGTTGATAAGCAGCTGATTCCTTAGGCACTATTTAGGTTAATACATTTTACTATTACGTCTTAACGAAAGTTTTGCAGTCATGGCGCCAAAGTACTAATTGCCATAAATGCAAGTACCAAAACGTAACGGTACTCGCAACCGCTTCCACTCGCTGCATATGCTCGCAACAAAATTCGGCTGCATGCTCTTAAAAGTCACAGTTGCACACGCATGCGGCACACAAAACTGTGTCAAGGGGTCACTAGTGTGGGTGCAGTTGTCAGCCGCACAACAAGTTAACCATGACATCGCCACAAATGCCAGGCAGACAGCAAGTGGCATTGCCAGTGCCTGATGCTCGTACCCGCTGCGGATGTGCCTGGAGGCGGTTTGTTCCCAGCTTCTTTCTTAACTAATTGCCAAGCATGTTCGTGCTTCGTGCACTACCGGAAATGTTCAGAGCGGCGGGCATTTTTGGGGCAATTAGGCAATTGGGGGACGAGCTCTGCTTCAGCTGCAGCCGCTTTCACAACGCGGCGTATGTGGAACTTTATTTGCATTTTATTTACATTTTAATTATTTCAATGTATTTAAAGGTGCAGTTGTATTCATTTAAATGTGAAAATAAATTAGCTTAAAGTAAGTGGAGGCATTGTGGGCATGATAAGAAGACAATGCATCGATTTGTAAATGAGCTCTCATGAAGAATCCATAAATAATTATAAACGAGGACCTTGTGGAAGGTGGGTCGCTTAAATTGCACGGGAAAATAGAGATCTGAATAAATTATACATTTGTTATTCCAGCAAAGTTCCACAATAGATTCATTGTCGAAAGAAGCTTTAACATGGCTGAGGAAGTAAGCACCCATCACTTTAGTGGGAACTGCTAATTAAACTTCTGCAGAGGTTGACTTCAACTTACTTCTCTGGTAATTTGCCCACATTCACATAAAAATTGAGGGAACCATCAATCGAGTTAGGAAACAAAAATCACTTGATTCTTCTTAACTTACTCCTCATGTAATTTGCCCACATTCACAGAACAATTGAGGGAACCATCAATCGAGTAGGTTCGGTTAGGTTGCGAAGGCGCACTTCCACTCGGAG
This sequence comes from Clusia tigrina, assembly GCA_920105625.2. NCBI lineage: Eukaryota > Metazoa > Arthropoda > Insecta > Diptera > Clusiidae > Clusia > Clusia tigrina. The sequence goes on from OV050030.1 coordinate 426,037,847, forward strand.
ACATCTGAGTCCATTGTGACTGCCTTCAAAAATGCCAAGAGAAGGCATACTCGTCCTTACCATCGATTCCCGTATACATTGGAAGTAACATCCCTATTAAACCATTTGGTTTTCCAGATGAAAGTGAGGATATCCGATAAGTCCACCTTCGTTATCTCTGTCAAGCTTGTGAAGAAACCCGACCCCATACATTGAAGTCGTTGCAACTGTAGTCTTGGACATTGACATAAAAAGTGATTAATCGATTCCATCTCTTCGTCATCATGGCAACTCCTGCATAGCCCGCTCGACGGAATACGCCAACGTTGAAGCATTGTTGCGATAGCACAATGCACGGTAATGACTCCCGTAAGCACCCTTACTGCAGGTTTGTTGAGCCCTAAGATAATTTCTTCATGTCTAACCTAGGCCATAAGGCCCGTGAGACTTCACAGTCGTCACGATTAGTCACCGAAATAGTGAATTCATCTATGCTCCGAAACAGGCACATATCGGGATTTGTATTGAGGTATCTGCTTCGTTAATTTCCATTTCAGAGCCCGTTCTGGCCATCTCGTCCGCTAATTCATTCCCTTCTACATTGCTATATCCGGGAACCCAGCAAAGTGGGACGTTGTGGGGTCCAATGTTCAGTAGTGAGGTACGACATTTCATTGCCAACTTCGATTTAACTGTCTTGGATTCTATTGCCTTAAGCGCCGCCTGACTATCCACACAGATAGTGATATTCGAGGATCGAATTGTACTACATTGTATCATCGTGGCCGCTTTCTCAATTGCATAGACTTCGGCCTGAAATACGCTGCATGCATCAGGCAGCCGATATGACTGTCTAGCCTGCAAACCTTCCGAGAAGACACCCGCCCCCGTTCCACCCACCATCTGTGAGCCGTCAGTGTAGATGGTAATGTCGGAATTACCCGTCACCGAGCCTGACTCCCAGTGCTCCCTGATTGGTTAGAGAGTTGGGATTCTAGCTTTAAAGTCTATAGTAGAAGTCATGTAGTCTGTAGCCGTTTCTAAGTCAGCCGTAGCTATCCTTTGACCCTTCCGTTTTATTTCGCTCAAAATTGTACAGTATCCATAGTTGGCAGATTTCCACTTGTTGCACTCCCTTAGTCTGAGAGCACACTTGGCGGCCCCTAGTGGTAAGAGGTGAAATAATATATTTAAGCCATCTTGAGGCGCCCTGCTTACAGCCCCTGAGATTCCCATGTTAGCAAGTCTTTGTACTTTTCCAATTTTTTTATTACATTTCCTTCCAAACGCCTTCCACCAGGCGATGGACCCGTAGGTGATAATTGGTCTAATGATTGTGGTGTACATCCCATACACAATGTACGGTGACAATCCCCATTTTTTCCCAAAGATCCTTTTACAGGTATAGTGTGCAGCAGCTTCTCTCCTCAATATTCCTTCTCCAATTTTACTTGGAGGCCAGAATGGTATCTAAATATATCGCTTCTGAAGAAAGATTCAACGTTACCCTAACTAACTTTGGCAAAGGGAACTCTGTGATTTTTGTTTTCCTGGTGAATAGAACTAGCTCCGTCTTAGTAGGGTTAACTCCTAAGCCGTTGCTCTCAGCCCATCCGGAAATCTCACACAATACTGACTCCATGAGGTCGCTAATCGTTGACTAGAACTTGCCAGGAATTAGTATGGCAACGTCCTCAGCGTAGGCTACAACCGCCGTTCTCTTTGCCTTCAATCGAGTACGGAAACAAAAACTACTTAATTCTTCTTTTCTTCCTCCTCATGTAATTTGCCCACATTCACAGAACAATTGAGACAAGCATCAATCAAGTAAGGAAACAACAACCACTTGATTCTTCTGAGAGATTATTCGGTGCAAGCATCCTTTGTAAGCGAATGTCCTAAGAGGCGGGCGCTAAATCATTTAGCCAACACCCAGAAAGAGAAGAGTTCTTATGCAAACTATTTCAGAGCTCTGCGAACATACTCGTGTGATGATTTCTTCCCATTGTCCCCCAACAAACAATATACTGGTCAAAAATAAACCTACCAATTGGGTCACGCCTATAAAAAAGCCAGTATAGACCGTATTAAGTCCAGTCTTACTACGAGTAGGAATAAATATTTCCAAAAGTGGAACACATTTTGTAAATTAAGTGCACACAACAAACCGAAAATTCTTGCGGACGTTTTTTCTGTTACCCACCGTTAGACCAGCACAATAGCGCACCCCAGACCGGCTCGAACGGTTAAATTTGAGTTTGAAAGCATGCTAAGATAAATTACCCAAATGCGTGATGCGTAGATCGTCAAAATATGCTTCGATACAAAAGATGAATGCTAAAAAATACGGTAATACTCGTAAAACATTAAACTGATAAAACTGACAAATAAATGGAGACACCGACAGAGCTGCAATAAACATCGCATAAATAATCAAAGCATCCGCACCGGAGAGGAGCGTGTTCGAAACGTGTGATTCGTGATGGACGCTGGTGCGGAGAGGAAAAGGGGGAAATGATGAGGAAAGAAACGGCAAAGAAGCGGGAAAGAAACGGCAAGAAACGGCAAAGAAGCGAGAAGGAAGCGGGAAAGATGCGGCAAAGAAGCGGACACGAAGAGTTGTCTCTCCACGTGAATATTTAAATATAAATTATAAACAAATTATAAAGAAATTCATTCAGATTCAAAACAAGAAAGAAAAGAAAGATATGAAATTAATTGGAAGCAGAATTTTGTATACTCAGTGATTGAAAAGTACGACAATCGATTGACAAGATTTGCATATTTGTGTCAATAAAGTGAAGCAGTTTGAAGAGGATTAAATAGTTCTTTAGTCGATAGACAGACGATTGAGAGGATTTCACGGAAAAATTCCGAGCTGTAGTGGAACAATCAGTGACTTATTCCTACAGCCCGCCTGTGTATCTCAAACGAAGCTAAGGTTCCTTTGGTTTACACACGAGTCCAATTCCTCATTAGTTTAGTTGCTTAGTTGTGCTAAGTAGACAAACGAATGAAAGAAGCCATTATTTATGGTTTGCCACTTAAGTTTGTCTACCCTATTACCTTCCCCTATTTTCTATTACCTTCCCCAATTTATCACACTCTCTAAAATGAGTATCAGAGATCATAGTATATAAAAACATCGTTTTATGTGTGCCAATGCGTATCATGGTCGCCTGCTTCATTTTGTGATCGGTTAATGATGAGATTATTCGTTCCGAAATCAGTTTAGTAGCTCATATATCAAAGAGTAAGAAGTTTTGGTGTCTGGTTTAATGTTCTGCCTCTAGCTCAGAATAGCGAAAGTATAGAAGAAAGAGAGAAATACTCGTACAACTATTGTGGTTGGATTGGAGCTCTTTGGCAGCTCCTCCATGGTTCATGTGCGCAAATTTTAAAACTGAACCAACAGGACGGACCATTTTTAGTTGTTGTTTTGTTTTATCGGAGTCGTATATAGCACTCTAACCACAAGATATACATTGTACTATATTTGACGTTTTATTTTTCTTTGAATCTACCTGATTTGTGAACAAACCTCGGTAGATCCTGTGTCTCTAAGCAGCCAAAGTTTGCACTCTTTAGGATGTCAGTGTCAAATACCTCCAACCTGATTCTAGCGAAAGCGAGGCCTATGCACAAAAAGTAGTCCCCCGTCTCATTTTTCTCTTCATAAGCCTGGCAAAGTACACTGTCTGCACTGCCTGTCTTTTGCATACTGTAGTGTACGACACAAGTGTACACTGACGACCACACATCGTCATAAGCACAGCAGCAAGTCGCATATGCAAACAAACTGACAATAGCGCAACGTGTGCAATTGCACTCAATACCAAATATGCTAGACAAGCATTTTGGTGGTGCAATAACACACGCTGCCTATATTGCAGCGTATGCATATTGGACAGTGCAGTGACTTTAGCCCTGAACTTGCACTCAAAATTATTAATATAAACAAAGACGATGATTCGTCAATGAAAAATATCGGTAATCCGATACTTGAGACAAATTTCGGGAATATGATTTGTAACTAGTAGAAATAAGATAGATATATTTTATGTTAGTTAGAATAAGAAAACAATAAGAATTCAATGATATAAAAGAGCCAGCGAGCCACCAAATAAACCAGAATTAATCTGAACTTCTAAAACTGCAATCCTGCATTAGATTTCTCATTTCTTCTCTCGGTGCTCTTAACTAGGCTTAGTTACAGAACAGCACCAAACAATAGCGTAACGGCAAACTCTGCCGGTTACAATCTCTACTGAGGGCGACATTCCGCTTCGCACTAGGTTTCTGTATATCATTGCATTCATACGTTGTGTGAAACCTGCAATCGATGCGTAAGCCGATCTTGCAAGGCCAACGCAATTGATATTGATTCAACCCTCATCAACACACGTATATTACCCTACAATACCCTTAGCCCATAAAAATTGACCTGTCATCAGTCCTACCAGAAATCTGCTATCTCTCCTACCAAGTGACAAGAAACCTTGACGTTCTATCGGAAATAATAGATAGCATAGAACAGGCTCCCTATTGTACTTCACGCTGCCTATTGTACTTCAGGCTGCAGATGACCTTTAGGGCCTCTCCTGGTATATAATCAGCAGAATCAGAATCAACAGTGTTTCAAGCACAGGTCCAGAATTTGTCGGAAAGGCTCCAGTACTGCAAATAGCCACAGTTCTCTGTAGTCTAGATAGGGCAGATTTAACCCCAATTTCTTCCCGAAGACCACAGATGCGTAGGACATTATATGCCTGATCATTGCCTTAAGGACTTTCGAAGGAGCTAGACCCAAAGTCGTGCCAAAAATTCTCTGACACTGCTAAAAAGTTGACAGAGCTTTCGGTACCTTTAGTTCAACGTGTGATTTACTGAGAAGCTTTCTATCAAGAACAACCCCAAGATATTTTACCTCCATGGCTAACTGAATAGTGATCCCCTTTAGTGTTAGATGAGAGAACAAAATCTTCGACTTTCCTCTTTCTGGCTAAAAGAACTAAATTTGTTTAGCTGGGTTAACCGAAAGTCCATTTGCATCACACCAGGTGTCAATCTTATTCAGAGTAAACTGCACTTTCCTTCAGATGTGCATAAGAGAGCTTCCTGCACTTACGCAGGCTACTTCATCTGCATATGCCTGAGCGTAGATATCAGAATCATTTAGTGATACAAGTAAAGGGTCAATGGCCATACACCAGAGTAGTGGAGAGAGCACGCCATCTTGACGGCAAGCCTTCTTCACACGCGACGATATTCACAGATCCCATTCCCCTCGCAACACAATAATCCTGTTTGCTAGCATTGAACCAATCTGGACTGATACTTACGTAATTTAATTTATATCAGTAATTTGACTAATGTCAAGGATTCATACAGAAACATTGGTTCATTCGCGGGAGAGATTCGACTGATTCATTCGTGGGAGAGATTCGAGTGGTTCATTCCTGGGAGAGATCCTAGTGGTTCATTCTTGGTAGAGATCTGGTTCAGTCCTGGGAGAGATCCTACTGGTTCATTCCTGGGAGAGATCCCACTGGTTCATTAGCGGAAAAAATTTGGCTGGTTCATTCGTGGGAAGAATCGACTGATTCATTCATGGGAGAGATTCGAGTGGTTCATTCCTGGGAGAGATCCTAGTGGTTCATTCCTGGTAGAGATCTGGTTCAGTCCTGAGAGAGATCCTACTGGTTCATTCCTGGGAGAGATCCCACTGGTTCATTAGCGGAAAAAATTCGGCTGGTTCATTCGCGGGAGAGATTCGACTGGTTCATTCGTGGGGAAGAATCCACAGTTTCATTCCTGGGAGAGATCCCACTGGTTCATTCGTGGGAGAGATCCCACTGGTTCATTCCTGGGAGAGATCCTAGTGGTTCATTCGTGGTAGAGATCTGGTTCAGTCCTGAGAGAGATCCTACTGGTTCATTCCTGGGAGAGATCCCACTGGTTCAATAGCGGAAAAAATTCGGCTGGTTCATTCGTGCGAGAGAATCGACTGATTCATTCGGGGAAGAGATTCGAGTGGTTCATTCGTGGGGAAGAATCCACTGGTTCACTTGCCGAGGAGATCCCAAGTAGTAAGTATTCATTCCCGGAAAAGATTCGGCTGATTCATTCGTGGGAGAGATTCGACTGATTCATTCGTGGGAGAGAATTCAATTGTTCATCGTTTTGTTCAGTGCTCCTGGAGAGACTCTGAGGTGTTCAAGGACTGAAAAGTTTGTATATAAGGGCGGTTGACAACACAAATAAAAATTGCTCGTCTCTGCAGAACTCATGTACTCGTCCAGAAGGCGACTGTTGTACCAAACTAGGCGTTCACCTCAATGTTGTTGTTCCTGCTGAATTACTATTTATGGCCACTTTCGGTAGTTTATGATTAGAAGAATCGGTAGTTCGTGGGTTAATGAGATTTGTGCACACCTTTGGCCAATTTTCGCCACTTTTCCACACTTACATGGAATTTTATATATACAGAGAGTGCTCCAAGTGTGAAACCTTTGTTTAGATACGAGTACTAGGCAGCAGGGGAAGGGCCACACATATGCATAAACACGCACACTCTCACAAAAAATAACTTAAATAGGTGTGTATGTGCATGATTAAATCTTTTATAAACTTTAATTACGAGTGTAAATGAAGCAGCCCCGGCAGACTTGCCCAGACTCGCGCAGAATTACCGCAATTACGCCGCTGCGCTGTGTAGTTGCACATGAATTTCCATCAAATTCAGAAAATATGAAATTTTTCTTCTTGATATTAGTTTCCAGCTTTGCCCACGAGCAGTTCTTCATGTCTGGCTGGATTCGCTTATTAATTATTCACTTGCAATTATTGTTAGCGTGCGCAATGTTCTAAAACTGTGCATAAATTAACTCAAATTACCAAGCATGCTGTGGCTATGACAGTCGCGGATTTACGACTGGAGTGCAGAGGCTCCAATCAGGGGCAACCAATATTTGTGGGTTCATGGCCTAAGGTTTAAAGACGACTGATGAAGTTCGTGTATACAAAGCAGTTGAGTAAGAGTAGTAAGTATGCATTTTCGTCGTTTCTCTATTAGGATGACTACAAGCTGTCGTGATGAAGTATTCGGCGCCTATGTACGGTAGCAGGTCCTAAACCGCCCCTGGGCATTTTCTGAACTGACTCGTATGTGTACGGGTATTGTATGAGTTTGCAAGGTGCACTTGCCCGGCTAACGTTACACCTGAAAGACTTTGTTTCATTTCGGAAAAAGCATTTATAATTTTATTTATTTTTTCAAATAGACTTGCAGACAGTTTTCCTACTTGCGGCTGCGCAAGCGGAATCACGAAGACAAAGGCGTGCGATACTCGGCAATCGTGTAAATTTAGGGATGGTCTGCGTGTTGATACATATGTATATAAGTATAAATGTATGAGTGAGTGTGTGTGTATGTGTGTGCGCATTAAGCCTAAAGATACTAATTTTCCTATTGTATTCATGTGCTCAGTCGATTTGCGAAAATGTCTAGTGCAAAAGTTGCAGTAATGCGAGTAAATGCGATTAGAGTGACCAGAAGTAATCAGTGGAAGACTTTGCCTTATCAAGCTAGTCACTGTGTTATATTTGTCGGAGCACAAAAGACACAAAAATTGCAAAATTATAGGTTGGCAGCATTTAGTGAGTGTAATGATAGCGAAATTAATTCAGCTGCGTGGGATCCCAGCCCGCCTCAAATTGCTTTGGGAGATGAAACAATTAGAGCAGGTTATATAACAATTGTAGGAACCTTGAACATGGTTTAATAGGGATGGTACTTCCAATGTTTACGGAAATCAAGGGTAAGAACGAGTATGCCTCCTCCTGGCATTTTTGAAGGCAGTCACAATGGACATAGATATCTCCGAATGGAAGCGCGGATACTTCGATTCCGCATACGCCTTCCCAACCTAACCTAGCCTTGACCAAATTGGTGTCAGCAGCAATCATTTGTTGTGATACTTGTGGGGTTATACATGATTCTTATAGAGAATATATATTAATTCATGCAGTTCCAAAATGGAACAAACTGACACAATGGTGAGAGAATGTGTCGCAATTAAAGTTTATCCAATCCATAGGAATGTTTACTTCGTAACAGGTTTGGCTAAAATAATTTCATTAATGACATATTTAAGCACTCCAGATAATCTTCAAGATGAAGTCTGGAACTAAAGCTGCAGACTATGATAGTCGCACAATTGCCTGACCTCCGCTCTGATTATAAAGGCGTGACACCAAATAAATACTGCTAAACTCCCAGGCGACTAGATTGCGCTAAGATCAGCTCCTTATATCATGTGCCTTTTTATACATCATCGGTAAAATTACAATTAGTAGTAGTATTTAAATATAAATTAATATTTAGATAAGAATTTAGATAAGCACCAACTACCACGACAATCGGTTTTTACTAAATTTATATATATGAGTATAGTATTTCTAAATAGGCCTTCGATGCTTCTCAACCTTACTCGCCTTTTGTCGTTCCCAAGCCTTAGTTATAGCATAGTTCACAGGCAGTATATTGTCTTCAATCCATGTGTATTTTATATAGATCCGTTGTGTACTTTCAGTTCTGAAGATATATATCCGTTATATACTTTCAGTTCTGAACTCTTCTTATTTGTTCATTTTAGTTTCTAAATCAGAAAGACCGCTAAAGATATTTATTGACCTACAATTTCTTTATAAAGTCACTGTAAGAACCCAGCTTTATAAATAGCTTTCTCAGCCCTTAAATTACTATAAAATCATAAGCTTTGTAGCCAAATGGAGTATGTTTATAGTGCATTATTTATTAAGTTTGAGTGATTAGAATTACAAAGATCCTTCAGTGTTCTTATAACTTTATAGCTTCATTTATTCAGAGCAGCTTTATGACGTTTCCCTGGACTCTTTTATATTGCTTTATTTATTGAGTTAGAGTGATTATAATTACACAGCTCCTTCAGTGTCTTTATATACCACATACTTTCACTCATTCCATTGCAGCTTTATTACTTTTTCCTGGACTCTGTTTACTCTGCATTTTTTATTCAGTTAGAGTGATTATAATTAAAGTCTTATAAAGCACATGCCTTCATTTATTCAGAGCAGCTTTATAACTTTTCCCTGGACTCTTTTATAGTGCATTAATCATTGACTTGGAGTGGTTGTAATCACACAGTTCCTTTAGTGCTCTTATAAAGCTCATGCCTTCATTTATTCAGAGCAGCTTTATAACTTATCACTAGTGAAGCAAAAGCACAGTTCAGCTCTGGGTCAAAAGTGATTTTCAAATCACCACTCTCGCACTGTAAATTACTCCACACAGTTCCTTCGACATCAGTTTCTAAATTCAATGTTTTCTCAGCTGGTCACCCAAAGCGGCGTCAAAGTGTTATTGACTGCTGGCAATGTTGCATGCTATTTCCAGGCAAGTCGTCCGCGTCCAGAGCTTATTAACGTATTTAAATAGCCACTACAATAACAATAATAATAACAACAACAAGTGCAAAACCAACAACAACAACAATAATAACAAAAACAATCCATAGGGAAGCCATACCACACCGACCGGGCTAGGATTGACTGGGTTGGAATGGGTTGGGATGGGATAGCATGGGATCATTGTACTGAAGCTGAACTTATGCTGCGCCGCTTGCCATTTGCACAACGCTTCCACATGAAATGCAAACATGTTCATTGACGTTGCTTTTGTAATTTTACTTGCGCGTATTTCAGTGCACAGCGTAAGTGGCCGCCGCACAGCCGAGCAATTGAGTTTGATTGTATTTTTTTTTTCTACTTTTCCACTCTTTTTTCAATTTTATCACTTTGTGTGGAGCTAGAAAAAAAGGCGTAAGAATAGCGCCTGCCCTGCCCTGCCATACTCGTGGAGCCCATTTCACAGTATGAAGGAAAAAGCAGAGAGTGGCCATAAAAAATCAGCGCAGCATGAATTGTTAATTGAAGTGGTGCTGTGAGTTATTTAAATGCTCGCATGCATGTGCGGTTGCAAGACTCATACGGAAGGTTTTTTCAATTTTGTATCTGTACAATATGCCCGCTGCTTCTGCGGCTGCTCCCTTTTCACCCTTCTGCAGGGCACGCTTTGTTGCATTTCAATTCCCGTTCGAGCAAAGTGAGCGGTCACTGGTCTTGAAGCCCAGCCTCAAAATTCGCTTTGTGTTCATAAATGTGGCCGATGCTGTTGGATAAGCAACAACAACAACAACATTAACAACAACAATATCAGCAGCAACATCAGCATCAATTACAACAATAACAACAATAACAACAATAACAACAATTACTTGCGCAGCTATTATGTTAAACTGTGTCTGATGTTGTTCCTCTTTGATTGCAATTTTAATTTGACTTTTATTGGGTGGAAATGCTTTGGTTTGACCACCCTCTGTGGTCTAGTGCTAGACTCACACTCAGCGGATCGAAGGTTCAAATCCTGCCGCGGGCATGGTCTCAAAATTGCTTCTTTCTAAAAAAAATGGTTTTGTCATCGAGTCGAAGACCTCAGTAGCTTGCACTCATTCCCCAACCCCTTGCAGTCATAATTAATGATGGTACTTTGGTGTGGGCCATGCCCACTCATCCCGACAGTAACCAAAGTGACAGGTTGAGTAGGCAGGTCAAAGTTAAAAGTGGAAGTGGGCTGGTTGAGCAGCTGCTAAAAAGTGTACTGAGGCCTATATTGGCCCTTTGAGGCATTGCATAAGATGCGAGACCCGTTCCCTCTAAAATCCGAAATGTCTCCCAGGGATTATAATCCATTTCGTCATACTCGTAGTTGCAGAAAGTAGTCGCTAACTGAACGTGCAAATCAGGTGTTTCATGGACTCCTGCCACTCCTTATCCATATAACTCCTGCTCCGCGTTAGCCATGTAACTCCTTCAGAAGACATTTGAGAGCATTGCTGTAGGAATGAAGAGGAGGAGGCGACTGTGGAAAATTTCTTCTGTAGATGCCCGGCTCTAACCAGAAGCAGAGCGGGCTCTTTAGGCAAATATACTCTCAGCTCTCTTAGGGAAGTGTCCGGTGCGAAGGTCAAACAAATCCTGCGCTATATTAGGACTTCAAAATGGTTTGACAAGTAAAGTAGAGCTGCGGTGTTGCGCGGTGGTATCGCAATGGACCCATAGTGGTCTGAGTGAGTTCGTATGCAGACTGACTGCCACGAAAACCTTAACTAACCTATTGCAAATATCTCGACATGAGTACCCGGAGTCCAGTTTTGTGTACTTAAAGTTAGTAGATCCTTTGAGTGCTTGACACTTATTTCGAGCCAGATTTGCTACGCTATTCTACATTCTGCTCCTTCAGTCAAGCACCTGTTCGCTAAGTCTAAGAATGTTACATTTATTAAAAGTTTGCATGTAGCTATGGGAATACCGAGGTTTGACATTGATGGTTGAACCGATACCGTAGTTCCCATATAGTTCCAGTAAGCATAGAGTCCTCCTTACTTTCTGCAGGGACACATTTCAGTCTTGCAATTAAAAAAAATAGCATAAAAGTTGCGTTGCTTTTTATATAAAACAATTCACGTTCTTTGATGCTTGCTCTTTTACTTTCTTCCGCTCGAGCCTAAACACTGCCGGACGTTTGCCAGTGGCCGCAACGTGCTGGTCTAATAAGTTTAATTTCCATTTTTATAGCTGCATAAATTCGAAAGCAACAACTGAACTAACTGCCCGGGGTGGCCCTGCTACTCTAATGTTCTTACTCGCATTGGGGCCAGGTTGCAACAGATCGCCTGCCCGACATTGGGCGCTCAGTTGACGCACTTTCAACACTTGAAGCGAATCTTTTTGGGTACATCTGCACTTGGCTCTAATTGGAGCAGAGGTGCAACGATTAATTTTCGAGATTTCTGCACATGCTGCGAATATGCATGTACGAATACTGACAAATAAACTACGTATTCGCAAATACGAATACCGAATAGTGACAATGAATGCATTCCTGATTCGATATATAATCGTAAACAAATTCCATGGTAATCAAATAAAAGTATTTTGTGATTTTTCATTGAAATACTTTAATTTTTTCTTTCATACTTGAAGGGTATTCAAAATAATAATTTCTGATTCGATATATAATCCTACAAGAAATCCACGGTAATCAAATAAAAGTTGTTTGTGTTTTTTCATTGAAATACTTTCATTTTTTGGTTTCATACTCGACGGTTATTCCTATTTTATCTGCGATCCTGTGAGGAGCGGAAGTCCAGAAAATGTTTCTCTTTTGCTGACGAAATACGAAGTGGCTTTTGAAAAAGAATCTGTTTCGTGTCTTGTTGATTAACTTGTTTCTTGTTTGGTTTCATTAAATACGAATAATCCTTTTCACTTTTGTCATGATTAATCGCAGTGATTTACATTTCAGTAATAATAATAGTATGCAAAATAAATATTTATTATTACCAAAACTGAGGAAATATAATCTTCAAATATAGAAGAATGTGTCCCTTGTATTTTATCGAACAAACGATCATTTCTGGGCAGCTTCAGTGTTGTTGATTTACTCTGATTTTTCTAGTCTACTAAATTTTCAAAAAAAGTAAAACTATTTCCACATAATTTTTTATTATTTATATCCTTCATTTTTTTCATAAGGATCTGTTTTATTGCCAGTTCCCATTCGTTTTCTTTTAATATCTGTTTCTCTTGTTCTCTCTCTCTACCCCAGTCTCTATTGCTATCTCCCTCTCTCTCTCGCTCACTCTATCTCTCTCCCTTTCTCTCTCTCCCTCCCTCTCTCTCTTTCTCCCTCTCTCTCTCTCTTAGTCCTGTCGTCCTTTGTGGAAGATAGGGCCTCCACGAAGCGTTTCCATCTGCATGATCCCTTGCGATGACTTTTATTTCCTTGAAAGATTTCTCGGTAGATTGATTCTCCTCTGACCGTCCTCTTCCATATTTAACTAGGCTGTCCTTTCTTTATACTGCCTGGCGTATTCCATTCGAGGGCTAGGTCAGCATATTTCTGTGGGACCTTTGCGTCGAATTTGACCGATACATCTCCACTCCTCTGTTTTATCTCCGTCTGGATGGGTAGTTATTTACAGTAATATACTAGAATATGTTCCCTCCTCTCTCATTGTGAAATAATAATTAAATAATTATTTTTCAATCATAATAAAATAAATATTATAAAAAACTAAATTCACCACGGATCCCACATATCTCTTTAACCCGGGCATATATAAGGGTATCGATTGAAGGGATGTTAAATTCTCCAGATACAATGTTGAATTGAACTAAATCCTTACACTAATACACTACTTAAGTGGGTGGGAATAATTTGAAAATACACCACGTCACATATCCACCACTGTTGTTTCTTAAATCTACCACTATTTAGGTATAATTATCATAGAACACAGAGAAAAGAAACTTAAACGTCAAACGGCAAAGCAGCGAAATAAAGCAGAAGGACATTATACATGAATCCACTCAGAATCGTGGTGAATCCACTCAGAATCGTGGTGAATCCACGTGGTAAGTCCTCTACGGACGCTAGCAGCGAAAAAGACTTTCTTTTCTCTGTGTTCTCTGATAATTAAGGACAACAATTGATAGAAACACCTTTTTGTGACTTCTTCAGATTTGTTGAATTTTATCTAAAAATCACAAATAGTTAAAATAAAATAAGTGACACGCCTACTCTCTCTAGCACAATGTTTACTTCTAATAAATTTTTGTTTTTTTTTTAAATAATTTTTGAAATATTATTAAAAGTTTTGGTTCTAAATTTCGCGTTTATGAATAGTTTCCAAGTGTCACATAACCGAATACTCGAATAACGGGTAATCGTGTTTCAGCATGTCTAATAATGCAAATGTTTCCCAGCGTTTGCAATGCATTTGCTTTGTCAGAATCGCAGCGCATCACTTTCGTCCAGTGGAAAGCGAATTACGCCAAGTAAAATTTCGGTTACTTGCCTGAACCAAACAGAGATTTCCGCTTAGAGCGAGGTCGTTTCTGGCACAAGTGGCAATGCGTTTGTGGTACATTGCAGGTTGATTGCAATTAATTATTGCAGCAGCAACACCACCGAAACTGCAGCAGCCTCAAAGGCAGAGTAGTTGCCAAGTGTGATACGCGTGCTACTCAAACTGCCAAGTGAGCAGTGGCAGAGTCTGTCGTTGTTGTTGTTGTTGTTGTTGTTGTTGGTTCCGCAACTGTTCTTCTTGTCATTCTAGCCAGTGCTATTGTTGTTGTTGGTCTTACTAAATTAAGGTCAAAAGGTGGTGGTGGTGTTGGTTCTGTTGTTGCTGCCACTTTTCGGCTGCTTCACATTTGACGCTGCGCACCTCACTTTTTGGGTTACTTGCTCGCTGCGCAACTCATTTACTTGCTTTTATAATGAATTAAAAAGCTACAGAAGCAGTCTCTCATAGACACACACACACAAACACACTCACAGAAATACAAACACGCCACTGTTGCCTCAGTTGCTGCCTCACTGTGGTGTACTTGGTGGCATTTTGTAATTATTCCCAAGTCCCAGCGTGACTTTTGCCAACGGTCACACCAATTCTTCATGGCCGTTTTGTCTAGTTTAGACTTGATTAGGCAAAACTGGGTCCGAGCAGCACGGGGCGTGGTAATTAATTGTTGTGTTCTCCACTCTCATTACTTGAAAGCAGCACCTGCCTTGCGGCCATAATAAAAGTGTTTACGAAATTGATGAACACGTTTAAAAATTCATAAATTATAAAATAAAACTATTCCAGTCTGAAGTGTGCAATTTGGAATTTAGTATGTGACCCAGTTTTAGCTGGTAGCGTTGAAGCAATCACTCAGCACTGGAAGAGTTTCGGCTAGGAAAATGCTGCAATCCAACACTTAGTGCCATACCAGAATTGAATACTCTGATTTTAGTTTAGATTCAAGTGGTGGGTCCTGAAGGGAACTTGGTGGTCGAAGTTGGTGGTATTCATTTCCCCAAATCCTTGGAGACTGGATTAATTATGGTGCAAGGTATCATAATATTAACAAGTGCTATCACAAAGTTAATAACAAGGTATCATAAAGTTAATAAAGTGGTAGATTTGAGGCAGTTCCATTTAGATCAGGAAGATCCAATAGGGTATCAACAGTTTTCAGCCCTTTTAGTTGACGTGACGTGCCTTCCTGTACTTGAAATAACATTGGAGTCGACTCAACTCACCATTTAAGACCCAGCCTCATAGAAAAGGATCCTTAACCAGACCATAAGGATTTATAATATTGATAAGAAATTTTAAGATGGCTTAGCACATGAATTATATAAAAGGAAGTTGGTATTGAGAGTGTTGCCAGGACATTCCATTCATTTTCAATGGGGATATTAAATTCATTATTAAATGAAACATGAATGTAATGGAAAAGGAGGAGTTCACATTTCAATTGTATCAATTTCAGCCAAGTATCCTTACCTCCGTGAGTGTCCAGAACTGAACCGCTTAAGCTATTATATCTTTCAGCATGATGATCCCGTATCCCTTCTCTCTAACCCCTCAATATCTGATGCGGAGATTGGAGAACATCTAAATTAGATTTCCTAATTTAATCCACCCTCGTTGACTCACTCCTTTTACCCATTAGCAGCGGAAGGCCATTGTTGCTATTGCTGCTATATTTATAATTAGGTATTAATTCAATTAATTCACAAATTTTATTAATAAGTAAATAAATATATGAATTGAACACTCCTTTTTATTCATTCCAGTGAATTTCAGAGGAATTTCTGATATTACAGGTGTTGAGTAATACTAATCCCCATCCCGATCCCGAATTACTTTATAGAGATTTCGACTTCACTGAATCAGCTTAAAAAATTGTTTCTTCCGATCATACTAAGAATATTAAAAATACCACAAATTAAACATTTTACCTGCAACTTCACATCCGAACTATTAAACTACGGTCTAAGGACCAAAGCTCATATAAATCCAAAATAAAGACAAATATTGTATATCGAATTGGATCGAATTCTGAGCTTTCATAACACACAAAAAGTTTTCCACGTTCATTTTGGATTTATAAGAGTCCTTCGGAAAATTTTCAAAAAAGATTCGGAAATCTAAACTAGTTGAGATCGTTCTAGCAGATCGGAGCAGGTTTATTTGCTTGAGTTCAGAGCAGGTTCATTTCTATAAGATCAATTCAAAATTCCACATTCAAGATGGGATTCTGTGTATCTTACCTGCATGGATTTTCGATTTGAAATACTGACTGCTAGCATGCTTTTTATGTGTTCTGGCCTTAATGATATCCACCCATGCATTTGAACTGACATAATTTTATAATTTCTCTTTTTTCCTTTTTGTCATTACTAAGCAGAATTTTTTATAAATTTTATGATCTGCAAACTTACTCTTACACATAATTAAAAATTAAATGAAACCTTACCATAGAATTAGAGGAACAAGTTTGTCAGGAAGCCAGAATCTCTTCCGCTCCGCCCTGCTGCCTTGGTTGCTGTTACAGTTGTGGTCAAATTAGCGGAGAGGCTTGCATCCTCAGTGACACTGAGATCACAATCGCCTGCCAATCAGCGAGAAACATGGCAATTATAAAAGGCTATTGTGAGATTTTAGGGCATTGAGTGCGGTAATTGTATCTGCGCGTTATTGTTATAAATTTGTTATTGTTGCTGTAACTGTTTTTATGCACTCGATGGCAAATTTCTAATCACATTAAAATAGCAATTGCCCTTTTTAGCCGCGATTTTCCGCAGAAGCGCAACTCACGCCAACATGCAATTCCGTCTGCATTTGCTGGAACAATTTTTCAAGCTCAAAGATGCGCCGCCAGATACGAGTGGGAGGCGGGCAGAGTTTTACAGCCGCCTTTTATATTAAATATCAAAAACTTTTGAATAATCAACGGTAAATTATTGTTTTGATACGAAGCGATATGCGCGAAATCCACTCACACACACACACACACACACACATGCAGAGTACCCAGCGAAGGAAAAACCTTCATTCACAAACTTTTCAAATGTGATACTTTTGTGCGAGTATCTCTCATGGAGGCGCGCGTATTTACACGTAGCCGTGTGGATTCTAAAGCGAATTGGAAAAATGGAAAATTCTCACAATTAATTATGCCTGTTGTTTAGTTATTGCCATTATTATTGTTGTGGTTGCTGGTGTTTTTGTTGTTGTTGTTGGTTGTTGTGTGTATGTAACTATTCATTAGGCAGTAAAGTATCTTTTCTGTATAACTCTATTCACACGCACAAACACAGAGTTAAGTTAACAACAATCTGCGATCGCGTACACGCAATTTAGCGGAAGTTTCATTCAGCAGGGTTCGTTTAGTTACAAAGGCAGAGCCTACAAAAACACAAAATATATGAAAAAAGCATGCCAGGATTGCATGAGCGGAGGCAGAATCTTTTTACACCGGTAAACACTGAAAGATTCTAGATACTCGCATTATTGACGCAGCCGGCACAGTTACATTTCGTCATTCTTCATAAAAAATTCAAATTTGAGAAAATAAATGTTGCTTTGCTTGAAAGTTTTGCAGTTATCGGCGAAAGTTTTCAAATTTAATTTAAAAAAAGTAGATCATATCTCTGATTTATATTTGCATGAATTTTACTTTTTTTCCACTCTTAATTTTTCACTTGACACAAAAGTCTTTTTAATTTCTTAGTTAAAATTTGCATTACTTGGTGTCTTCACTATTACCAAAGTGCTCCAGAGTCCCAACTAGCGGCTCTCAATTCGCGCTTTCGTGTCCATCAAGGTCGCTCGTCGTCATCGAACTAACTGCTTAGCAGCCAACTTACGAACGAACCAGCCAACCAGCCAACCAGCCAGCCATCTAGCAACGTCTTCTCTAGGCTTAGCGGCAAAGATGTTCGTCACAGTTTTCCCATAGACAAGTCGCTGGCTCACTCGTAGATCTCGGCGCGATCGGCCGACGTCAGTCGTACGAGTCGCACGAGTCGCACGAGTCGCACGAGTTGCCGAAGCCTAGACGACGTCGCAGTGCATTAGAAAGAAGAAAGCAGAAGTCGTGTGCCCGGACCGTACCGAAGCTGCTCGCTTTCTTGGCAAAATGCAACGCAAGCTTCTAATCTTAACAGTGCTCTGTTAACGGCATGTTAAGAGACAGCAGCAGCGGTCGCCAAATGAAAGAAACATTTTTACAACGGTTTCCACAAGTGAAAAGCTGAAAGTAAATGCTTGTGCAGTAAACTTATTAAACACCACTGAAGTATATAAATACCGATTATAGTTCATTTCAAGTTGCGAGAGACAAGTAGAGTTTGAATTCACCATAACAGGGTCACTCTAATACGATATGAATTCTTCTAGATATTCTATACTCGGCTCTTAAGCTATACAACTAATTTGGATCTTCAAGTGATATTAATATTTACGGTCATTGCAATTGAGTTCATGTTTAGTGTGAATTCATGTAATCATAATTTACTCTGTGGAACTGATCTCTCATTGGAATTGATTTGCATTTATATACAAATAGATACCCTACGAGAGAACTTTTAATGTTTCTTACATACTCATTCCCCTTCTTACATACTCATTCCCCTTCTTACATACTCATTCGTCTTCTTACATACTCATTCCTCTTCTTACATACTCATTCCTCTTCTTACATACTCATTCCCCTTCTTACATACTCATTCCTCTTCTTACATACTCATTCCTCTTCTTACATACTCATTCCTCTTCTTACATACTCATTCCTCTTCTTACATACATACTCATTCCTCTTCTTACATACTCATCCACACATAATTTATTACTCATTCCATATTCACATTTAATGTTATTTATAAATTACCTATTGGCATTCATGGAGTTCCTGTGAATACCCAGTTTTCCACCTTATATTCGAGGCAATATTTTCATTTGAGTACATGTGAAATTTCATTCATACTGATGACTGAGCCAATGAGTCATTCTATGCTTTTTAGACTTGTAAACCACAGAACATATTAAATTATGGTAACTAACTGCGTTTCAACTCTTCATTACGCTCACAAAAAAGAGGTTAATGAGGTGAAAAAAGCAGCATTATTCCGACATTGAGAATACCGAAGTAAAAGGATATAATTAGGAGCATTATATAAGAGTACGATGTCTCGAAGGAGCAATCATAAGAGCTTTACAAAGAGCAACATACAATTTATGTGGCTTATTTTTGTTTTATTATAGAGTTATGATTGAAAACCAATCAAAATATATAAAAAATTATTTTATAAAAGTATAAATCTCTGCTCAGTTCGAATCAATCCGTTTTTTTTTTTTTTTTTTTTTTAGCAATATTTGCCTTTTTCTAAGTGAACATATATCTATAAACTATATATCTAAGAAGCCTACACACGGAGAAAAATTATAGACACATTGCCGTGGAACATAGTAAGATTCATCTAAGTACTTGGGCAAAAAAGACTCATACAAGTTTTCGACAATTTGTCGAAGTAAACTTAGGTTATACTTAGGTACAAAAAACCACGGCAAAACATACAAGTTCTTGATTGGTTTATTCAAGTTGTCTTTATTGAAAAAGTAAAAAATGTATCCTACGTAATTAATAAATGGGATTATTAATATCATTAATAGAAGTGTCTGCATATTGATTTTTTCCTGCTGTATATTGAAAAATATACTTTTCGAAAAATTTCCATGCTAAGAAGCAAGGGCTCGGGTATCTTAAGTTTAGAGCATACGTTAATTGGAAACAATATTCTAATGCCCCCATATAAGACTCAATACCATATTTAACGTCATCAACGTATATAGAAAATGTATCATATGGCATATTTGGTCCAATGGCGATAAGAAATGGTTGAATTGTGTCCTGGTTTTGAAATGCAACTTGTCACTTTTCCTGTATAATTTCGTTTAATTTTAAGACTTGGTCTATTTCTATTGTAAAAGCCATTTGGGGTCCACAGTACTATATTTAATCCGTTTGTTTTTAAGAACCTCGGAAGTTGGAACAAAAACTACATGCAGCTACATTTAAGCTATCTGAAAATATGATATTGCACATTCTTTAATGCGAAGAGGGAAAATAACACGAAAAAAGAAATTCAATACCGGAGCTCCTTACACTCCGATTTTTCTGTATTTCTTCTAGAAGAGCAATGCAAGTTGGATCTTTTATATGACTTTTACGGACCTCCGCCGCTCCCAAAGAAAACCGTTCCCACTTTGAAACAGTCATATGACTGTTCGGATATAAAGTCCGGTAATCAATTGCGATCTGAAGTACAGACAAAAATTATGATTGCATGACTCTTCAATTAATTTGAGAAAAAACTCTGGTCCTTGGGAATATTTGTAGAGTGGCCATTCTTGAAAAATTTGTCCTAGGGTAAGATTATTGATATTATGCTGACGATATGAAATCGAGATTCTCCATTCCTCATCCTTAGAACTTCGCCCCATTGCCTTAAATGTTTTCATTCAGAGTATATTTCCAAAAACTCAGCTGCATCAATTCACATACTATTGTCTTTCCTTGGTATTTCAGGCGATTAGGTGTTTCTTTCGGAATACAGGAAGTGAGCTTCTTCAGTGTCATTTTTGCGCTTTGATATCTATTCCACAGTTTTCCTTTCGGTGGCAATTTCTTATTTGATTGGAAAAAATAAATCTCCTGAAAACAAATGGCATATCAAATTATGCAACAAAAACAATTTATTCAAATTCTTACGAAGCATTCCTTTGGGAAAATTGATACGATTAGCTCTGCAATTTTTCGACACAGAATTGAAGTAAGTTTTAGCTTATTTTCAATGGAATATTGAATTATATTGTGAACTAGAGTTGTTCTATCAGCTGGACTTAAAAGTTGTTGTTGACGATAGGTTTGTATGAGGTTCTTGCCGATTTCGTGTGGGAGCTCTTCAGCATTTACAGAGCAGTCCATTGCAAAGGTGATTTTTACCTAATATAGAGAAGCTGTGTACTTTATAAGACCCCATACTTCTTAAATGCTGCATGATTCTACTCCTCATACTAACAATTGGCGTTGGTTATACAAATTTAAAGATGTGCCGCTCTTCAAAGGGAGATGAATGAGTTTTGAAGACAGGTACTTTACTGTCCTTAAAGAATTTACTCACTATTACTTAAGTTGATCGAGGCATTAATCAACTTTTTGCATTGGGAGTAGAATTAGTTCTGTTGTGCTCCGTTTTAAAATCCTCTGTATTAGTACATTATTTATTATTATTATTATTATTATTATTATTATTATTATTATATCTTACACCATAATTAATTATGACTGCAAGGCTGTACTAACTACAGAGGCCTTCGACTCAAAGAGAAAAGGATTTTATAGAAAGAAGTATTTTGGAGACCAAACCCGTGGCAGGATTTGAACCTGCGACCTCGGGGTGTCAGTCTAGCATGCTTACCACTTACATCATTTAATTTTCTGATCTACCTTACACTATGAATATCGCTCGCTTCATCAGAGAATCGCACTTGTTCCTCTTTCAGTACCTGGGGTGTTTCAGTTTAGAGACCCATGTCTTTGTGGTGTCACAGCGGGCCAATGTTTGGAGTAGGTTTCCTTTAACTACCATCGTAACCTGACCTACACTGTAAGGAATTATATCGGCAAGGGTTTGGCAGAATGGGTACTGGCAGCTAAGGACTTCGGCTCGAAGTGAAATGACTTCGGCAGAAACATTTCAAGACATTTTCCCTGTACTGGATTCGAGCAAGTGAACCCACAACTAGCATACTTAACTCCAGTCTACGGAGTGGCCGATTGGTTTATTAGCAGTATTATAGTCAGCCATGGGACTATATTTTTTAAAGGACTTTTCTGGTATTCGGATTTTGGTAGCACTTGGTTGTCCAATTGTGATGTTCCTTTATGTGATAGCGGCGTGTAATTGGCATATAAGTATATATAAACTAAGGTAACATATGTATTTGTGTATATGTACTCAAGCGGGATACTCTGTATTCCCTTTGACATAAGAAAGAATATGCGACTAAGAAACACCTGCACCCTGTCTGTGTAAATGTCCACCCCAGGATAAGACAAGATATATATTTCTGAAGAGATTCTTCCTTAATAATCTATCGGAATGCTCAGTGGCTAGTCCGAAGAATCGGTAAGGGTACTCTGGTGGTGGGTGGGTTTAGTATATCATCACATCGGTATTCGGTGAGGATGTGGTTGTGAAACTGCGCTAAGAGTGATACCCATCAGGAAGCTATGATATTAATCACCATAAACAAACAACCAATCGAGATATTTTATCGGTCTGAATACGCTTCAAATATATTCATTTACTTTACTCACTCTTGTCGACATAAAAATCCCGCCAGTATTGACACAGAGTTAGTTTTAGATTGGATATATAATCTTAATAGTCAATTAAGTTACAGGTAATCGTACTACTCAAGTGTTTAATGGACCTTTAACTTAAACTAGCTTAGTAGGATAACGCAAACACTGCCAACTTTGACTTCTCATTGCCTGCTTGACTGATGCACTGAATAGACCTTCCTTTGACAGCGATAGAAGTGGGGTAGGCCGGCGATTCGCAGAAGAAAGAGGTCTCCAAGCACTCAGGCATTGATGACCATTGTACTGTCCCTTGACAGTACCACTGAGGGTTTATATTGAACAATTTTGCGACACTCAAAAACTGGAGTGCCAGCTTAGTCATGTATACCATATATTCCATAGCAGGATAACTCTCCTAAATTACTAAAAAGCTCACCACTACATATATAATGTGGTCAGCTGCTAATTCAGGTGTCTCAGTGGCCAAGGCTTCCTGCCGCTCTGTATTGTCGCATAAGGAAGCACTGCCCCGGCCACTCGTTGTTAACTAACACGCATTTCGATTCAATAAAAATTAATGGGTACTTAATTTACGCTCAATCTTTTCGCCAAATCTTGCATACAT
This sequence comes from Clusia tigrina, assembly GCA_920105625.2. Taxonomy (NCBI): domain Eukaryota; kingdom Metazoa; phylum Arthropoda; class Insecta; order Diptera; family Clusiidae; genus Clusia; species Clusia tigrina. The sequence continues at coordinate 426,060,762 of OV050030.1, forward strand.
AAGTTTTGTGAAATGTTTCCCAGCTTTCCCAATGTCCATGTAAATTTTCAATTTTCTCTTCGTTTGTTGTTGGGCTTTGCTCGACAGGTGCAACTTCGCACTATTGCAGAATAATCCTTGCGCTGTCGATGTCGCGAGTAAATGAAAACCCGATATTAGCCGCCAGTAAACAAGACACGTACGAGTGCGGTGCGGCTTTGCATTCAGATGAGCATTTTCAGTTGTTTTTCCTATTTCAATTGCCCGCTTGGCGCGTAGCTCACAGTAATGATTGTTCACGATTGCGCGACTGAGGGGAGAAACGCTTAACTGGCAGTGCCGATGAGCAACAAGACGAGGATGCAGGCGCACACGCAGACGCAGACGTCGTCATTCAGTGTAGCCTTGTGGTACGCAATTGATGGATGGCACTCGGGCAACGGTACGTGTAGCTGTGGTCGGTGCTTTCGTGGCGCGACGTGGCCCGGCGTGGCGCATGCGTCGAGAATTGTGCCTTCTTCCTTTTTCATATCAATGCTCATGTGCATTGTGTAAATGCGCTTTTATTTATGACGCCGTTACAGCGGTACTGCAGAGCCATAACTCATGCGGCTTACAAGCGCTGCGCAAAGTTTTCCAACTGTTTTGCGTTGTTCTGCAAAATCGGAAGTAATTACGCTAGCTACGAGCCCATCCCGATGGGGTGGCTTTACTCTCTCAACATGCATTCAATATGCATGTCAGCAAATCCATTACGTTTGTGTTTATTAAACTAATTCCTTTTAATTTTATTTTCCTTTATTATTTCTTATTGCCTACACACGGAAACCGCTGCGGTTTGGAGGTATCTGCTGGCGTTGTTGTTGCTGTTGTTGTTGCTGTTGTTGCTGCGACGCTCGTGTCATGCGCATGCGCTGGGAAAAAAGTTCGTTATTTGGCAGTGTTTGGAAAAATTCGCATGTCTTACGAAATTATTGACACCAGCCGTCGTTGTTAGTGCTGCTGGTGTTGTTGGTGTTGTTGGTGTTGCTGTTGTGACTGTTGCTGACGCCTCTGTTCATGTTGATTTGGGCTTTTACATCGGTGGGAAAACTTGATTGGTGTAATCAGCGGTGCGGCTGGCCCGCCCGCTGTGACTGCAGTCGGCCGCCGCCTGAAAGGCATATTTATTTGCATCAGTTGGATTGACTGATAATTTGCGGTTGTGGCTGGGCACCTCGAGCAACCTCAAATAAATATTTGTGTGAGAAATTGCGACGAATCACTCAATTACAAGCAGAAAGCGAATGAAGTGGAAATAGCTGAAAATCCATCTTTAAGATTTGTTGGGAGGTTGTGGTGGCGCTTCCCACTCCAGAGTTGGAAAACCAATTAGCTCGGTTGAGGCGTTTTGACACCACGACTTCTAGGAAGATACTTTTGACGGTACCAAACCGAGGGGCACTTGGCACTCGACCTGAGCTAGATGCCTAATTTTAAAGGTGGCAGCTAATTGACCCATGGGCAGTTAGAGGCGCAGTTAACAAGACCCTCAGTAACTGGTCAAGGCAGGTGTACTCCATTACCTACTACGAGATCCTTGTTAGGGAGATATTTCATATTATTATTATCATTACAAGTTTCACCATAATGAGGTATAAAGAATGCAACTCCAATTTACACTTAAGTATGAAAGCTACTTTTACTCTACCAACGCCCGTTGAACTCTTGCACTGATTCCAGCTGACCAGGCATCCTCTGGACTGCTTTGCCCGACCCCAGAATGAAGCCATAAATTGTAAAAAATATTACTCCAAATTAAATCATAACATTCCAGAACAATGCCGTCAGTTCGCTGACTGTCCTAACGCTGCTGCCTAACTGCACTTGTACGGCCACGAGACTGAGCCTGCAGCAAAGCAAACGGCAAGTGCCACTAATAAAAATGGTAGCAATTTTAATCACTCCATCGCAAACATTGGCCACTAACGCACCCGGCCAGACAGCGTCCGCCAGCAACTAATAACAAGAACGGCGCAACATTGTGGCATGGAAATTGCACGCGCGCACGACCCATTGCCACTCCAAGACCATTCAATGTGTACGAGTACGAACACAAGAAGCATATCCCAGCTGTCCAGGCATATTGGCTCTGCTACCCGTCGGCCGGTTACCAGGGGCAAGGCTGCTGTATAAATCAATACATTGTAATTAAAGGTTGGCAAGTGACGTCAGCGTGCACGCTTCTGCCGTCGGCATTATTTGTCTTGCATTCGGTTTGCATGAATTTGCATATTTAGTAACTCAATTACTGCAACAAGGAAGCGTGAGGCGCAACGCGAGGGCCAGTTTCGTAACTGAGCGCGGTCGCCGCAGAAGCGCTAGCAACGGTTCTTCCGCCAATGTGGAGCAATATTTGTCAGGTATTGGCTCAGAAACGAAGTTCAACCACCGGCGTCGATGCGAGTACTCTGCGAAAGTGACGTTTTGCGAGAAACTTTCAGAGATGTGGTTATACTGGAAAATGCTACGAGGACATCGTTGCATGCCAAGGAAGCAGGTGATGCAAGCTTCTTATCTGTAATAAGCACGTACAAGAAACCATGTAATAATAATAATAATTGGTATTATAATTGCCTATAATAAACTGCTACAAATAAGTCAACAATCTCTTGGGAATTAAAGTGTCAGAATCAATTATTTGTGGCTCTTCTCTCATTTATATTAGAAGGATGCACAAAAGGTGGCAGCAAATGAAGCTAAGGTTATCATCCAACTATTCCAGTTTTCGGCAATTGTGGTACGTGATTTATTGCGATAACGACTCGATGTTGATCAAAAAAACCTGTTCGTATTTAACTCAGTAGAGCCCGCTTGATGCCAGGACCTCTGGGATGTCATTAGTGAAGATGTGCTTGAACAAACATATTAGGATTTTTATATTCATTAAATGAATGATTACCGGAGAAGTCACAGTTTGACATGGAAACGACAAAAAAACAATGGCTTTGGATAACGAACAAACACCTTAGAAATGCGAAATGCGTCACTGGAACACCAAAGTCCTGTTTGACTATTATTGGTCTCCATTTAGAATTTGTTTCTGTTGAGTGTTTGCATATACTCCTAATATGGAATTTACGAGGCTTTAAAAGAGAATGTTCGTTGTAAAACATCAGATTTGTACAAGCACAGTTAGTAATTTTGCACCATAATGGGGCTTCCTAGTCATCGATCATTTTACAAAAAATTTTTTTACCAAAAAGTCAACGAAAGGCTTCGACCAACTAGCAAGTCTTCTTGTTTAAAATAAACGACTTCAGTGAGATTGCATGAGTAAGAATGAAAGCCTCCCATCTTCATCTACTTTATATTTAAATTCGAAGGCTCAGCCACCAACCTGTATATTCCTTCTCTCTGCTCCAACTGCTAAGCACTTGACCAGAATAGAAGTGGTAAATGATACATTTTGAACTTAAACGCATGAAGAAGATACATGAATTCCATTAAATATGAGTACGGAACCTACAAACACTGCTCCAGTTACTTAACTTATCACGCAGACAGGCCTCAAAATGTCAGTCGGAATCAATCAATGTAAACGCAGCTGAATCAACACAAGCAGTTCAGAGATACTGACACTCACAGAGTGTGGGGCTGGTCGCATCCAGTTCGCTGTTCTCTACTTTCTTTCCTGTATTGGTGTTTGCAAGAGCGTGCCAACACTCCAGCACTGTCTCAAGATATCCAATAGGTTGACAGCATCGCTCCCACTCAGGTTTCTTATGCACTATTTCGTTTTCGACAGATACTTTCAGATATGTCAGCGTCTCCAGTTAATGAATACATTCAGCCACATTTACAAAAACTACAATCTTTTATTATCTCTCTCTCTCTCGTCCTCTCTCTCACTTTATATTTTTCTCTCTCTATCTCCATCTCTCCTTCTCTCTATCTCCACACTTCACTCTTTCTCTCTCTCTCTCTATCTCACTCTCTTCTTCTGCCTATCTCCACACTTCTCTATCTCTCTCTCTCTCTCTTTCCATATATTTCTCTATTTATTTCTCTCTCTCTCTTTCCATCTATTTATCTATTTATCTCTCTCTCTCTCTCTTTTTTCTCTGTCGCTCTATATCTCTCCTTCTGCCTCTATTTATGTCTCTATCAAAAAAAAAAATATAAAAATAAAAAATAAAAAAAAAAATAAAAAAAAAAAAATATATATATATACGAGTATATATATATATGTCCACACCCTTTTTGTCTCTCTCTTTCTCTGACTATACGTATTTCTGTCTCTATCTACTTTTCCCCCTCTATCTCTCTATATCTCTCTCTATCTCTTTCTCTCTCTCTTTCTAAATATATTTCTCTCTATTGATCTTACACTCACTTTTTCTCTTTCTCTCCCTCTAAATCTCTTTCTCTCACTTTTCTGTCTCTCTCTTTTTCTCTGTTTTTCTATAACTCCTTCTCACTTTTTCTCTCTCTTTCTATGCCTATCTTTTTCTCTCTTTCTTTTTTTGTATCTCTTGCACTCTCTTACCTTTCTCTCACTCTATCTTTTTTTATACTCTCACTTTTTCTCTTACTATCTTTCTTTCTCTCTCTCCCTTATTATAACTCTATCATTCCCTCTCTATCTCCCTCTATCTCTCTATCTCCCTCTATCTCCATCTAAATATTTTTCTCTCAATTGCTCTTACACTCACTTTTTCTTTTTCTTTCCCTCTATAGATCTTTCTCTCACTTCTCTCTCTTTCTTTGTCTTTATATGACTCTGTCTCTCACCTTCTCTTTATTTCTTTCTGTCTATCTTTCTCTCTCTCTTTATCTCTATCTTCCATCTCTTTCTAACCCTTACGTTTCTTGCACTCTCTCTTTTTCTGTGACTCTCACTTTTTCTCTTACCCACTTTTATTTCTTTCTCTCTCTCTCTCTCGCTCTCTTTATAACTCTGTCTTTCCCACTCTATCTCCCTCTATCTCTTTCTCTCTCTTGCTATGTCTATCTTTCTCTCTCTCTTTCTTTGTATCTCTTCCTCACTGTTTTTCTGTTACTCTCACTTTTTCTCTTACCACCTTTCTTTCTCTCTCTCTTTATAACTCGGTCTTTCCTTCTCTAACTCCCTCAATATCTCTTTATCTCTTTCAAAATATTTTTCTCTCAATTGGTCTTACACTCACTTTATCTCTTTCTTTCCCTCTATATATCTTTTCTCACTTTTCTCTCTTTCTTCCTCTCTGTTTTTCTATGACTCTTTCTCGCACCTTCTCACTTTTTCTTTCTGTCTCTGTTTCTCTGTATCTCTTCCTCACTCTTTTTCTGTTACTCTTACTTTTTCTGTTTCTCCTTTTCTTTCTGTCTCTCTCTCTCTCTCTCTGTCTCTCTCTCTCGCTCTTTATAACCCTATCTCTATCACTCTCCGCCTCTTCCTTTCCCGTTGTCACGCTTACTATTTGTTTTTGCACTTGATCCTTCTCCCTACCTGGCAGTTCCGTGAGCCTGCAGAGGCTTAATAAGCTACTTAAAAGTGGTCCTCATTAATGCCGCAGTCATAAATTTTTACTGCAGCTCTTTCACGTCACTTTTCTTGTGGTTTTCTAATTTCATACGCAGCGGCATAATTAATTATTGTTTATGTAAAGAGCTGCACCACCTCCTTTTGTGTGAGACGCGCACTTGCATCCGCAGCACAATTGATCATGGGTGCTACTGGTGCTTGCTTCTGTTGTTGTTGTTGTTGTTGTTGTTCATGTTGCTGCTGCTGCGCTTGTTGCATAATAAACTCAAATCGTCTGACTCTTAAGCTTAAGTGCATTTTTATGAGGCTCTGTGGTTGATGCCCGCACTCTGCTCGCTCCTCAGGCGGGCACGTTCCCTCAACACAGCCTGACAAACGCCGCTAGACGAGCATTCACTTGGCTGCGCGGCTCGAATTCCGAATTTATTACAATCACAACACTCAGCACTGGCACTAAATAACAAAACGCTTTACGTAGCGCCGCAAGCCGATTGAAGAGTTCACGATAATTAATTTCCGATTACAAGTATTATTATTTTTATTCCTTCCATTTTAATAATTAAAGTACGAGACGCGCCTGAGCGCTGCACTGCTACTGGGTAGGAATCGTTAAACAGCAGCTGCTCACAGCCGCCGATGACATCGATGCAGGCCCGCTGCGTCCGCTTTGGATGCTCCATAAACATAACAACTTTATTTGTGCATTGTCTTATCGCGGCAGCCTCCGAGAGGCGCATTTGTTTTACATTAATTGTCAGCAGGCAGCATGGAAAATGCATTTTCATAAAAATGCTAAAACCAATAAAAGCCAAACGGATAGAAACAAAGCACGGGCTGCTGAGTTGCTGGGTTGCTGGGTTGCTGGGTTGGTGGGGCAATGGACAAAAGAACGCAGAATAATAGGAAAATCGTCTAACGTTTTAAACCAGCTTATCCCGCTGCAAACAAATTCTTACAACTGGCCAAAGATGCAGCAACGGCGAGAACAACAACAATAGCAGCAACAAGAACCACAGCGGGCCGTGTCCATGACAGTGGCCGTGTTAGTGGCATTGGCAGCGAGCGACAGCAGAATTCCGCATAAATAAGATCAGCAACGGAACTGGTCTCCACGTACTGTTAGACGACAATGTTGGCATGCTGGAAAGCATTTATTTAATTGATCTGGTCGACGCACGTACAAAAAGCGCGCAGAGTCAAGTGCCCGACTCGATGAGAGGTTCCGGGACTAAGCGGGCTCGCTCGGCCAGTGTTGATGCGTCAATGTGCCAAGTAGCACGCTGGCTGATTGCGAGTGGGGAGGCTGAATGCATGGGGTACGTACGTGCTTACTCGTACTCCCTGCATGAACGCGCTGTCCCGCAAGGAATCCGTACGAATCTTTTCGTTTGGTAATTGAAGAAGTCAACAATGAAAATAGCAGACCAGAAATCGGCGATGGAACGAGTGATAGCAATGCAAGGAAGGCGAATCTACTAATTTGAGCACCAATCAAGCACAGCAAATAGTGTTGACACCGCAATTATCGAAATCGTGTGTAGATGCTTCCATAGTGCAGTGGAATAAATGTGGTCGATGCAAAATATTACTGAGAGACTATTTCTGTTTGTTTCCACATTTTGAGGGAAAGTTCAATTAAAGAAGGAAATAATTTTCTGACCGAAAAATCCAATAGGAGAGTAGAATAAAAATTGCAAATGATGATTATGATTAATTTCCAGAAGTCATGGCAGATATTTAGTAAAAGTATGGTGTAGTTGTCGATTCTGTGGAGAAAGTGTCGATACCTCACTGCACCTGATCACAGACTGAGGACCATTGGCACATAATAGACTCAGGTGTTTTGGAGAATATATCTTAGATATAAGCAAGATCCCTCAATTTGATTCATCCAAAATATATGAATTCCTGTCGAAAATTAACCTCACAGAAGATCTGTAGATGAGACTATCCTCATCTTTCCAATAAATAGGGGCATTACAATAGATCTTTCAGGTCGCAGTGTATAACACCCTTAAATATATCTAGTCTAATCTAATGGTGTACTTGAAACCAGCATCACTTCAATTATCGAACGTGTGATCAATTGTATTACAAGGCTGTGGTGTAATCAGCGTGGTAGATGTCACACCTTCACATGAGTTCGGTGAAATTTTGAATAAGAAATTGAAAATTAACAATACGATCAGGATGAAAGACATGGTAAATATTTCTGGTTGACTGAAAAATGGTCAATGTTCAACAAATGGAAAAAATGATAACTTGATTAACAACAAAAATGACAAAAATGAACCAGAAGATTGAATAGAATAGAATAAAGAAGTAAAGGATCAACTACAAATTAAGGTAACATGCGAGCAAGCAGGAATAAGTGAGAGTAAGATAGAACAACAGTGTAAAACTTAAAATTAACCCCTGCGTGATTGGATTTATTTACATACTAAAAGCTTTAACCAGGGTCATACAAGGGTTAACTTCATGTATATATCTACAACAGATTCCTGTGATGATATGCATTGAGAGACTTAAGAGATTCTAGAGAGAGAGTGTGTTTCGATATAAAACAAATCATAAAACAAGTTTGGAACAGAATTGTGTTCACAAAAATATAGAAGACATCATTTCCATACCCAAAATAAGTTCGAAACATAAACTAGAAGTTCTGTTGTCTATTAAAACTATAAATTCAAGAGCAATTTTGCTTGACAGTCTTACAAGCTAATCTTGAAACTACTAAACTAGGTTGATCAAGTCGTAGAAACTACTGAGCTAGTGTTAAACTAGTCTTAGAAACCACTAAACTGGTCTTAAACTAGTCTTAGAAACTATTAAAGTCGTTAAACTAGTCTCATTTACTTAAACTAGTTTTAGAAACTATTATAGTAGTCTTAAACTAGCCTAAGGAACTACTAAACTGGTCTTAAACTAGTCTTAAACTAGTCCTAGAAACTACTAAAGTAGTCTTAACCTATGCTTAGAAACTACTCATTTAGTTAAACTAGTCTTAGAAACTATTATAGTAGTCTTAAACTAGTCTAAGCAACTACTAAACTGGTCTTAAACTAGTCTTGGAAACTACTAAAATGATCTTAAACTAGTCCTAGAAACTACTAAAGTAGTCTTAAACTAGTCTAAGAAACTATTATACTAATGTTATTAAGCTAGTCTTAGAAACTATTGAATTAGTATTAAACTAGTTCTACAAACTACTATAGTAGTAGTCTAAGAAACTACTAAACTGGTCTTCAACTGGTTTTAGAAACTACCAAGCTTGTCTTAAACTAGTCTTGGAGACTATTCAAGTAGTCTTAAACTAGTCTTAGAAACCACTAATTTAGTCAAACTAGTCTTAGAAACTATTACATCAGTCTTAAACTTGTCCAAAAAACTACTCTTAAACTAGTCTTAGAAACTACTAATTTAGTCAAACTAGTCTTAGAAACTATTACATCAGTCTTAAACTTGTCTAAAAAACTACTAAACTGATCTTAAACTAGTCTTAGAAACTAATGAACTAGTAATTAACTAGTCCTACAAACTACTAAAGTAGTAGTAAGAAACTACTAAACTGATCTTAAGCTAGTCTTAGCAACTACTGAACTAGTGTTTAACTAGTCTTAGAAACTGCCAAGCTAGTCTTAAACTAGTCTTATAAACTATTACAGTAGTCTTAAACTTGTCTAAGAAATTACTAAACTGGTTGGAAACTAGTCTTGTAAACTACTAAAGTAGTCCTAAACTAGCTTAGAAACTAATAAAGTAGTCTTGAACTAGTGTTAGAAACTACTAATACTTAGCAACTACTGAACTAGTGTTAAACTAGTCTTAGAAACCAGTTCTGCTGGTGAAGACTGTATTATTTTATGAAATCATACCAAAGAAATCAAAGCAGCAAGTTTGAAGCAGAGCTTTCGCTGAAAGCGTTCTAGAGCAGTGCCAGGCATATGTACATGTGAGCTTTTCACGTGTGGTTTTGAGCAGCTTTCAGCTGGTATACACGGATTGGAACAGTTAAAAGTATCCTTATGCCAACCGGCAATACTATTCCCGAGCACTTGTACCGAGCACACTATCATCTTAATACACTAAGACTATATAAAATAAGCTATGCTGAGATTTCAATATTTGTCTAGAAAGCGAATTGTTGCATTTTCCAACTGGGTGCTCATTCCGTGTGAGGAGTATGTAGATTTATTATTCTACTTAGGAGTGTGTTCGTGTTATGCAACGCTTAACCAGCCGCCCCTGTTGCTGGTGCTACATTTCTCTATGTTGTCGCCTGTCAAAACAAACAAACGAGCAAAAAAAAAATCGTAAAAATTTTTAAATATGATAAATTAAAAGGATTAATCGAATTAACAGCAGCTAAAATTGCAAGAAATCTGTTGTCAGTTGAACATGTTGAAATGTTGTTGTAGTTGTAGTTGTTGCCGTTGTACGAATTCATGTATTTTGTGTCATGTCAATGGCTGTAAGCTATGGCAGCGACCACTTGTCAGCCGTCTATATCCGCGTGAGTGCGTATTGGTGTGTGCACGCTTGCGCAGTGTGGATGCCAGTCTGCAGCATCCTGCAAAAAGCCTGCTCTGTAGCTGCCTCTGACCAACCAGCACATCCATTATGAATGAAGTAATCAGGTGACAAACTGTATGCCTGTCTTTGATACCGTTGCAATACCGCTACAGCATCTACACCGACACTGGTGTTGTTTCTGCTGTTGGTATTGCTGTTGCTGCTTCTTCCATTCTGCAATTAAAGTGTTTAACATTTGCCTTCTGCGGTAAATCGCGTTTATCCCAGTGCATTAAAAACCTTAACAAATTGTGCATCTACGCAAGATAGCTTAATTGGCTTACTTTATGCACCAACACCACCAGCAGCACCACAAAAACCGACACCAGCATCAGCGCCAGCGTCAGCGTCAGCATCAGCGCCAGCCCCAGCGCCAGCACCATCACCGACGCCAGCGACATCCTCATCGAGCTGTGCGTTCATTAGTTTCTATTAATTATGAATCGTTGCCATGTAATTTGAGGTCGTTCGCTCAGCGGCCGCTGGAACTGCCCGAACCACTCGCACCGCTTTCGTTCGCCTGGCATTTGGGTAAACATCCTCATTGATATTTCGTAATGCTTTCGCAATTATTGAATTAGAGCGTCTGGTGAAAGAAGTTAAGCCGCATTCGAGAAGCGCACATAAAGTCCAGAACTTAGTGGCAAGTGGGGGAAATTGCTTTTTAAAGTTGTGCAGATGGTTGTAAGGAAGTCAATGCAAGCGTATCCAATGCACGCTCAGGCGGAGTTTATGCAAATGGAGGCACTTTGGAAGGAAATGAAAAACGTGTTTTTTTAATTAGGCTGATTTGCATGTGGTCCAAGAGACTACTGTCCTGTTTAGAAGCTGCTGAATTAGCATAGAAATTGGTGTGTGCTGCAGTACACGGGAATATTGGCCAGAGCGCAACTTAATCCTGCAATCCATGTTGCGGGCTTAAGCGAGGCCACAAATATCCTAATACGAATACGACATAATAAAATTAATATGACTGGGAGATTGAGAACACCTCTGGCAAAAGTAGAGTCTCTTTAGTAACAATAATTAATAAAGTAATTTACGACAACAGAAAGTTGATCAAAAACATTACTGGCTGGAGAAGACCAAATCAACTTGCAATTATAATAATGTAATAAAACGTTCTAAGTGAATCTGAATTCTTCAGTCTAGCGTTGATATTACAACTAAAAAGCACGGAATGAAACCTAGGACCAGGAATCGGATAACCCACAAACATACATACAATCAACTCCTAAAAGTAAGTCTTGAAAGCAAAAGTACTGCCAGCACTGGCAAATAAGATTAGTAACTTGAAAGGGACTGGTTCTAACGAAGTAAAATGTACCCACTAGGAATTGGTTAAATTGTGATGGAAGGGAAAGTCCTGAGAACAAGTTGAAAACCCGCAGACTAAAGGAGTTTAAGAGATGTTGTATTCAAACCTCAATTTCCACTCTATACAGAGCGCCCAAGTCCATGTAGAGGTTCCAACAGTGCAACCTTTCGTTCGACTTGACCTCTTCTGTATCGCGAACAGTTCGTATAGTGTGAACGGTTCCAGTAAAAATAGTTCCGAGCTGTACTTCTTCCACAATATAGTTCCGCTTCTACCTAAAGTAAGGAAATGTGAGTGGAGTATCTTAGTTCTTGATTAATATTAAATTTAGTACAAGAGTCCGAGTAACATGAATAGTCCCAACCAGTAAAGAGAGCTGAAGTCAGGTTAGACCGACTGCGACATATCCCTTATATGTCCATGTGGTCAAACTATGGCGAATATATATCATTATAACACAATCATAAACATTATCTTTGAGGGATGTTTTTCATACTGAAATGATCCGCGCACTATGATCAACAAGAATCATTCATTATCTAATATTATACCATTATCTCAAACTTCTTATATATATATCTGTTTACATATCTAAAGTGGGCGTGGCATTTCAGTTAAACCGCCCAATTTGTGTATGTGTTTTATACTAGCGCTCTGAACCCTCTTGTGAAATTTCATTGTTGACTTTTGAGTAGGGAGCCATATATATTATATTGGTTAGTTGCGGGCGTGTGGTAATATTATGATTCCCATACTTACTAATTTTTTCAGATATCATTAATTGGAGCCATAGCTCTGCTAATTTTAAGGTTAGTCCCGAAAATTCTTTATATGGAAACTGAGCGTGGCGTTTCTTTAATCAGCCCCCCATTTCTTCCAGATGGCTTTATTACGCCCTCACACAAATTCCATAAATCTATTGTAGATCCTCAATAATTAATATGTGTTAATAGTGGGCGTGGCAGTAAATATATACTACCCACAATGTGAATGGAATTTAGTTTAACCCACATCTACATAACTGCCAAACTATACCATCAGTTGGACCGCACTTATTGTCATTTTAAAACAGGTATATGCAGTTGCACAGAAGGTAGGCGTAGTCTTTGTCCAAATGGGTTCATATAGCTATCTAGTTTAGTCGTAAGGTTCATCCTATACTTTCGTTACGATATCTTCATTCTAACGATATGAAAACAGTTGGCCACAGACGGACAAACAGGCGGACAAAACAAAATTACTCAGAAAGTGTGTACATATATATGTCCATACCTACCACGCCTCCTTCTTGGAAATCAAAATTACTCAGAAAGTGTTTACATATATATGTCCATACCTACCACGCCTCCTTCTTGGAGATGAAAAACAGCTCAAACGCACAAATTTTGTTTCTTCCCTTTTGAAGAGTAGATATAGATATATTTAAGGGTGTTATACACTGCGACCTGAAAGATCTATTGGCCCCTATTTATTTGAAAGATGAGGATAATCTCATCTACAGATCTTCTGTCAGGTTAATTTTCGACAGAAATTCATATATTTTGGAGGAATCAAGATGAGGGATCTTGCTCATATCTAAGATATAATCTCCAAAACACCTGAGACTATTGTGTGCCAATGGTCCGCAGTCTGTGATCAGGTGCAGGTATCGTCACTTTCTCCACAGAATCGACAGATGGCATCTGAAGATATACCCAACTTCTTCAAATGGTTTTGAAGAGTAAAGAGTATAAAAAGTCCAGCATATATTTCAACATTGGGGCTCTACGAGCAATTGGAATATATCGAAAGTTCGGCATTGGCATTCGAATAAATGATTCTATGAAGGATCCTAGGATTGATAATAATAATAGTAATATTATACATCGATTATCGACCTCAGGTTGAATAGTAAATATTTATTATCTTTTAACCAAGTCGACAATTTAATTTGCTAAGAGAATCGACTCAACATTTCTCTTGAGAATGGTTTGCGGTTCAATTTGTATAAGAATATTAAGGACCTTAAGGTATCTTTTTCATTGACCTTGAACTCGCAGATGATACCTACTGTTTAATAATAATAATAAGGTTCTTTATATTCATTGTGAAATCTTTCCGAACAAAATAAAATTATAGGTCCACGTTAAAGAGCAAACTTTATCAATCCGCATATCAAGTGATGGCCCGGCTAAGCAAGGAAGTGTTAAGCAGGCAACGGAGTGTTAAGCAGGCAACGAAGTGTTAAGCAGGCAACGAAGTGTTAATCAAGGTATGGAAACTGGAGAATTCAGCATTAGTGTACGAAAGCGCACATGTTAAACAACAACATTTTAAGTGAGGGTATTGCGAAGAACAGAAATATCCACCAAACTACGATAGTGAAGACTTCTTTGCTGAATGCTTTGTCTGGCGAACGAGCTGAAAATTCGAAAAAAGAATCAGTTTATCAACTGCTGAAAGCATTTCACTAAAACTCAACTGATCTTGTTTAACTGTAGGTTGGCTTTTAGCATCGTTGCTACGACTACCACGGCATTCTCTGGCTTGAATTAGCAATTCGTTTCAAATGTCAGTGTCAAAAGTTGCTGACTTCTGAATGCTTCCTGTTGAATGCGATAATTTGCCCCAATTTTAACAATGATTTAAGTGTGGTCGTAAATCTGCAGCGCTTCTTAAGCATATCATTAATCAGCAATCAGCTTGGAGTCAACCGAATGAAAGTGGAGAAGTGCTTCTTCGCGATACTCACAGCGTGCAAAGAGGAAAACGCAATTAGAGTTCTTCTTGAAAACGCTTAAAATGAAAAATAGTTTATTAATAAACAATTAATAAAAGAAGAAAAAGAGCACAAGATCAACTGTGGACGCAACAACAACAATCAGTTGCCCGAGGCACGTACTCTGCAACTATTTCATAATTGGTTCCATTAGGTTGACACTGCTGCGACAACATAAATCCAACTCAATTAGCATCAGAATCGAATCGCACAGCAATTTCCATTCACCGTTCCACATTAAGCAGCTATCATCTGATTGTGTGTGACGTTTGTGGCGTTTGGCAGGCAGCCAACAGTTGAAAGGCGATAACTCAATCGCTTTAGCCGCTCCACATCCGCCGCCCCCTTCAGCATCAGCACCACCGGCGAGTGATGCTTTTCCCGAGCTGGCCAAAACAAATCGCAAGCAAAACATTGAATTAGCTGTAATTGCTGTTACATATACATGAGAGTTGTGCTCATTGTGGCCGCCGTTGTTGTTGCTGTTGTAGTTATTTATATGCAACATATTCGTTGTTGCCTCGTGCACTTGCTCCAATTCGGCTGTGGACAGTGCACTCAGAGGCAGAACTCGAGCGAGAGAGATAAGCATCATGTTCGTTGCTGCCTTCGTTTGATTTGAAGTGCAAACAATTGCAACCAGCATTGCGGCAACTCTTTCTGTTTGTTGTTGATACTCACATGTACAGTTGATTTGATTGCAACACGTCTGCATGGGGATATTTATACATTGGCATATGTGTGTGTGTGTGTGTGTCTTTTTGTACAATCTGGTACATCAATCGCAATCTTCTTCCTGCTCATAACCGCTTTTAGCCGCGTCAACAATAAATTTGTGTGCTGCATTCAATATGCCAGGCAAATGCAATTGCTTTGTTTATTTTTATGGATGTTGTTGTTGCTGCTGCTGTTGCCGACTATTGTTGCCCGAATGTTGATGAATTGCCCGTAAAGTGGCAGCAAAGGAAAATTCTTGAAATTGGTTTTGTTATCTTGAGAACCATTAAAGTTGTAAGTGCTGCATTAAGCGTAACAAGTGGAAGAAAGTTGCAAGACGCTCTTTAGCGGGCAGCAAACTGAGTTCTTTTGATTTATCATTATCAATTTTAGAGTAAATAAAATTATAATAACTTACGGGCTCATAATGGGGGGTCTCTTGTTACCGATTTCTAAGGACTATGTAGGCATAGGCTGAAAGTTGTTAAGTAATGTAGCCAAATGATGGTAGTTTGGTGGTTTATCGGAATAGGCTGAAAGTTGTTCAGCAAATGTCTCCAAATGATTGTAGATTGGTTGTTTTTGGTATTGTGTGAAATTTATTTCAGACAAGTCTCAGGTATAGGAAACAGACACAATTCCACTTTCTTTACTCCTTCAGATAAGTCTCAGGTATAGGAAACAGACACAATTCCACTTTCTTTACTCCTTCAGATAAGTCTCAGGACACAATTCCACTTTCTTTACTCCTTCAGACAATTCTCAGGTATAGGAACCAGACACAATTCCACTTTAGAGAGTTTATACTAGCTGTTTACATGATGTAATTATAATAGGTGGTCGCCTACGAAAATCAGTGCATTTTGCATATTAAGAACAAATTCAACAAATTCAAATTGAATATTCCATTTAATTAGTAATCAGCTCGTTCCACAGCCCAGCAGCCTAGAAGTAACGATTTCACTAGGTTGCTGTCTCTGGTTCATCCTAAACTTCCTGGCAGAGAGTTCCATAGCCAAACGACACTGTCGAAGAATTGATGTATCAGAGTGTACTTGAATTCGTCTAGCAGTAGTGTCCTTTGAGATTGTAGGTACAGCCTAGTTTGCAGAGTTATTTGCAGTTGTATTAAAAGTCGACATTTAAAGAGTTCTTCCAAAGACACACTAATATTTCTGGAGTAAGCAGATCCTAACGTTTGAGGTTATAAACAAAGCGGATAGTATTATTGGTGTGATACCTTTTCGCCTACTCCATATCACAGCAAATTTTACAACAATACAGGAAACTTGGTGGTAATGTAGTTCTTACTATCATCAATTTAGTATTAGTATTTACTGTTAAAGATTATGCCAAGGTTCTCAGCAGACTCAATGTATTCAATTCTACTGTCACCAATTAGAAAGTGCATATGAAAGTGCAGAATATGTCTCTTTTCCCTTCCTCGCTTCGCCATCATCGGTTGGAAACATGGATTGTTGTGGCACGACCAATCGTATATGTTGAACCTGTCATCGTTTGGAAGTCATGGAGCTTCTTGTCCATGCAAAGTGGCTTACTTAAAATAAGTTCCACATCATCAACATACATATGCATAGAGCAGTTAGCGGTGATTCTCGGAAGTTTATTTACATACAACGAGCTGAGCATGGGCTCGAGTACAGATCCCTTGGTCACACCATTATTAACAGTAAGGAAACCAGAAAACTTGTGTTTCGTAACTATTTGTTCCCGCAGAGATAATGGGGAAGGAGTTTAAAATATAGTTGATGAATTTTATTATGCATTGAAGTATCAGTTTTACAAATTTTGGATTAATTTCATCCAATCCAGTAGCATTCGATATTTTGGACAAAAGATACTCCACTACATCTTCATCTCGAAGTATAGTGAAGCCAATAATTCCCTCATTATTTGTATTTGTGTTGTGTGCGAGAAGCTCCAAACTGGAACTTATCCAAAGAGCACCGTCTAAGATTCTAAGGACAGTTAGCGGCGCACCAACAATACTCCAGCAGAACCCCACTTCACGTCCACGTCTTAAGAGACCACGCTTCTAAGTTTATTCTTCTGAAATTAATTTATATAACAGTCTTATTATAATTATTTATAATTATATTTATTATGTAATTATAGTTTATATTTAAGTAACAGGCTGGTAGAAAGTAAATAGCTCCAAGCACTGGCAATGAACATAATTAATTAAGTAGTTTGAAGATTTGATAACTTATTGTAAGTTTCTCATGGATAAGATGCAATAAATAAACAAAGCATAAACAAAATAAAATACTGACTTAAGAATAGTTTTTTTGTAATATTCAAGAAATATTGTCCCCTTTTTTCAATCCAATAAAGTGTCATCTTAGTTACTTAAATTCTTAACTAAATATCCAGAGCAAATCTGTTGAACAGTGCTGTCAAATTGCAAAAAAGTTCCGTTCCCGTACCGTGACTTAATTCTTAGTCGACCATGTAAGCGCAGCAATAGTACCGATTTAGTTCTGATTGCAGATTGTAGCATTGACCGCATAAGTCCACTCAATTCAGCCTTGTGGCAGCAACCCACCCAACAAACGCAATGATTTTGAGTGGGCGTCGATTCAATTGCGGAACATGAAACCCCGCTCTTCACTCATGCATTACGCACTTCTTTACCTTGGGAACGCAAGAGATGTTGAATGTATGATAAACCCATTTTGGCCTGTGCAGACGCTCCACCATGGCATCCTGATAAGCAACTGTTTTGTGGCATGCAACTCAAATAGCCTCTGTCTACTGTGCTGATTATTACATAAACAATTGCTTCACAATAACAACGACAATGCAGGCAAGCGGCAAGCTTCAAGGAGCTGTCTTAAGTTACCCATACACGCGACAAACACTCGCATTTACCAATATATTCACGGCAATATCAGAGACATGATTTTTTTAAACTATGGTTGCGCCTCCGACACGCAATTGCCATCGTATATTCCTTCCTTGCTCGCATATCTGCATTGCTGCCAGGCACACAATTGATCCGCCTCTATAAGGCAGTTGCGCATTCGTTTATGTTTTTTTTTTTTTTTATTTAAGAAAAAACCAAGAGCAAAATTGTATAATTTTTTTCCCGCCATCAAACCAGAATTCCACAACGAAGCCTGGAACTGGTGTCCGAGTCGACCATGTACTGCTCACATCTGGCGGTGATTCGACAAGAGGCTTTGCCATTTCCTGCCATTTATGCTTTAACAATACAACAACGGAACATCTTTCCTTAAACGCTCCACTTGACATGCCATTCGTTTTATTGATTGAGACTCTGATCTAGATCCTCTGTGTTTAAGTCAACCAACGGCGTCCAATATGCCAACTGGTTTAGGAAGTCGTTTCGACAGCCAACATAGCACTATTGAGTTGCTACAGTATTTTGATTGATATAAATCCTAAATCGTGGATACGATGCATTGCTCGCATGCAGGGTAACAGAGTTCTGCATTATGAAACCATGATGGTTTGGATTGGGATTGGGATTTTAGAAGCTTAATGTAAATATTCACTTACGATTATACTCTTAAATATATATAAATATGTATAATATTACATATTCCTCTGTATTGTATTGTTTATATATATTTATCCGTATATCTTTATGAGCAGATCAAAATTATGAAATGTGCTTCTGTTAAAGGAAGTTAATGGATCGATAACTATGTTTTTCTGGCGCCCGGCTGCTACATACTCGTAGTGAGTTTGATCCTTGACATTCTTATTCACACTCGGAGCACAGGCATCAATCGTCTCGTGATATGCATACGCTAAAGAAGTAGTACCTCAAATACAAAACCACCACCTGCCACAAATGTTGAGATCTTCCACTAAATTCTTGAGTGCTTACGACAACCGGTGATACTGGGCCATATTTAAATATGTGATAATTTAATAATAAAAGACTTCTACATATGTCTAAAAACAACTCAAGAAATTAGGGATGCACACTATTTCCCTTTTGCTCTTCACTCGGAAGCAATGCCATAAGCATCGACCCAATTTACAACTTCCATTTTACTCTCTCAACCAGGGATAATCACTGCTCTTCACAAAGTGTAAAGACTCAATCAAGAATGATCTGCAATATCGCCAAATACACATACGAGTTGCTCACAATCTGGAATAATCAACATGTAGTTATGTAGATAGATAGATAGATATGTGGTGGGCTGGAATTAACCAGAGCACTCAGTCACAGGGGCCATTGTAATATACCCTGGATAGATGCGGCAGAAAGAGTAGAGAGATAGGACAGGTTTCAAGAGGGGGAATGAGAAGAAGAAAAATGTTACTCTTCTTTGAACTTCCTAGTTCCATTAATAAACCTAAGGATATTGGGAAGAGAAAGACTATGAATATTATTCATACTCAATACATTACCACCCACAGTCTCTTATCTTATTCTTGCGAACGCTGGACAACTACAGAGGAAGTGCTCAGTAGTGTCGTCCCTCTCAAGGCAAGATTGGCACGTCAAATCGTGGATGATACCCAATGTGGCCATATGTTGACCACATGTGTTGTGGGCCATGATTACACCTAGCAATAGTCTCAGGTCCTTTCCCCTTCTAGGAGGGGTCCGCTGACCATACTACTCCCCCCGGAGATGTAGTACCTTGCGGCGATCCCGCGGAGGGAGGCTGCGATGGAGGTGGTTTTAGTGGGTAAGAATCCCACACTACTGGTGCCGTAATGTTACCAGTGTCTTTTTGAAGATTTCCACCTCCGTTTCCATATTGGAAAAAAAGGTCCTTTCTACTTTTTAGTTTTAGAAGAAAGGTCGCTAATTTCCTGTCTGGTTGTTTCACGAAGCTCTTACCAATTCTGCATGAGCTTAGCTCGGACCACCTTCATTTTGTGGGCAGAGTCCACGAAGTCGGTGATCTAGTGCATGATCATTGCAGAACTGATACCAAAGAAGGGCTCCGGACCGGATGATGAAATTACAGAGCCTTCGTTGGCCAACTTGTCAGCCATCTCATTCCCCGCAATACCACAATGTCCCCGAAGCCACATAAGACATAACCTATTGTGTTTTGCAACACTGTTCACTTTTTCCTTACTTTCACTGCCCAATTTGGAGAAGCAGGCAGGGTTACAAGGGCCGTTAGTGCAGCTTGACTGTCACTGCAGATTCCTATGAACTTCCTTTGCCATTTACTCTCAATTACCCAGCACGCCAATTTCAGGATAGCGAAGACCTCCGTTAAGAAGACTGTCGTCATATTTCCTGTTGCAAAGGAGTACTTAGTTTCATCACCTAAGTACCAACCGGATCCGCTACCGTCTGAAGTTTTGGATCCGTCAGTGTAGAAGACATGATGTACACCCCAAAGCAAAATCTCTGTACTCAATGATCAATGATCTCGTTGCGGGAACCTTACTCTTATTCCAAAGCTGACAGAGGGTACCCGATTGTCCACTGGCAACGAGAAAAGTATACACTCTTCCGACATCTGGTGGTGTATCTGACTGTGCCCAAAGTCTATTTCGTGTTGCCAGACCCCAATTAATCTGAGTCTGTATTCCGCTTTGATTGCTTCCCTGCGGATCAGAATATCCAGGGGAAGCAAATTCAGTACGGCAGTGAGGGGTCAGGTTTTCCAGTTTGCGTCTCGTTTTAAAAGGCACTATGGTACTCCTATTGGGATTCACTGAAAGACTGTTCATATCACACCAATGCTCGATCTTGTCCAAGACTTTTTGCATTTTCTGCAAACTGTCGTCAAGGACCGTTCCGAGATCAGTACACACACATCGTCAGCATATGCTTGAACCTGACCTTCAACGTTTTGCAAATCATTGAGAAGTGAGTTCACAACGAAGCACCATAGATAGAAGAGGAGAAATATCTAGTTAATAAGGATTCACCTATATATCAGACACTCACCCTAGCAATGAATACCAAATTCAATTCAGGGAATAGTGCCCCATGTATATCGATCAGCTTTAGAGAGCTTTGTATTATAAGAATCAGATTTCCCTACAACTTTATGGAATACTCCTACTAGCTGGACACCTGAAGAGACAGGCAATCTGCATTGGCAACCTGAAGATACAGAAGACAGAGAATATTTAGTATACAACTACAAATCCCTGCACTGAGATACATTCACTCATAGCAGCATATGAGAAGTTACCCATCCAGCACCAACAGAAGAGTTCTAAAAATGGGTTCCCCTTGCCCAGAAGATGCTCAAACGGTGATAGGCAAATCAGCAATTATCGATGCAAAATGACCAAAATCCTTGAAACCTTGTCCTCAATTTCAATGTTTCAGTATCTTCCTCTCGACTGGTCCTATTTCCTCTTCCTATTAACAAAACCGTACTCTAACAGCAACGAAAATCAAATTCACATGAACCCCAGCGACGAGCATTGCGGAGGTTATTCATCAAGGAACCCTGCTTTCACCACTCAAAGCAGTTTCAGAAGAACATTGAAAACGGTGGAGCCACCCGTAATTCCAGTAGAAGATCCGGGGGTTTGGATAAATGTCTTCTTCTGGGACCGCCGGAGCTGCATACTCACACTGACTTTGTTCCTTTGAAATTTTCACTCAAACCCTGCTCTTTTTAATTCCCACTCTGCGCACAGGCCCCACTCTTGTCGTGGTCGCGATCCCATAAAAGGACACTGAATGATTGTAGAGCGATTAAATAACCTGCTGAAGAGAGAGAGAGGAATTTCGTTTTGAATTTTGAATGCAGGGATTCTAGAACTTTGAAAATATTTCAAGGACACACAATTCTATTCCTTAAAACACTCCATAAGATCTAGTGGAGTGGAGACATTGGATACATTGAACTAGCTTCGTATTGGCTTTCGTCTACTCTGTCCCTTTTCATACACTACTTCATTATGTGCAAAGTGGAGTCGCAGAATTTTGAGTCCTCTTTGCAATCACGGAAACTTATACGCAAAAGTTTGACAGCCCCTGCTGAAGCTGAAGAATATTATACACGTGTCCATGTGGCTTAACAAGTGCATAAACAGCCGCATCAATGTAAGTAACCCATAGTTAACGGCACATGCAGGTCCGCCCCTGTCTATAGGCAACTAGAACAACATCAGCAGCAGCAGCAATTGCAACCGAGGATTATGAATGGAAGCCTGTGATTAGGCGATAAGCTAAAAAGCGCATATGGAAAAGGGAGAGGCAGCTACATTACGAGTACATCAGCATGTGGTTCTAATTGAGAGTTGTGGAGTATTCCTCTTATTTAATTGAATTTTGCCATAGCTGCGTTTGCCAGGTAACGGCTCGCATGTGGGCCCGTTAGTGGCTAATGGAGCAATTGAGCAACTAATTAGAGAACAAATTGCAGAAATGATCTTTCCAGCATGCTTCTAATTAAATAGGACGGAATATAGCAGTGGTTTAACAATTGGAATGTACTTTTATGCAGTTTATATTTCGATTTACTATGTGCCCCCAAATTCCTTTGATTTGATGCTTCAGGATTGTCCTCGGAATATATTAAACCGCCACTTCTTGAGGACAATCTGCAGAAAGAGAAAGTTCTATTAAAAATGTAAGAAAACCCACTGTTCAAGGAAGGGAGGGCCAACCAAAATTATGGGCTAAAAACTAAATATAGTAGTAAGGTACCATAAGGGAAGAGCCACTTAAATACCCATGACTAAATGTGAATAAATTGCAAATTACATTAATAAGATATCATATATCCTCTTGATTATGTATCGTTCTCGATAATACTATATAAGTCACTGAGAAGCCACTGAAACTAAGAGACATAAGGCTGAGTACACACGAGGCAACCGTTTGGATAAACATCTTCTTCTGGGACCGCGGGAGCTGCATACTCATACTGAGTTTGTTCCTTTGAAATGTTTACTCAAACCCTGCTCTTTTTAATTGCCACTCGTTGCATAGGCATCACTCATAATATCAAAATATTTTGATATTTGAGGCAACGGTTGCGGCAACACGCACTTCAATGAGAAACAAAGCTACACACGAAGCAACAGTCGAAGTAACATGCAGTGGCTGGTTCAACGGCTGCCTCGTGTGTACTCAGCATAATGCTAGCCTTTTCTTTCTTATCATGCATGTCGTCCTGTTTCTCCCTCTTCAGCCTAACAGACTATATTCTATAGCGAGTTGGAAAGGAGTTAAGGACGAGTATTAACAATATTAGAAGTGAGACTGTGCCGGGTAGTCGACAATACCCTCAATACTAAGACTAAGTTGCCTAATACTCGCCAAATCGGAGACCTACTTTTCATTACCAGCAGTCGCAAATAGTTCTAAGTTGGCTCATCTTGGCGTGGCTCTTAACTCTTCTAATGGTGCAGTTAAATCGAGCGTTGCGTAAATAAACTGCACGCCCACACTTGCGGCTTTATTGCTGTTCTTTTAATTTAAACCGAGTTATTGAATGCTATCTGGCAATGTGCGGTCTTAAACGATTTTTCTGCCGTAATTGCAAATCGATGCCGTGTAAGCACCTCTGCGCCTGAAGGTATGCATTTATAGTCGTGAACTCACTAAACACGGCATCCTCACTCACACTTGCTTCAGCCAGTTGTGGAGTGCAGAATTCAAATAAATATTGCGAATACGTAAAATGACTACCATGGTGTAGTGGAGTGATGCTTTAAGTGGGCGTTGTAGATTGTATTGCATAAACAAGGAACAACTTTCAGTTCATAAATAAATAATCTTTCTTTTATTAACTCTTATTTCTGCAACTATGTGAAAACTTGCGCTGAAACTATAAAATAAACAATAAAAAGAGAGATAACAAATATTTACCCCATATTTGAAGAATTAATACTCACACAATATCAAAACTACCGAGGAAATTATTCCAAAAAAAATATAAAATCCAATCAAGCAAAAGGACTTTTTGGCACATTTCTGGACTCTATCTCAGCCATTGCATTAACCATGTTGCCCTTAGCACGTCAACAGTTTGTGAGTTATAGGCAAAGATATGTTTATTCGCGTGGTCCCACCAAAGGAAAACAAATGTAGTCGAATGACATGATCTTGAAGGCCATCAACTGCCGATTCAAGCCGTCAGCTCTTTATATTTTTCCACTTCCTTCAAGTTCTCTATGAAACCAACCAACAAAATACCACGTGGCAAAATAAACTACTTCGTCCTTCTGCCGCACTTTTCAAAGGTTCCACTCTCATAATTACCTCTTACCGAGTAGGAGCAGCAATCAATGAAACTTAAAGTATTCTTAGGGATTCAAGGATCGTGACTTTATTGTTTTTCAAGTCCTTCTCTCTGCTGCAATCGCAACACTAATCATAGGTTTTGCTCATACTCCAGGGAAACTGAGGTTGCTGTGCGGCTTTGGTTGTTGTGTTGTTGTCTGTGTGTATATATTGTTCCGAAGAGTTGTAATGGTGGGCCCCACATACGTCATTAGTAGGGGCCTCGTTTGTTTATGCACGTGAACAAAGTGAATACGTACAGAATATCCTTGAGTTATTAGCAGGTGATGAGTCTGATGATAGATTTCTGTCTTAATCTCTCAACCAATTGCAATTGGCTTCAAGTTAAGCCAAGAGATATTTTAAAGCTCTCCCCAGTATTACGTGCTGATGTTCATATTCATTCAGAGCTGCCGTTCGTGGTGTCTGAACTATAGACATCGTCCCAAAAATGATTATCTCTCTGTACAAACTTATTGGCCAGCAAACAATGACAATGTAACAGTAGTTTGAACGACATCTACGGAGGTGGGTCTAAACTCTTGTGTGGTTTGACCAACTCATTTCTGTAAGTTTAAGTAGCTTGGTTGTATAAGGAAGTTCACATACGAGTATCAACTCACAGTTGCTTGGGCGGACCCACAGATCCGGTTAAGTGCTAGTGGTAAATTTTTATGCGATATAAGGACGTGTATTCAGGGATTCACTACTTACACAATATCTTTGGGCTGTTGACCTGAAATGCCAACACTTGCATTGAAATGTGAATATTGGGAACATCAGTTCGACCGTAACTTTATTTTGCTTTCAAATGTGTTCCAAATTTAAGAATTACTGAATTGCATCAAATCAAACTCCCCCGCTCTCTCCTCAGTAGTCTACATATTACTCTGTAGATATATTTGTGCTTTTGATAATACTACCTTTGACAGTATGTGGTGTAGATACTGTACTAGTTAATTCGATCAAGGCTAACTAATAAGGATATTGTGTTGCGTGGGTAGGATCTGTGAGTATCATCGGGTGTAAAGAGGGGTTGCCCTCAGGATGGCGTGCTCTATTCACTACTCTGGTGTATGGTCATTGACTCTTCGTTCATCGCCCTAAATCATTCTACCCTCAGGCATGTGCAGATGATGTAGCCTGTATAATTGTAGGAATCTCTGTTATTCAGGTATGCAGGAAAGTGTCGTCTATGGGGAATGAAGTCGCGGATAAACTTGCGAATACCAGTTTAAGTAGCCCGGAACCTGTTCTTCCCGTACCTTTTGCTGCCATTATGGTCACTATTAGAGATTGAGTTGCCTGTGCACAGACTCGTTACTTGGTGGCCTTAACAGGTTGCAGATAGGAGAAGGCCATGCTACCGATAAAACTTTTTTTTTGCCAGTTGGTAGAAGAGAATACTGACTTCTGGTAGGACTTATAGCGGATCACTTTGCGTGGGCTAAGCATAAGGGCATACGCAAATGATAGGCATAGCAGATAGTGCAGTTTGCCAGGGTTGTGTAGATGAGACGGTGGCCACTTTTTGTGCGTGTGCCACGCTTTCGCTAGAATCAGGTTCGAGGTATTTGGCACTGACATTCTAAGTGGCTCAAACTTTTCTTACTTAGGGACACAGGATCTACTAGATTTTTTCTTTGAATCTACCTGATTTGTGAACAAACCTCAGTAGATGCTGTGTCCCTAAGTAGTTAAGATGTGCGCCACTTCGAATGTCAGTGCCAAATACCTCGAACCTAATTCTAGCGAAGTAGCTAAGGTTTGCGCCACTTAGTATAATGTACTCATATGTCTTGTGGTCTGAGTGCTATATATCATGGCCCGACTTAAGCTTCCACTCAATGAAAAAACGTATAGTTTCCTGAGAACTGTGATATTTCTTAATCCGAATACCGTTCGATAAGAATCCAGCACTGATATTGGGATGGAAAAATAGATATTTTGTTATCCCCTTAATTATTTTCGTTTCAAGGATGGGTGCGTAGTTCCGAATGCCTCCGTTCCATTCAGACTGGTTGTGCCTTGTACGCATATCTTCATTAATAGATAAAACGGGGTACTTCGTACCGCCTTCACAGCAACCGTGGTGGCTGTAACTCATACAGTTGTAGGTGCATCTTCTCTTATTCAATAATCCGCACAGCATCAACATAGGAAATGTTTGGCTATTCCCACTTACCTTGTAACGCTTTAATACCTCTAATGAACTAGCATGCTCTTATTAAATATTGAAAAGGAGGTGCAGAAACGTCCCCTTCAACCAAAGTAGTCCATATGCAAATGGACAACTCTGCCCGCTCAAACAATTGTCGGTAATTATGCTCAAGCCTGCACCCAAACATGTAAATAAAACTCGCATGCAGCCCGCAATTATGGAGCAAAACCTGTGATTTGCCATCAATGCAAGAAAATCATTTGTAGAAGGGAAGAGGAAATGCACACATTAAACAACAACAACAACGAACACTGATAGAATCGATGTGAGTTGCACATTCTGATGCATGCGAGTATATTTGAAAGATAGCTGGGTTTTCTCTTATATAAGCGCGAAGCTGAAGTAAAGGGAGAAAGTAGTCCATGCACTACTTTGAAAGCCTGGGAAATATAAGGAAATACAAGGCCTGCTAGAAAATTAAATATCTAATTCGGAACTGGATGCCACATAGCAGCAGGATTATAAGGACTAAATGCCTCACATCAAAATTTCACTGTAGAAAAACTAAATGGCTTTTCTTTTAATTGCCAAAGAAAATGTTAACTAACTTTAATCCTGAAATCGAAAGCTGGAACTATGACGACAATCGTCCAACCTAAAATGTCTACACTCAGTTGCCTCTTCACAATTTACAGCCGCACAAACTCAATTACGCGAGTTCTGCTTCTAACAATATTTGAACGAATGACCTAGAAAAATAGCTACTCCTTAGGTTCTACGATCATCTCAAGATACTCATAACGACCGCGAAAATTAATTCAAGATTGTTTACGGACAGGACTTGCCTAACCCCAGCTCTATTAACTATGTCTGTCTGAATTCCAACCTCTATCCGGGGTTCGACTTCATTATCCCAAGCAGAGATGACTGGATGAGGAACAGAGTGACCACCGATGACACTCTGGATATGGATATCTACACAGACGGCTCCAGGTTTGGGGACAAAGAAGGTAGCTGGACCTTCGCCAACAAATTGGACCTGAGTATCTCGTTTAGACTCCCTGACCATTGTAGAGTCTTTCAGGCAGAAGTAATGGCAATTTACCACGCAGTGAATTGGGTTCTAATCAATGGGGTTTTGGTGCCAGCATCAAAATCTCCTCAGACTGCCAAGATGCCATTAGATCTTTTGTTGGCGTCACGACATCATCAAGACTCGTATAGGAATGCCAGTCAGCTCTAAACGAACTCTCCATGTCTTCCATAGTTCACCTAGTCTGGGTATCTGGTCACAGGGACATCGAGGGAAATTTGGAAGGAGATGAGCTTGCCAAGGCAGGCACACTACTCTCCGAAGTACGAGGTCTGTTCAAAATGTATCGCGAATTTGGAATTTTCGCGGGCTACGGATGTTTGATTTTCGATCTTTTTGTGGCGTTATGTTGGTACTCATGACCCTCACTTATGTTGACAATATCGGCCATTTTGAATGTTCAGTCAGTGTTTGACAGCTATTATGCGTGGACGTGTTTTAGCTTGTCTTCAATTTTTGTCTATCTCCTCAATTGTGGCGTAGCGTCGTCCTTTCATGGGCCTTTTCAGCTTCTCTTACACCCTGCTCTAGACATAGGCATCCTTCTCGCTACAGCTAAGCTGGCAATCAAACGCAGCTACTTCGAGGAGGCCAACAAACTATGGGTGGAGAAACAGTATTGCCGTATCTCAAGACTACCCCGGCCTAGCCTTAGCAAAGAGTCGAATGCTTCAGCTACTTCAACTCAAGCGACAGTCATTCAGCACTACGGTTTCAGGGATGACGGGGCATTTTGTGATGGAGAGCTACGTTTGCCCTTTAATGACTTCTGACGTGGGTGTGGTGCTGAGGAGGAAGAAGCAATGATGGTACACCTTATGTGTCAATGTTCGTAATTAGTCAGACGAAGAAGGTACATCTTCGGGGCTCCATTCTTAACCAGCCTGACAGAGTTCGCAACCTAGGGACGTAGACAAATTTCTCAAACTGTCAAGTTGGTTCCCTACTTCCTAATCGGGGGAGTCGTGCTGGATGGGGGCTCACCACCTGACCTGTACCCATATTCGACTTAGGTGGTCAGTACGTGGGCAGCGCCTCATCCGTGGTAACACACTGGGCCATTATTTTTGCCTGAGTGAGCTTTTTGCTGCCACTCCAACCTAACCTAACCTAACCTAACTGCCTCTGCATCTTGTTCTATGACACTCTCGTGTCTGTGGCATGGCCACATAGATTGTAGGGTAATATTTGGTCCTAGTATTCCACTGCCTTAAATAATCGATAATAGTATAGAAAACCCAGAACTATTTCTTGCCAGATGAATCTTTGAATGCATGCCCCACTTGAATCATTTGAATACATGCCCCACTTGAATCATTTGAATACAGGCCTGACTTGAATCATTTGAAGGCATGCCCCACTTGAATCATTTGAATGCAGGCCTCACTTGAATCATTTGAATACATGCCCCACTTGAATCATTTGAAGGCATGCCTCACTTGAATCATTTGAATACATGCCCCACTTGAATCATTTGAATACATGCCCCCGAAGTACACTGTTACAACCCGTTCCACAATCTAGTCCAGTCAATTTCAACTCTTTTTGCATCGGTGACTAGAACGCAGACGGATTTCCCCAATTCAGTGTTTACGTTTAAGCATATTAATTTAACTGCTACGAGCAACATGCTAAACGCATTACAGCACCGATTACGCGTAATGGGTCGTAATGATATTAGTGGGATTGGCAATTTACAATTCAGCAGCCTTGCGTTGTTTTTCATTATCGCTTCGCAACTGGTTTCTTCGCGGTTGTTCTACTAAAAATTTGTTGCAGCAATTTTTTCTTCCATAATTTTTTAAATTAACAACTTTACTTTTATGCGTTTTTATTATGCAAATCTCTTTGATTTTTATAGTTTGCCGGTAAGTGCTACACTCAACATGAACTGTTCGTAGGGGTCTGGAAAATGTTACTCTTAGTTTAGTATCTACAGAGATTTGCTTCTGGAAGTTAGTTCCTAGACACACAATTAAGGGAAGGAAAGTAAATCTTCAGTTTGGTGAACTGGTGCAATTCCAAGTGAATTCTGTGTGCTGTTTCCTCAAGCGAGTGGTGTTTAAAACATGAATATTTCTTTCCCAAGAAAAAGTTCTTCCTTCTTTGTACAAGGCAGAAACCTTGTAAGCATTATGATTGATAGCACCGGGCCTCTCATTTTCCTCCACAAATCTTCTCCACAGGCATCGCTACGAAAATCTCTGATTCAGCTTTCATGGCCACTTGTAATTGCAAGCTTCCACTTCTGGCACTGTAATCACCACGCATTACTCCTAAATCCGCATTATTACACGTTTTTATCCGAACGCCACTTACGGACGGCCTCTAAGGCGGCGATTTCAGGCCGACGCCAACAATGAAGCATGACAATGCCGGCACATGTTAGTTTTAAAACTGGGCGCTGTGCACCTCCCACCCCCTAAAACCAATATGCCGCATTCTGAGCGTGTACCCTCCTAAATGTACGGTTTTAAATTACATAACTATGCAGGCATATGCAGCAGGTTTATCGCGCGTGCGCCTAATTTAAACGCAAACCTGTCCACTTAAACTGCAGCACAGCAATTTATCAAGAGCATTTCAGTGCCTGCGCCCGGAGCGCTGCTTTATGCGGCTTAATAACATGCGGGCAGCGCATGCGGCCAGGATAAGCATCTGCACTGTTACCACATACACGAGCTACGTGGGCCAATCACAACAATCTGGGCCTGCATACGTTGCTCGCGCTGGAACTGGAATTGCCCAGGCAATCGCGATAAATTTCCTTCGACAGCGCCTGCTGAACTGCCTGCGAACTGAGAGCGCGTGGCACAAGAGGCAGTTACTCAGCCAGGCTGGCAGGTTCGGCGGCTGGCAGGCGACCAACTGTTCCAGACTGAAAAGCGGTAACAGGAACGTTGGCATAATAAGAAAAGCCTTATCAACTCTAAACGATATTCGCAAGCAACCAAATTGTCTGCTGGCCTAAAGTTAGTCTAGTTTTGACGCTGTTATTTTGCATTTCGCTCGAGCGGAACACGGCCGCCTCGCCAGCAGTTTATTGAAAATTTATAATTTAACGAAATTAACGCAATTCAACTTTTGTATTCGCTTTGTTCGCTGTGCCATTCCGCACTGAAATGCATGCAAACACAAATCGCAATCTAAATCGGTTCTGCATTCTGTGCTATTTCTGGACGCCAGGCGCACATGTGAGCCACCTCACAGTGCGGAAACCAATGCAAGTGAGGCACAAATATAGGAAATGTTGTGGACTTATAGTGAAAGAACACCCGTTTGGGAATCATGACTAGAGGACCTGAATTTCTATGCAAATTTTGCTTTTTGTAATTCCATTAAATAATCCTTTGTCTACTGTAATAAAAAAATGTATGCAATATATACAAAAGGAGGAATGGGCAGGAGAGTATATAGTCATATATTACAGAGTCACGTGCTAGTAAATATGTGATCAATATCATCATAACTAGACCTGAGTTTAACTACCTTCACCCTCAATTTGTGTCTAAGTACATGGTTTGTGGCATTAACCCGAGATATAGAGAAACTCGTATATGGTGCAGCCCGACTTCTATTCTCTAAATAGATTTGTTTACATTTAAAAGAAATCACGAACACTTATTTTGTCAATTGCATTTCCCAGGTGCTCACAATAGAACCATAGCTGAGAGTCACTTGTATTCCAATCATCATGGTATCCGCTGAGACTCACTTGTATTCCAATCATCATGGTATCAGCTCAAATGAACCTAAAATCGCTTAAACTATAAATTGATGTTTATAGCCTACGAAGGACGAAGGACGGAGAAATTTATAAACAAAACTAGAATTACTCAAGATGAATGCATTTATTTCTCATCAACATATTATCTCTTAAACTATATGGCAGTCCTATAATCGCTTGTGCGCTCTCAGCTGTCGTCACAAACATTTCTCTAATATTTTCCTATAAATCTAAGAACTGTGCATCATGGTGAGCGTCCGTTAACTTAACCTGTGTGCCATTGTGGACGTATGCTGTATGCGCACCTCTGCCAATGGGAGCGTGAGTCAGTGCAGCATTATGCGCGATCTTATCCTGTGCATTCTTGCAAACAGAATCAATTAGTGCAGCAGATGCTGCAGTCCTCCAGCCGCTGCATAGCTGGGGCACTTCGACACTAGCTCCGCCGAGACATTTTCCCACTACAGCAAAAGTGAACATGCGGGCAAATGTATACAAATCACACACAAATCTCGCCTCAATGTGTGTTCAGATTACGCTGAAATATGTTAAATTCAGCCGGGCACTCAAAAAGATTTGGCCAAAAGGCACGGCTAAGTTAGTTGTGCGATCGCGTTGGCGATGCGTTCACACTTCAGCCAGCTTCGATTTCAGTTCCAGTTTGACAAGCTGACGCAACTGCCGTTCACTCGGATGATGATGCCAGCAAACAACGCAGTCTGCTCGAGCAGGGGCTGCGCTTGCGACCGAGGCAGTTGCACGACTTGAAGTAATTTGAATGTTACGTTATTCATGGCAGCACGTTAATGACAATAGGGACAACGTGGTTTATTCTCGCTTGGGCAAATATGAAACTTGTCGGCAGCTTAGCCGCATTAGTACAGGGCGCTCCTTAATGCAGGTGTAGGCAGTTGCAAGCAGTCACAGGCGCCTAATTGCTTGTCATAATCGCAAACAACGTACGAATAAATGCGTATACAGCTGTGCTGCATCAACCCAACCTCCTCCTCCTCCTGCCAGCAAGTTCGCAGAATTTCACCTGCGAAGAAATATTGCAGAACTGTCCGCTCTGCGGCGGTTCACACAATTTGCAGTTTGATGGCCAACGAAAATGACGCAAAAGTATACTTAATTTTTTAAAAAAATGATGACCATTAAATCCATGTGTGCATTTTCTTTACCAACCAGTTGGGAGCCTGCGTTCTCCAGTCACTGACAAAAACAGGAACTGTGTGGGTACGAGTACTTTCGAATGCCAACTGGACGTATGATTAACATGCGTCTGCGGCCTGCAGGTGCCTTATTGTGCCATCGGAGAAATGATACTCGTACGGTGATTAATCTCTTCGGGCTCTTGTGACGTCATTATAATAAATTTATCTCTTCAAATTTTAGAAGAGGTTGCTAGTATAAAGTAGGCGAAGTATAGCAGGACAGTGGGCTCTAACGATGGCCTTTCACGGCACAATTCACTCTTGAACTTTTAAGGATGACGATAATGAAGAACAGTGAACTTCCTGTAAAATAGCACAGAAGTATTAAAAATTATATAGAAAAGAAAGAGTCCATGAAAATATATAATAAAAGCGTCTATTTGCAGAAATTTTTTACTGAGATTCATAAAAATATACAAATTCTATGAATGAGTGGAATTCAAATCAGATTCTTGTGCATGAAGATCCTGTCTTGGTAGCAATTGTGGTGGAAAGCTTATTCATTGGTCACTTTTAATATACTCGCAAGTTAGAACTGTTTGCAGATTTCTGAAATGAACTGCACAAGGCATCAGGGTACAGAACAAACGAGAATAGAACCTGGTATAAGAAAGTTCTATATTTCTTTAACTTATAAGTAAGGTCCTTGCTTTTGTTTTGCTAGTACTAAAACTGAATTTCTGTGATTATGTTCTCGTCATAGCTTAAAACCTTACAGTGTGGTGATGTTGGAGTCCGTGCTAACCACACCAAATGTGTAGTGTCTATTAGGAGTTGGTGCTGTGAGTCAACTACGTACAGGTAGCTTGACTCTAACTCACAACAGTGATGATGGACCTAAATTTATTAGTAAAAATCGAAGTATATTTTTTAACAAAAAATGTCTTGAACACAAAACAGAACCCAGATGACAGTTTGGGAAAGATTACTCACACATAGAACTGACAAATATGTTTTAATATTGTCAATTTTTAAAGGACTTGGCCAAAATATAACAAAAAAGTAACATACGAATATAGTAAGATCACTCATCAAACGCCTCTAGAAGACTATTAAAGCTCTCGCTTTTAGTTTTTATGGTCACATGTCTTAGACAGAAAACAGAGCCAATTATAATAACAATATATCAATAATATTACAGCAGATCAGTGTGGTTTTAAATGATTCCATATGTGCCTTTACGTAGAAACCTTTCCTCCAAAATAGGAGACGTAGTTCGGACTCTAGATGCTTCCTATGGTCGCTATATAATCTCTCCATGGATTGTGCTACGTGATTTTCCCAACCAATGATCGCAGAAGGCAATCTGCAACTCTCTTGTTCGGGCTTTGTTGGAAGCACTTAGTTATTTTACAGGCAACTACACTGCACCATAGGTCCTTGAGAATATTACTCAGTTGCTTCTTGATACAGTTCACTGCTAAATTCATACTGATAAATGGCTCTGGTTCCATTGGAGTACCCGCAGATTCAAAGGTTAACAAAGCATCAGCAATTTGATTTTCAGTGTTCCGGAACCCAAAAAAGTTCAAGTAAATTCCACCTGACAACAGAATTAAGTCTTGCATTGGGTTCTTGGCAATCTTTGAAGTATTTACTGCAATTTCCAAAGCCCTTGCGTGCAGCCTGGCTATCATTGAAGACCATAATCTATTTTGGATTGGATTGGATAATCTTCTTTAAAAATTTTGTGAGAACCTGCCATCTTGCCATCTTCCCTGATCTTGAGTACCCACAATATAAAATGGTTCCCGCACTATCAAAATAGCCTTCTTGTGATTTGACTATTGCAGTGACAAATGTCATCTACTAAAGAAACCTTGCACACCACCATTCAAGAAAACTGTTTCTCATGTAAGCGACATAATCACGCAACGGTTTTGAAATTACTTCGCACAATCCTGAGATTGAAACTAGTATCGCAATAAATGATCGTAGTCCCTCTTTGGATATGCTTCGTAGACCTGAATTTGCGATTAACATAATTTCCAACTAAGCTGCATGCAGAATTTAAATTTAGCACATCGAAACTGTGATATTATCTTTCTTTCGCCGAATCTGCAACCTGCTCCAACAATTGACTGGCACCAGAAAAGAATACAATTTCAATGAAATGTGCTGTACTGGTAGCAAGTGAACAGCCCCAACTCGTGGAGCAAGATTTGCGCAAAATGAAGCCGTAACAGCATTGACGCCAGCAAACAAAAACAACGAATTTTTATTAAGTGGACATTAAGAATTCTAAACTGCGAATGCCACGCCATTTCATTAGATACACGCCCGTGTACGTTGACGTGGCGCACCGATCCTGGCCACAATTCCTAAACGTGAATACCTGTTGATCTGTTGTTGTGTGAATGCCGATTCCATGCCGCGGCTCAGCTCAGTGCTATTAAGTGCGCCTCGGCACCATAAATGGAGCAAACTGTTCTAGTACAACAGTTTGGGCAACAATTTCAGCAACTGCCTCCTGCCTCCTGCCTGCCAGTCGCAGCGAATGCACACACTCTGGCGAGCAGGCGAACGAGTGAGTGAATGAATCAACGGCCCACGGACGCATTTTACTGCATTTATAAATATTGAGTGACACAGACGGACGGCGGGGCTGTTGCCGCTCGGGGACGATTGCTGAATGTCAAAGACGGACGCGCACGCGCCATTCTACGTGAACATGACTCGAAGTGATTTTGATTCATAGACGCAAGATGAGCCGCTTGTGCGAACGACAGCGACAAACATGTGTAGAAAATGTTGCAGATTTTTTACCGGCTTGTAGGGAGCTCTTGCACGAAGAGCAGATGTGAGGAAAGTGACGTGTCGTTGCTCCGGTCATTTGGAAGTAACGAGTAGTCCTGATGTTTAACACAAGTTTAATTAAGTTACTATAATGTTGTTGTTCTTCTTTTGCTAAAAATTTCAATAGAAAATTCACAGTCATACTGTTGTTGCTTAAGTGTAGAAACATTATTTCGTTGACATATTCTATTGTGAATAGCTTAGGACAGTCAATGTCACAGTGACGCTTGAAGTCAAATTTGATTATGTTCACATGATCCGCATTTCAGGTTGCTTGACTAGCACAATTTCTGAGTTAAAGCCTGTTGATTATAGCATAGTTCACATAAATTCAAATTTTTACACCCTGGTTTCTGCGACAACAACAAAAGCACAGCAAGAAATCAGAGCAATTGGCCATGGGAAAGTTGAGCGGCCCATAGACGATACGTCTTGATCATACTCATATATAATAGTATGAGTGAAAAAGAGAGAAAATATCCATGGATGTGTCACACAGACATGATTTCGCTGTGATCACTGATTGAATGTCGAAAATCAAAATCATTTTGATTCTGAGGGGAAATTTTATTATGATTTTGATTATGATGTTTGGATGATTGTCGTTTGTGGGCAATTTACATGTAAATTTTTCTCATTCGAGTTTGACTGCCAGTGTGTGAAGATGTGTGCGGATAAAATTAATGAAAATGTGTTTCTGCTGGAGTTCCTTGAATGCTATTGTACTCTTTTTGTGTGCCATTCAATCATCCAAAATCGGTTTTTCTTTTCACATTTTTCCCTGCATAGTACGAGCGCACACAATCTTCATCATCCGACAGCGACATGGCGGCCCCACTCAATGACGGGTATGCAGAAATTACTTGATTTAGGATTTTGATCACTCGTCTGTGGCGGAGCATCATTCAACACGTACACGAATGAGTATGATCATGACGTACCGTGTGTGGACCGCATTAGATTGCTGTTTTTTTTATACCCTTTACCTTTAAAAAAGGTAAATAGGGTATACTAACTTTGTGCTTTTGAGAGGGGTTGGAATTTCGAGAAGGAGGCGTGGTAGGTATGGACATATATATATACAGATATGATCAGAATCACTTTCTAAGCAATTTTTATTTTGTCCGTCCGTCTGTCCGTCTGTGGCCACTTTTTCTACACCGTTAGAGCTATCTTAATGAAACTTTGCAAAAGTATAGTCTGGACAAAGATACAGAACCAGATTGTTATATGGGCCGATTTGGACAAAGACCACGCCTACCTCCCATATAAGGAAATTTGTTCACCTTTTTTAAAATGTCTATAACTTCGGTCCAATTGACGGAATCGTGACGTTATTTGGCAGTTATGGAGATGTCGGTCCCACTAAACACTGTGAAAAAATTGGGCGGTATATATTAACTGCCACGCCCACTATTAACAAATATTAATAACTTAAGATCCGGTAGAGATATACGGACGACATTTTACGGGAAGGAACATGTGGATATTACAAAGCTATCTGCAACAAATGGGGCTGATCAGGCAAAAGACACGCCCACTTTTGATATAAGGAACTTTCGGGTCTAAAATTAAAATTAGCGTACCTATGCTCGTATTGATGCCAGCGGAATAAAAATTTGCAGAAATATACATGGGGTCCATAATAGTGTGTGTGCAGAATATGGAGATCATAATAGAACTGCCACGCCCACAATTAGCCAAAAATCATTACTGTGTTCCTATTAAAGATTTATCAACGAAATTTCACAGGAAAGTTGCGGGTATGAACATTAAACACCACACAAAAAATGGGCGTGTTATTTCTACAGTCACGCCCACTATTCACATATTATTATAACTTTCGACCTATATAATATTTTTGGACGAAATTATATATTAGTGGTTATATTGACACTACGAAGCCATGCACAAGAAATGGGGTCGATATAATCAATTCAAGGTACCCTACTGAAAATAACCGTAGATATGCTCCTAATGATGATTTATGAAGAAAACATCCCCATTGTTGAACTCGCACGCTCAAGAAAAGGTAAAGGGTATTTCGTAGTCGGTCTAATCCGACTTCAGACTTCTTTACTCGTTTTTCTTGCAATTGTCGTATAATACAATCTGCTCAACAAAAGAGAAACGACGATAATTCATAGTTAATATCTGCATATAACTATCTCTTTCGCACATTGCGATTATTTGTTTACATGTCTATGACACCAATGGCACATCAGTTCAGTGTGGCGTTAACAACTCAGTAACAAATCAGATGGTTGGAATAAATTAACGAAAACAAGAAATGCTTAGGCCGAAAGTATCAAGCTCCATATAAATATAATAGCAAATAAAAGTAACTAAACAAAGTAACGATTACAAGTACCTATTGCCTTCAATTGAAGTAACGACAGCAACGTAGCGATTGCTTAAGCCGAAAGTAGCGAGTTCCATATAAACATAACTGTAAAGAAAAGTAACTAGAACATAGTAACGATTACAAGTACCCACTGCCTGATATTGGAGTAACGAAAGCAAAGTAGCGATTGCTTAAGCCGAAAGTACCGAGTTCCATTTGAACATAACTGCAAACAAAAGTATCGAATAGTAACAACATAACCAACTACACAAGTAAAACAATTCTAACAACATTGACCACGTAGGACTCTACAAATAACTAATTGAAGGGGTGCCGATATTTTTGAAGATTTTTTAGTGTTGGGTTTATTGAACTTTAATGTCAATAATTTTACATTTTTGTTGTCTGTTCTATTTTATTTTATTTATTCGTTGAATACATACAAAATTTTAGTGGCTTTTTCCATATATTTTTTCGCCAGCAATTGCACGCTTCAGCTGTATTTCATAATGCCTGCAAATTAGATTTAATGGTCCTGTTTGTTGTTATTGTTGTTGTTGCGTTTGTGCAAAATAATCATATTGCTGATGATCTAATAACGTCACGCAAAGTGTTTGTTTCACATTTCCTACAAAATGAATTTGTGTGAATTGTTTCAAAGGAAATATGAAAAAAGTTCATTACACTCTTTCGCCAGAAAAAAGCACATAATCTTTAAATGGAAAAATAGAGTTGATAGTAATTTTTCAAGTTTTCAATTATCCGCCACAACTGCTCCCATCACGACAATAAATCAAAGAGAGAAGGAAGCCAACCCAGCGACATTCATAACCTCCTCAAGGAGTTCCGCACATTCACGTACTCCAACCGCACTCAAAAAGGTAAAGCGAAATTTTTAAGCGCAGTTCCTACCATTCCGGCATTCATTAAGAATCTTATGCACTTGCTAAACGTGAACCGAAGCACCGGGAATTCTATTGACATATTGGGTTACTCCAGCTGCCCCAGAGCCAAAGTTGCGCGACGCATCGCTATGCTCGCCTCTTGTTTGGCTGAGTGCGAGTATGTGTGTGCAGCGCTAGGAGCAATCATGCCTAACTGGTTTGCAATTAACCGACTGCCTTAACTGTTTAGCAGCCTAAACGAAACACGCTTTCAATCAGCATCGACGCCAATCAGTTCTGCCATCTACTGCGCATTGCATGTAGCTACTTGATTAACCAAATTTTGATCAGACCATTCTCGGGCCAAGCGGCCACAGAGGAATAAGTAAACAAAGAGCGGGAAGAGGATTCCACGACTCTCAATTGGCGTTCAAAGCTAAGACTCTATTTGTGGAAATACTCTTTCAGATGAGCGTCTTAATTTCCTTAGACGTAACTATCATGGACATTAAAGACATTGCAGCATACCAATGAAAGGAGCCTAACTGACACCACATTCGCATTACCTGCATTTTTATGAGACCCTCATTTACATAAGCGTTCAAAATGAAGCAGTTAGTTTAGCTAAGACTCCGGGGAAACCATAAAAGGCTCCTCAATGACACCACTTGGTGGACACCCAAGACAAGGTTAGGTATCTTCTAAAGGGAGTACAATAAATCTGTCAGGTTTGAGTATTTCTGTCTGGATTGATCCCCACTTTCTATTTGCTTACATTGGAACATGCAGTCCTAGTCATATGCAAATGGCATCCTCCAAAGTTACTGATCAGAACAGTACGAACTTTTTAGATGTGCTATTTTCCTGATATTTTCAAACCATATAAAAGCAGATTGCAAGATCCCTACATATTTTTTAATGAGCAAAATAGTACTAATAATGAACAAATTATATAATAATAAATGAATAAATAGCTATAATACGGCGGGATTCTACCCAACCTGATCCAGCCACATCAATTTCAATGTGTTCGGATAATCTCGCATCAATATCATGTAATAAAAAGGAGATAAACATTAACCATGGCTAGGTTCGTCATGTAATAGAAGCGTGATATGTTTGAATTTATTAGAGTGGTAAACAAAAGAATGTGCCATGATCAGGGCTACCTTGAAATACTTAAAAATACTTTCCGGATCTGAAGTGGTCGAACACTTATACCCTTAAATATTCAGTTATGTGTAATTTATTATCTCTATATCCGTTAAATTTTGATGGATATTGAATGCATATGAACGATTACATATACGCGGAAAAATCCATTGTCTAAAGAATTTGCTGAACTGTGACGCTTGCTCATAATCTGTGCCGCTGGCTTTGTACCGTCATTTAAATATTCAATTCCAATATAAAAGAATTCAGTGCGTGGCTAAAATGTTGGCAAGTTATTACGTCATAATTGTTTAGAATAATTCTCAATATTATGTATACCCTACACTAGATAAGAGTACACTTTGGAGCCGAAAGAACCCCATTAAAATAGCATCAAAAAAGCGCTTCATAATTTTCTTTCAAAGAAGAACAAACTGATACTTGCCAATTCGTGCTTATGAAATGTGTTCTAAGCCTATAAAACATTATTGTGGAAACAGTATCACTCGTAAATTTGAAATTCAATAAATTCTCTTCAAAGCTGTCCATCATATGTAAGCGATAGTTTTTATTGATTGGGCCTATATACACATTGTTGTCCGCGAACACGTTATTTCCATAGGGTCTTTTTACACGATCACTCAGTGATGTAGA
This sequence comes from Clusia tigrina, assembly GCA_920105625.2. NCBI lineage: Eukaryota > Metazoa > Arthropoda > Insecta > Diptera > Clusiidae > Clusia > Clusia tigrina. Next base: position 426,100,860 of record OV050030.1, read on the forward strand.
AGCATGAATGGGATGTGGTCAAAATGACGATTGATTCAACTTCACGCAGCTTAGAGTATGTATACCAACATTTTCTAACAAGTGTAATTGTTATTAGTTATAGATATTCACATAAATTAATCGCATAGCGATTGCTGTGGTCAACGTCGTCTCTTGCATTAGTATTAAAATTAATATTTGGCAAGTGTGGAAAGCATGAAAGACTCATACTCAGGTCGTGGAAAGCATGAAAGACTCATACTCAGGTCGTCGCGGGTGCGAATCCTGAACCGAATCCTTCTTCTAACTCTTTTTTTCTCCTAGTCGAAGGCCTTAGCTGCTAGTAATAATTCCCCAACTACTTACAATTATAAAAATAGTACAAAATTTTAATCTGTACGGTTTGAATTAAAGTCAGTCTGACTCTTTCCGTTGGCTGCCTCTTTCACTTCTTGATTTCGAGAGTAACGCTGGCAACAGTAAACTGTGAAACTACCCCCGATAATTCTCCTTGAAATTGTCGTTGACCTCAAAACTGAATGAGGACACTGGGACCACACACACTTGTGAAGTGTTTTTCGGCATATATTTCTTCATCTCCTAAAGAGAATTGCAGTTCCACCGGAAAAAAGTACGTAAAGTCCCAGCAAAATTCACATTTTCCCCCAACATTTTGTCTTCTCCAAGATTCCTGTTTCAACATGGCTGTGAGCCGCACACGACCAATTGTGTAGAAATATCTATTATCACTCATACAAGCTATGATTTCGTTCCTTTGCCATTGAAATTATGCATGTTGCCGTAAGCAATGTATAAAATAGCCTCAATAAATATTCTTCTGCGCTGTCCAACACAGTTGAGCAATATTTTGCATTTATAGCGAAAAATAGATGGAAGTGCAGTGCACCATGCCACAAGAATTGCACTTGTTGCCGGGGTTTTATACACATTTCTCATCTAAATGTATCTGCCTGGCATTGTAATATTATCGCTACAAGATTTTTAACTTATATATTCAGCATATATATCACATTTTTTTTACCTAAATGAAACAGGAATTCAACTCTGGCGCAAATTCTAAAAAGTTGTTAATGGTGCAACTTTTTTCCTTCTGCTTTCATGTGCAGTGAGGCTGGCAACAAATAAAAACATGTTCTTTGTATTGCAACTAAACAATATTAAAATGTTGCTGGTTTGTGGTGTGTGGTGTGTGCGGTGGATGGTCACTCATTCATGTTATATGTATGTATATCGATGTTGTTGTTATTTTGACTGTGCTTGCTTTTAATCGCTACAAGTATTATGCTCGGGTGTTGGCATGTTAACATAATTTACTGCACTGTTTTCTCTCATACTCTCTTTCAGATGTTGTCTTGCTGCATTTCTACAGGTGAGTTAATATGTATAAACATTTCTTGAATGTTTACAATGTATTTAATCATATTATGATTTGTTGCAAAGAATGTTTATAAACTTTTTCATACACAAAGATAATTTTGTTTACGTAGTTGTATTTTATACTAAGTTTATTTGCATAATTTTTATGTTCTGTTTATTTGCATAATTTTTATGTTCTGTTTTTATATACCCACAAAAAAATTAAGTGAAATTTAATAAAATCAGGTGGGTGCATAAAACGCTCAATAACCATGCAATAACAAAGTAGCTGAATTTGCAGCACAAAATCTTGGCAATAGTGCGATCAAACTCCAGTTAATTGGCCCGTTAGTACACATCAACTATAAACTCACTCATGAATAATCACTTATTTTAACCGCTAATGAACACAACAGGCCATCCACGCCTTAAACCGATTTGTCGCTTCAGCAATTAAACGCCGCAACTGTAAGTTTTCTGAGAGACTTTCTTCTTGCTATTAAATCGTATTTTTACGTCTAATTCGTCAGGAACAAATTTACACTGTTGCAGCGCAATGAAATATGAAACTCCCCATGCCAATCAGCATGGGGTGCTGCCCGGCCCAGTTGCTGCCGGTCAATTCGGCACAATGTTGCCGGAGTGTGCAGCAGCAACAACGGGTCTGCATACTTGAACTCAACGCAGCCCCGCGCAACTGTTTATCACGTGACAGAGAAGGCGCTAACAAATATTGTGATTGTAATACCACGATGAATGGACTACCGTTCGCCTGCGGGGCCAAGAGCAGCATAGTTAGTCAGCGAACTTCCAGCTAAAGTTAACACACTTCAACCATGTGTAGCATAATTCAATAAGGCGCACATTAGTTATCCAGACGACCTCCAAGTGCAAAAAGATGCACTCATGATGCTGCCAGTATGGCTGTGAGTGTGTGTGTGTGCCTTTGCATGGCCAATATGCAGATAAATCAAACAAAAATGCCATTGCGAACACCGATGCTAATACCAAAGTCAGAGTCACAGTCAAAGCCAAAGCCATGATAACCGCGGGAAATACACTAAATGGTAGAAACAACACCAACAGCAGCAGCAACAACAACAACAATAACAACAACAACAACGAAGATCGTGACTTACAAAGCCAATAGAAAAGTGCAAATCACTTCATTTGCTTGTGTGTTTTCCTGTTTTATAATTTTTGCGCTTTTTTGCGAAGCCTTTAAAAAAGTTAATCTCGCCATCTACATTCGCTGGCCACGTAGGAGTGAGAAATGGTTAAACCAATAACAAGCAACAACAAGTGCCAGGTCTGTAACGATAACCCTCGCACTGGTCTATATGGGTGTGCATCCCGGCAGTGAAATTTCGAGGTAAGTACCATAACCAATGTGCCTTGAAATAGGGAAAAAGAGGGCAGAATCTGGTGCATATTCTGAGTTATTCCATTGTTTATTATGGCAGTGGCTTATAAAGTTGCTGAAGAAGTCGATTAAATTAGTTAAACCTAGTGAAACCGTTGTAGAGTTAATTTCAGGGGTTAGTGTTTTAGTCTAAGAAACCCATGTCTCTGTGGTCTGCCTACTGGCCATTTCTTGGCCTAGATAAGTGATCTTTAGCTGCCACCCCAACCTAATCTAAACTAACCTATGTTAATACATCAGTCCAAGTATGATGTATAGAAGAATTTTGCGGATGTCGTAATTATGACCTTAGGTAGGTAGGTAGGGCGCACTTAGGCCAACGTTGACCCTTTGTGATACCGCATGAGACATCAGGTCCCATCCCTTTCAAAGGTCCAGCCATTTGGAGCTTTTACTGAAGCAGTTGATGGAGCTAATCTTTTTATGTGAGATATCTCCCAAAGAGACCAGAAAGTAGTCGCATAGGAAAGTGCGCCTCCTTCTGGACAGCGCTGGAGACGTGCATAACAGGTGTATAATCTGTCCAATACTAATTAGATAATTCTTAATGATAATCGTTGTAGTATTTCTTTAATAATGACCATAGTCGTAAAACGAAGATATTGAATTTAAACTAATCTTTGCTCTATCCTTCCTTTATGTAAGTATAAGCATATTTTTAATTAGGTTGTACAATCTGAGAGTTTGCAAATTACCTGTAATTCAAATTTGCATCCAAATTTGCATCAAAATTGGTGCAAAACGCAATAATTGCCCATCTCCATTGACAGAAGATACGTTCGATCGTTGATACTCTTACATAAGTCTACCAAAGAATAGTTGCCAAACCTGTATTCCGCTTCGCTGCAGGGTACACTGAAGTAAGTAAATATGTGTGGAGTGTGTGTGTGAAGCTACGTGCAAATTGCGCGGATGTAGCTGCAAATGCGCTGCTGCTACATTTGCAACACGATCAGCCTCTTGATCGAAATGCAATGCGAATGCATTTGATTTAATGGCACGCTAATCAACACTTAGTAAAAACTGCAGCCAGCGTGGCAGCGGGGCAGCGAGCAATTCGGAATCGTCTTGGTGGCAAGAGCAGTCAAGCAATTGAGCTGTGTGTGTGCAGAGCGAGTCGCAAGTGGCTCTAAAGTGCCAATGACTGAGATGTTCGCTTTTCACAGATCGATTGTTGCTGCACTAATCGCTGTCATTATGCGCCAACGTGGCTGAGTGCTGCGAACGAAGGAAGTTTTGAGTGGTACGCAGCCAAGGTAAAAACTATGAGCGTGTGTATGTGTGTGTGTGTGTGTGGTGTGTGAGTACGAAGGAAGCGCCTGTTTAATCGTTGATTAATGACACTTGTCAGCGCTGCATTCTGCGAATTGGTATTTATGCACATCGATAAATGCCAATTTGCCGTATCGAATTGTTTGCCACCGGTTGTCATTGCGTTCCTTTGTTAACTGATATTTTTTTTATTATTTCTCTGGCAATATTTGCACACACTGCGGCAGTTGCCAGTTGTTAACTGCTAATTAGCGTTTTCTTTTGGAATTTGCAACGAACAATTTGTGGTAAATTGACCATGTATGCCGTAGACTCAGCTTTTACGCTAGAATGAACGTGTGTACAAATTCTCAACAGCAACAAATGTGGTTGTGTCTGCCACAGATCTTCAAGATTGGAATTCTTTGGCGTTTAGAATCACCTACTAACATTGAATTGGAAGAATTTATGTTACGCTTAAAAAGGAAGAGTGATAAGGTTCAATAACAAGTTTTAAATGGTTCCGCGCACTACTTTGGTAGAAAAGCAAAAATACCTTCATACAGTAAAGATTCTTTCGTAGAGTAAAAATATGTCGTACAGTAAAAAGGCTTCGGTAAAGTAAGAAGGCTTCGGTACAGTAGAAATTCTTTCGTACAGTAAAAATGCAGAGATACAGTAAAAATGCTTCGGTACAGTAAAAATGCTTCGGTACAGTAAAAATGGAGAGATACAGTAAAAATGCTTCGGTACAGTAAAAATGCTTCGGTACAGTAAAAATACTTTCTTACCGTAAAACTACTTTCGTACAGTTTCGAACTCCTTATGTCCGGTGGTAGGTAACAAAACAGGTGGCTTCCTACTCATTACTCGATCAGTTCACATGCTTACCAGCATCAACTTGTTAAATAGTCCTCAGTGAAAGTATCACACTATATTTAATACGCTTAGAAATGTAAAATCGAATGAGTGTGTTTGAAATATATCCATAGATATCCATAGCATCCTTCAAGGAATGAACGCGATCTTGTAGATCGATGGTGTATGTATTGGAATTGCCAACTATGTTTGTGGAAAACAGTTCGAAGAATGGATTGGACATGAAATGTGTAGTCTATTAAATGGAATCAGTTCATAGAAACATATCCGCGGAACTATTTACTTGTAATTTCACTTATGCATTTATAAGGAATGAAATAACTTATTGTAATTTTTTGCTATTTGACATTCCCCAAACGAGACGTTAGGTCTATTTAATATTCTACGTCTGAGGTAGACCCAGCGGGGTCCAGGATTTGTTAACAAGACCAATGTTTTTTTAACTTAAAAAAATGTCTAAATTAATAATTAAAACTAGTTAAAATTTTACAAAGTTGAACTATTCGATGGCTGGAATCCTTCCCAGTCGCAGGGCCTCTGGCAGCAACTGTCCGGCGCCAGTGATTCATTTGCTCAGGTGGTGGTTCGGTACGAATGACTGACTTGCTCACTGACTGACCTGTAGTCTGGGGTTCAGGGCACGTGCGCATCGCGGGTCCTTTTCAGTAACTGTCCGGCGCCAGTTATTTACTCATTCAGGTGTTAATAGGCTTACCTGTGGTATTTTGCAGCAACTGTTCCGCGCCAGTGTTTGACACCCTCAGGTCGGCCCTCGCACAACCGCACAGCCTCGTTCAAACGAAACGAATGCAATACCAACAAAAAGAAGACGAGCTTCACCGACCAGCTCTCTCCTGTTAACAGTTATTGTGTCTTTGCTACTGATCCCGGCAATATTAAGCAGCTCAGTCCATGTCAACAACTTTGGTAAGGACGCTGGGATATATTTCGAAGGTATCGGGACAACAGGAATGTTAACAGCAGAATGGAAAATGGTGGTGTATAGAGCCTCACCGACCTGGACTCATTTTGGGCAGAAATCGATACCTTCTCTTCCGCTATATTAGCTCTCCAGAACTTATGTACAAGAGCAGAACAAAACTCCACGTGTTATACCCTAAGCAGCAACCTCAACCAGACACGGGATCAGCTGCTGCAGGACAAATATATGCTATCGATTGGGCGTAAAAGAAGAGCGACACTCCATATAGTCGGAAATGTCGCTCGCAACCCTGTTCGTTGTTCTCTACTCAATACACAATTAATGAAGTAAAGAATAATGAAAATCTTCTCCAATGTTTACTTGAAAATCATACCTTCATCATTGACTCTACCATTAATGTCATCAAGAAGGACGAACGAGCAAGGAGGTCACGCATTTCCGACCTACATAAGGAGATAGACGCAGTAAAGAACAGCGTGATCAGCAACACAAACCAAATCAAGACTGCGCAGTTACTGACATTACGAGCAACCCAATTTTCCGTAACAGCGACCAACCTTCAACGAATACAGACAGACATCATCGATATGCTCACAGATATACACCACGGCAGAATCAGTCCACCATTATTCACGCCGCAACAACTACAAGCTCAGATCAGCACCATCAAGGCGCCCCTTCCATTAGCTCAACAACTGCCCACTGAACAATCCAACATAGTACAATTTTACCAAATAATGAAAGCAGAAGGAGCGTTCACAAAGAGCAATGTCATATTTCTAATCAGTGTACCCCTAATCGATCAACAGCATTTCCACCTGTTCCAACTCATCCCGATTCCAATTATGCAGAACGAAACAATATACACAATAGCGCCAGATACCTCCATTTTAGCAGTCAACCCTCATCCCACTAAGTTCACATGAACTGGACATCGAGATCAGTACATCCCACTAAGTTCACATGAACTGGACAAATGCTTCACAACCAACGAAGGCGCCTACATATGTGAAAGCAACCACCCGACCTATAGAAGAGGATGAGCGGCATTGTCCTGTGAAATTAAGCTATTCAACAACAAAGCTACAACAGTAGCATCACACAATTACATAGCATCCCAATTGCATCACAAGAATCAGTGGATGTTTGTGGAACCCAGATAACAATAATAGGCTCTGGACTATCAACCATGCATCCTAACTGTATCGCACAAACCTGAAGTAATTATAATTCAAGGTCACTACAGCAATTCCAGTTCCATATACACATCCTACGCCCGGTTCAGAAACTTTAGTACCTTCAACACCACTCACGAAGCACCTAAGGCCCCCAAGGAGCAAAACATCACATCTGAAACTCAATTGGGTATCCTCACCGCACTCCAAACGCGCTTAGCAAATGAGACCTACCAGAACCTATCGGAAACAATCAGGTCCGAAAGTCACCACCACCATGTGGTCAGCTATACCGCTCTTTTGGTGCTTGAAACAACTAACTCAACTTCCTACCTCCTAATCAGGTTAATGTGCCTGTACAGGAATCAGAGTTAGGAATAAAACCATAAAACCATAAACCAAATGGTTGTTTGTCGCGAATGCTGCTCCACTGATTGCTGATTTCCAGTTCGGTATTGCTGGTGTAGATGCCGTCGAGGAAAGAGAGCGAGTTCCTGGCTACTGCCGTTTTCGTAAGCACAGGTATGCAACCAACAATTCCAAGGATTTAAATATTCCGTATCGAGAAGCCGCTCATGTACTTACCTTGGTATTACACTCGCCTTGGTATTGCATTCATTGTGGAGGCGTTGAGTAGATTTGTCGAAAGTCCAACTGAAACTCATTGACAATATAAAAGGAATTTTTAAATATTTGGAGATATATATGCGATCGTTTATATCATTCGACATTGGGTCGAGCTGCTAAAAATGTATTGTGATTCTGACTGGGCTGGAGATATTGACTCAAGGCGTAGTACAACGGGTTGGATTGTTTTCCTCAACAATGCGTATGGCGTATTTCGACACTGGGCGTCCTCTGAGATTGCGTTGTAGTTAACTGAATGTTGCCCAGTCCATACAATTTATTGTTGCCCTGTGTATTTGTTGGTGCCTCTGTGCTTTGCCTTGGACGACCTCTAAGGTGCCTCTTCTGTTGTGATAAACGGGGTATATTCGTGAGTATTTTCCTCCTCACAGTAATGATGAAGTCTTCAAAGAAAATTTTTAGCGACACCACTCGCTTCTAGTTACTCAGGGTGGACTTTTGGGGAATATGTTTTCTGTGGGTCAAATTCATGTGAATCCTTTGGAATGAAACCATTAAAAAAGATGCTAGTATATCATCAATATCCGGAAACTAAATAGTGTGATATCGGTACTCTTTGGATAGCTAAGAATGGTTTAAAGTTATTACACATAGTTCCTGAAAATGCATAGGTCCAGAACTCTTATGCCAGCTGCGTTTGCAGTTAGATTAGGTTAGGTTTTCTTGGCAGACAGTCTACAGACCAACTCCCTCAGAGCATCATGGGTCCATTGCGATACCACCGAGTAACACTGCACCTCTACTTTACTCGTGAAACTATTTCGAACCTCTAATAAAGCACTGGATTCGTTTGACCTTAGCACCGGACACTTCCGTAAAAGAGCTGAAAGCGTATTTGCCTAAAGAGCCCGCTCTGCTTCTAGCTAGAGCCGGACACCTACAGAATAGATGTTCCACAGTCTCCTCCTCTTCTTCATCCACACAGCTTCTGCAATATTCATGATAGAATACTCCCAGACAGAGAGCATGCCTGGCGAATAGCCAATGACCAGTTATACAAGCCACGATCTTAGCGACATCTTCTCTCGACAGGCCAAGCAAGACTCTGTTTTTCCTATCAAATTCTGGTCGCATTAGCCCAGTCGTTAAGCAAGTGCCTTCGTCTGCTTAAGACCCATTGGCCTCACGCACGACCTTATCCTTCAACATTAGTTTGCAGTTGGCAATTAGTATTCCAACCTCGCATCTGTCCGTGCATCTGTCCGTGCCCTACAGTTCCCTTCAATATATATATGTACCGGACCCCTTTTAGGCCGTACCCTGAAAATGGTACTGATATCATTCAGAGCTGCCTGGACAATCCTTGATTTCAGTGCCACCGAGTTCATTAACGTGATGGCCGCCTGGCTATCCGAGTATACTTATAATGGTTTTTGTTGTGAGGTTTGGAGGTATAAGAGGTACTGTGACCAGAAAGGTATATTGTACCGCTTGGTTTTTTTTACGGCTTATGTAGACAGTTACCTCCTTTATGGCGTGAATCGCTGTTTGATAAGCACAACAATAGTCGGGGAGACGGAACGAAAGTTATAGTCCCAGTTGTTGTGAGAAAACTTCAAACCGTCTCTATCGTCAAGCTTAGATGTGTCGGTTTGGATTTCAGTTCCCCCTTCTCCATAGCATGGGTGTTTGCAGTTAACACACTTTTGTCATGGTTAACAACAAACACTGCCAGTCTAGCAAACTTGGTGATAACCTGCGATTTGATTGAGTGTCTTATATGAAATAAACTAGCATCTTGAATCAGAAATAAGTAGTTGTAAAGTGAAGTAGTAAAACTGTGCAAGATGAGTGGTTGAAATTGCCAAACGAGCGAGCTTTGGTTTACTTTGTTGTGCCACTAATTACTAACTCTACTATAAGGTTCCGAAGTCAATGTGATTAAAAATGTGTTCTTTCTTCAATGTCTCTTTATTGACTGCCTGTATTTGCTATAAATTACTTTTATTTGCTATGAAATTACAAGTTTACGGATTACAATGGAGTAGGTAGAGTGCAAAGATCAGTGTACTTACAGCCCGCTGGTGTCAGCGGCCCTGTCTCGGGTTGCGTCACAATATGTCAATGCACATGATATTATGCTGTGAAACATCAGGTGATCGGACTGATGACCACTAGCAGTGTAAACCAACATAATGGTATTTGGGGCGTTGTGATTATGTTGCCTCTGGACTTTGTATTATTAATTAATCTTTGCACTACACTACGATCAGGCGAGTATTCAATTTTTAATCTAATTTTTATAGTTCTTGCAACAATCGATCTGTAGTTTAACGTAAGAAATATTACACTATATTAATAAGTTCCTAGTATACAAGATTCCTAAACGTATCCTATTGGCAACTGTGAGGTAACTCTGTTTCGCTTGATGGTGTTTATATCGAGCGTTACAAAAGTTATTCCTGTGAAAGTACATTCGATGCCATTATGTGGAACTCGATTTCTTTTGCATGGCCACCACGGGCACGCTTGCAGAAGTCCAGACGCTGAACCCAATTTTCAACGGTTTTCAAGCATAAATCGGCCGATACTGCTGCAATTTCACGTTCGATATTCGTACAAAGTTCATCAATCGTCGCTGGCTTGTTGGCATAGACCATAGACTTGACGTAGCCCCACAGGAAATAATCTGACGGCGTCAAATCGCACGACCGAGGCGGCCAATCGACTGGGCCATTTCGTGAGATAACACGTTCACCAAACTTGGTTTGCAGTAAATTGATTGTGGCATTCGCTGTGTGGCTTGTGGCGCCGTCCTGTTGGAACCACATGTCCTCCAAGTCCATATTATCCAATTGGGGCCAAAAATATTCGGTTATCATTGAACGGTAGCGATTCGCATTCACAGTAATGTGCCGGTCTTAATCATCACGGAAGAAGTACGGCCCAATGACGCCGCCGGCCCATAAACCGCACCAAACCGTAATTTTTTCGGGATGCAATAATTACTCATGGAGTACGTGTGGATTTCTGTCTTACCAATAACGCATATTTTGCTTATTGACGAAGCAATTCAGCCAGAAATGAGCCTCATCGCTGAAGATGATTTTCCGAGGAAAATCCGAATCATTTTCAAGTTGTTGCTCACCCCAATTCACGAACATACGACGCTTATGGTGGTCAAACGGCTTCAGTTCTTGCGTCAATTTGATCTTGTAAGGATGTAGGCCAAGATCTTTTCGCAAAATTCGCCACAACGACGTCACAGAGATGCCCAACGCTTGAGAACGACGTGTGAGAGACACATTTGGGCTTTCTTGAACTGAAGCCTCAGCGGCAGCAATATTCTCGACACTACGGGCACTTCTTTGTCTCACTGGAACGGGAACATTTTTTACTGTGCCTGTGGATTCAAATTTTTCCACTAGACGCTCAATTGTTGATCTGCTAGGACAATTATGACGACCATAAATTGGACGTAGCGCTCTTAAAGTTGAGGCGACTGACTCCGAATTTCGGTAGTAAATTTTAATAATTTCGACTCGTTGTTGGCTCGTATATCTTTGCATGATAAAATGGCAAACCTTACTGAAGAGAAATGTCAAAAGAGCGGGAAAAAATATGGCGTCGTTTGCTGTCACTATCGATTTACTTTTGTAGCGTTTATTTTGAAAAACTCTGTACTAGGCTGGCTTTTATTAAAGCGAGCAGCATTTTCACCTCTGAGTTAATTTCCCAGATATTTGTTCCATTTAGTTGGGATTAATGCAAATAAAAACTTCAACGTCCTCCCAATGTGACCCAATTCTCTTCTATACTTTCCACAATTATGCACAATTTCCTTTTGCTAACCCACAATTAAGTGTAAATACATCTAAATAGTCCATACAAAAGTCCAAAAAGGCCACATGTGTGACCTTATTTATTTATTTTATTGTTGTTAATTTTTTGGAAACAATTTCCAAAAATGGCAATGAACATTTCGGACTTTTTCATCAACCATAATTAGTTATGCTCTCAATTCATACATAATTACAAATTTGATTTAAAAAAGTGCCAAATTTGTTCATCTGTTCTACTTCGAACTAACTTCAATGGGGTCTGGGACTTTCAAATATTTCCATGGTACTTTTTATATGCAATTATGGAATTGTTACCGTAATTCAATTAAATGCTGCTTGGTATAATCACCACAGAATTTCCAGATCACCGCTTTCGAAAAAGAGACACGCAAACAGAAGCAGCGAATGCATTTTAAGCAATTCTGTGACAAACCACCCTACAAAGTGGATGAGAAAATTGTGTATTCTCTAGAAAAGGATTCTATTTCGTAGAGTTGTGAAATACCCTTGTGAAATGATGCTCTCACGCACTACGAAGCAAAGTTCAAGCCCTCAGAGTTGCGAATTTTGTCATCGCGACTTGTCTATGAACTCTTCACTTCCGCCTCTGATCGGTTGTTCGTAGTTGTTTTTACTTATTTGATACTCTATTTGATTCTTTCCGCCAGTACAATAGAGTAGTTCCGGTCAGTTTACCACAGTCGCAGCCAAACACACCCATACACATGCGTTCTTGCAATGACACATGCGCGGCCACATTATGAAAAGCCATGGCTAAGTCGCCGCCGATGGCTGCTGGCAACATACCATGAAAATGTTGTCAAGCTTCGGCTTTACTTCAGTTCGAGTGGGTGAGGGGTGCATATATAATTATAGACAGCAGTGCTTCGATGTGAAAATTGTTGGCATGCACTGTGGAGCAAATGCACTTTATGTTCCCTATAATTCCAATGAAATATGAAAATAAAATATTGCACTGCAAGGTCATAATTTGGGAGATATGTCAAATAAAAAGATTAGCTCCATCAACTGCTTCAGTAAAAGCTCCAAATGGCTGGAACTTTGAAAGGGATGGGACCTGATGTCTCATGCGGTATCACAAAGGGTCAATGTTGGCCTAAGGGGGCCCTTCGGGCGGTCGCCTTACCTTCCTACCTAAGGTCATAATTACGACATCCGCAAAATTATTCTATACATCATACCTGGACTGATGTACTAACATAGGTTAGGGTAGGTTAGAGTGGCAGCTAAAGGAAACTCATCTAGGATAAGGAGTGGCCCTTCATGAGATCACAGACAAGTGGGCCTCTTAAACTGCAACACCCTCAGGGACTGAAAGTGAACCAGTGCGATTGCCTGATGAAACGAGCGATATTACTTATACTAATGGAGGATAGCTCAGAAAGATTTTCAAGATAAAATGCCTCTAGGAATCGAAATGTCCTTCTCGCAAAGGCAGGGCAGTTTCACATTAAGTGTGGGATGTCCTCCTTTTCGTCGCCGCTGAGGCAAAAATCTTTGGTTAAGTCTCTGAGCATGTCTAGCTATGACAAAGTAGACTGTCGGAACTGAAACTGTTGTGGCGAGAGAGTCTCGTCCCAGTTAGCAGTAATTGCTCTGCCTAGGTTCCTCTGGTTCCCCTGCAGGTTTGTTGTCTCAGGCCTTGTATTCAAAGCATGGTGGATGGACCGCATAGTCGATGTTATAAAGCAAAGGGCGTTGTAAGATCTCCGAGCTCTCTCTCCATAATGTTAGCATTCCACATGAGCTGGGAGTCGAGTAACAGGTACCTAGGTACTTGACCCATACTCGACGCAGGGTGCCATCCAATTTGGGTAGACTAAAGGGTGGGATTTTTTACCTTCTTGTATATAGGACGAGTTTAGTCCTGCTAGGATTGATCTTCAGGCCACAGGTCGCACTCCATGAGGAGAGAATGTCCAACGAGTACTTCATTCATTCGCTCAGAGAGAGTGTTGAGATACTTGTCTGTAACAACAATTCTGAAATCTTTCATATAAGCAGCGACCTCAGAGCCTGAGAGCTGTAGGCCTAGCAGGACATAGTAACATTAATTGCGAATTTTTCTTCGTGGATTCTTGGAAACTGATTCCACAGGGCTGTGAGGACAACTATCTACATTAGTTTCAAATAGACCTTTTTCTTACAAGGAACCAATTTGTATTAATTTTATGTTGAGCTTATGAGAAAATTAGTCAGTAGATGAGTTGGAGGGCATCTCCTGCAACATTCATCTAATGAAGCAATATGAGGATATTGAGAAATCTTATGATAGATACATAGTTTATTCCTAGTTTAACCGAAATGCTTGACTGCAATCCTTTACTTCTGATGCTCTAGCTACGATACATACACATATACTCGTATATGTATATATCTGTCATACTCAGGACAGTTACGATGTAAGACACTTTTCAGTCCATCCTCCTAGATACCTGTAAATTCCACTAAAGGCTGTACGGCACAGAGAACAATAGGACAAAAATCCTTGTTAAAGAATAGTAAACAGCTTTCGATACCAGAAGAATACCTTCATCTGGAAGCAACTGGGTGCAACTAGAAAGTTTGGGTTCAATTGTGTACATGCACAACAGCAGTTTCTCATGCATGTCCTCGCAGGAAGTTTTTTGCTACAATTTCTCCTGAACTTTTGTGTGAATGAACAAATGTGAGGTATGTAGTCCTAGCTTTACCCACTGTGCACATATAGCAACCTTGCATACATGAAGCTACCATAAAAAACACAAAGCGCCCATTGGCGACAAGTACATCTCTCTGCTAATGGTAATGGTAACCTAAGTTCGGTATCAATCGCAGAAGCAGAAATCGAAAAAAAGCTGAAAAAAGAATTCGCAGTGCGTTCATTCAGACGTGACCAGCGGCAGCAACTGCTGCAGAATCCCAGCGTCCACCTAAAACAAAATAGTAACAACTCTGATCACACTCTGAGCGGAGCATTCGTGGTAAAGGCTGGAGGTGATCAGCACTAGGCGCGTCGGTCGATTCCACAGATGCGCATACGAGCGGTCCCTGACGAACGGTGGGTAGGGGCGTGAGCATTTGCAATTTCCATCGTATCAGCTAAGTACATTAGAGTTAAACAGCCGGGGCGTGACAGGCCGAGTGCCTGAGGGGCACAATTTTTACACCTGTGAGTCGGCGACACAGACACGCCACGATTTGATATGCTCAGGGCCAACTCCCTGCGTCAGTCAGCACTCGCAACTGACTGCGGCATTGATGCTACTTCGTGTGTTCATGTGTATTTGTATTTGTGTTTGTGGGTTTGTGTATGTGTGTGTGCGTGCGTGTGCTGCGTGGGGCAGTGCTCTATGGACCCAGCGATTTACATCTGAATTGGAATTTCGAATTTCGTTACCTTTATGTGCGCCTCTAATTAATTTATGTGTATTGAGTATGTGGAGAGTTGGTTCGTTCTTTTTATGAATTTGAATTTCATTGTTCAGTTCGTTGGCGCTGCTGTCGCTGCCGCTGTCGTTGTTGCTGATGGCAATCGTGCTGTTGGCTTTTCCGCATTAACGTTTCCATCAACGGAAGCTCTGAATTTCGCGGCAGGCGGCATTTCAGTACGTCGCGAAATTCTCCAAAGATCGGTCGAGTTCTCCGAAACTGTGGTCTATGCCGGAGTGTTGGCGCCAAAATATCCTTCGAGCGATAGAATTCAAATACAAAGCTAATCACTCAAATACAATTAAGTAGCCACTGGAACAAATGGCAATTCAACATAAATAAATTGAAACTAAAATTGGGATAAGTGAGGTTAAGTGTGCAATAGTGAAAGGATCAGTTAAAGGATAATGCTGATCTATTAAACCATTCCAAAGAAATGCTGTAACAAATCATAAAAAATAATTATACAATATAAGTGTGACAAAAGCAAAGTGATAACGCGCAGGATAATTGGCCAACGATTGAAGAAATTAACAAAAATTCATTGGAAAATTGAAGAATTTATTTGGAAAATATTAACAAGAACTTTTTTAACTATTGTGGAGTGAATGTGAAAGTATGTTGCTATATATAAAAAAATGATAATCTACAAAATTATTTCCATACCCATTTTGTGATACTTAAGAAGAAAGAAAGTTACTGTTCTTCAAAGGACACTTTTGTTAGTGCCCCATCTTCATGTTTTACTATTCTGACTTCAACAGACTTTCATTCTCAGAAGTTTCGTCCTCAGAAGTTTCATCCTCAGAGGTTTCGTCCTCAGAAGTTTCGTCCTCAGAAGTTTCGTCCACAGAAGTTTCGTCCTCAGAAGTTTCGTCCTCAAAAGTTTCGAACTCAGAAGTTGTTCTCAAGTTTGTCAGCTTAAACAAACTGCATCGATATTTAAATTTGAGCAGTCAATGCTCGAAGCATAAGAGTTTAAATTAACTTTATTTCCTTTTTAATTTATTGGAAACCTGAACGATCTAATTTTACATCCTGTAACTGTACTCCTTATCCTAAATGTATCCCTACTAAATAATGAAGTAATGAAGATCCCAATAATGATATTCCAATAGTGAAGATTCCAATTATAAATATTAAAATAATGAAGATTCAAATAATGAATATTCTAATAATGAAGATTCCACTTATGAATAATCCCAATAATAAAGATTCCAATTAGGAATAATCCCAATAATGAAGATTCCAATAATGAAGATTCCAATAATGAAGATTCCAATAATGAGATTCCAATTATGAATATCCCAATAATGAGGATTCCAATAATGAAGATTCCAATAATGAAGATTCCAACAATGAGATTCCAATAATGAAGATTCCAATTATGAATATTCCAATAATGAAGATTCCAAAAATGACGATTCCAATAATGAGATTCCAATTATGAATATCCCAATAATGAAGATTCCAATAATGAAGATTCCAATAATGAAGATTCCAATAATGAGATTCCAATTATGAATATCCCAATAATGAGGATTCCAATAATGAAGATTCCAATTATGAATAATCCCAATAATGAAGATTCCAATAATGGAGATTCCAATTATGAATATTCCAATAATGAAGATTCCTATTATGAATATTCCAATAATGAAGATTCCAATTATGAATAATCCCAATAATGAAGATTCCAATAATGGAGATTCCAATTATGAATATTCCAATAATGAAGACTCCTATTATGAATATTCCAATAATGAAGATTCCAATTATGAATAATCCCAATAATGAAGATTCCAATAATGGAGATTCCAATTATGAATATTCCAATAATGAAGATTCCTATTATGAATATTCCAATAATGAAGATTCCAATTATCAACAATCCCAATAATGAAGATTTCAATAATGAAGATTCCAATAATGAAGATTCCAATAATGAGATTCCAATTATGAATATCCCAATAATGAAGATTCCTGTTATGAATATTCCAATAGTGAAGATTCCACTTATGAATATCCCAATAATGAAGATTCCAATTATGATTAATCCCAATAATAAAGATTCCAATAATAAAGGTTCCAATAAAGAAGATTCCAATAATGAAGATTCCAATAATGACGATTCCAATAATGAATATTCCAATAATGCAGATTCCAATTATGAATATTCCAATAATGAAGGTTCCAATAAGGAATATTCTAGTAATGAAGATTCCAGTTATGAAGATTCCAATTATGAATATTCCAATAACGAAGATTCGAATAATAAAGATTCCAATAATGAAGATTCCAATAAAGATATTCCAATAATGAAGATTCCAATTATAAATATTAAAATAATGAAGATTCAAATAATGAATATTCTAATAATGTAGATTCCAATTATGAATATTCCAATAATGAAGGTTCCAATAATGGAGATTCCAATAATGAAGATTCCAATAATGAAGATTCCAACAATGAGATTCCAATAATGAAGATTCCAATTATGAATATTCCAATAATGAAGGTTCCAATAATGAAGATTCCAATAATGAGATTCCAATAATGAAGATTCCAATAAAGATATTCCAATAATGAAGATTCCAACAATGAGATTCCAATAATGAAGATTCCAATTATGAATATTCCAATAATGAAGGTTTCAATAATGAAGATTCCAATAATGAGATTCCAATTATGAATATCCCAATAACGAAGATTCCAATAATGAAGATTCCAATAATGAAGATTCCAATAATGAGATTCCAATTATCCCAATAATGAGGATTCCAATAATGAAGATTCCAATAATGAAGATTCCAATTATGAATATTCCAATAATGAAGATTCCAATTATGAATAATCCCAATAATGAAGATTTCAATAATGGAGATTCCAATTATGAATATTCCAATAATGAAGATTCCTATTATGAATATTCCAATAATGAAGATTCCAATTATGAATAATCCCAATAATGAAGATTCCAATAATGGAGATTCCAATTATGAATATTCCAATAATGAAGATTCCTATTATGAATATTCCAATAATGAAGATTCCAATTATGAATAATCCCAATAATGAAGATTCCAATAATGGAGATTCCAATTATGAATATTCCAATAATGAAGACTCCTATTATGAATATTCCAATAATGAAGATTCCAATTATCAATAATCCCAATAATGAAGATTTCAATAATGAAGATTCCAATAATGAAGATTCCAATAATGAGATACCAATTATGAATATCCCAATAATGAAGATTCCTGTTATGAATATTCCAATAATGAAGATTCCACTTATGAATATCCCAATAATGAAGATTCCAATTATGATTAATCCCAATAATAAAGATTCCAATAATAAAGATTCCAATAAAGAAGATTCCAATAATGAAGATTCCAATAATGACGATTCCAATAATGAAGATTCCTATTATGAATATTCCAATAATGAAGATTCCAATTATGAATAATCCCAATAATGAAGATTCCAATAATGGAGATTCCAATTATGAATATTCCAATAATGAAGATTCCAATTATCAATAATCCCAATAATGAAGATTCCAATTATGAATAATCCCAATAATGAAGATTCCAATAATGGAGATTCCAATTATGAATATTCCAATAATGAAGATTCCTATTATGAATAATCCCAATAATGAAGATTTCAATAATGGAGATTCCAATTATGAATATTCCAATAATGAAGATTCCTATTATGAATATTCCAATAATGAAGATTCCAATTATGAATAATCCCAATAATGAAGATTTCAATAATGGAGATTCCAATTATGAATATTCCAATAATGAAGATTCCTATTATGAATATTCCAATAATGAAGATTCCAATTATGAATAATCCCAATAATGAAGATTCCAATAATGGAGATTCCAATTATGAATATTCCAATAATGAAGATTCCTATTATGAATATTCCAATAATGCAGATTCCAATTATGAATAATCCCAATAATGAAGATTCCAATAATGGAGATTCCAATTATGAATATTCCAATAATGAAGACTCCTATTATGAATATTCCAATAATGAAGATTCCAATTATGAATAATCCCAATAATGAAGATTCCAATAATGGAGATTCCAATTATGAATATTCCAATAATGAAGATTCCAATTATGAATTATCCCAATAATGAAGATTCCAATAATGGAGATTCCAATTATGAATATTCCAATAATGAAGATTCCTATTATGAATATTCCAATAATGAAGATTCCAATTATGAATAATCCCAATAATGAAGATTCCAATAATGGAGATTCCAATTATGAATATTCCAATAATGAAGATTCCTATTATGAATATTCCAATAATGTAGATTCCAATTATGAATAATCCCAATAATGAAGATTCCAATAATGGAGATTCCAATTATGAATATTCCAATAATGAAGATTCCTATTATGAATATTCCAATAATGAAGATTCCAATTATGAATAATCCCAATAATGAAGATTCCAATAATGGAGATTCCAATTATGAATATTCCAATAATGAAGACTCCTATTATGAATATTCCAATACTGAAGATTCCAATTATCAATAATCCCAATAATGAAGATTTCAATAATGAAGATTCCAATAATGAAGATTCCAATAATGAGATACCAATTATGAATATCCCAATAATGAAGATTCCTGTTATGAATATTCCAATAATGAAGATTCCACTTATGAATATCCCAATAATGAAGATTCCAATTATGATTAATCCCAATAATAAAGATTCCAATAATAAAGATTCCAATAAAGAAGATTCCAATAATGAAGATTCCAATAATGACGATTCCAATAATGAATATACCAATAATGCAGATTCCAATTATGAATATTCCAATAATGAAGGTTCCAATAAGGAATATTCTAGTAATGAAGATTCCAGTTATGAAGATTCCAATTATGAATATTCCAATAACGAAGATTCCTGTTATGAATATTCCAATAATGAGATTCCAATTCATTGAGGATATAATACGGGCCTCTGATATTTTAAGTGGATTGTATATGAGAAGAGGCAGAAATCTTTATAGTGGATTAAAGTAAAAATAATATTGGTACAAATAGCCTCCACATTAAACAATTCCAAGATTTAGTTTACTGGAAGCCTCAAGGATCTAATTTTATATCCTGTAACTGTACTACTTTTAGTGCAGAGTTATACTTAATCATCTTAGCAAGGGCCATGCTGTTACCTTGCCTTACCTTACGAAAACAGACGGGTTGGCTAGACGCCTCTTAACCCTGCCTTATGAGAAGGTAGGCCTGTTCCCATAAATAGGATGATCACTGGCATTTTCCTTCGTACAGGAAACTATCTAGTAAACAGTGGAGCAAGCGACAGGGCGGTGTCACCCCCAAGAAAACGAAGAATTTTTGTTCGGCATGTTTCTGCATTAAAATGTGAAAATTTTGTGAGGAGCATTTGTGTCTTTGGCCTTTTGCCTTCATCAGGATAGAAACATGAATTGGGATTAATAAGAAATCTAACACATTAGAATAGGTTTTCCACTGGTGTTCCGGTTTATGAAATGTTCAATACCTTGGAACCTCGATTTTATACATTACAATTTCCAATACTCAACTAGACTGCTACTGAAAATCCCCTCTCTGCACATGTGATCGATTGTCATGTGTACGTTCATAGAACTGAAATCCCCTTTTCTACTCAACAGCACCAGCAGAACCAAGTTCACAATAACCCCAATAACGGTTCTTTCACCACACTCATTTAATTTCCACTCTCAACTCTAACACGTACCGCACACTAATTACGATCATTAATGAAAAAGACACCTTTTCTAATTTATCCCAAACAATTTACGTACGAATGCCAATGCCGCCCAGCAACCAGTCCAGGCCGAGCGTTCAGTCCATGACTGGGGGCACACAAACAAACCTCTCGCTCCATACGAACTGTCAAACTGAGCGAATGACAGTTGACATTTCGTTGGACTGCTTGTTTCACTTGTTGGCTGTCGTGAGTTCGGAATTCTACGAGCACAAAGCACCGGAAACAACATCCGGAGTTAGAGATTGGCGCAGTGGAGTTGAGAGTTGGGCGCATTGTGGTCGGCTTACGATAATCGTCGCCAATGCTCTACGCCCGGCTGCACATTATGGGCCGAACCAACTCGCTCGCAGCCGAGTTCTGAATTCAGAATGCTGTTTTTTCCAGCAATTTCAAATGAAAATAATTTCCATTTATTGAGGTCGAATCTCGTTTGAAAACGTTTCAAAACGCGCCAACTCTGGTCACGCAATTTTGTCAAATTTCAAATTTAAAATTCTCTTTCATCAATTTAAAAAAAAATGCTTTTAAATAATTTTTTTTGTTTGCGTAGTAATCGAAGTAATGAGTTATTAATCCCCGAAATGCCGATGGTCTTGTTCCAAATGTCAGCAAAATTGAACACGAATTTTCGAAATGCGGCCGAGTGGAACAGAATCGTATACACATGTGAATGGTCAGTGGACGCAGACACACCTAAGCACACCACCAGTCGCGGTCACTGATCATTTGGCGTTCCGTGTACCGTAATTAAAATCGGTTGATTTTTATTGTTAGTTATTTCATTTGGTGAGTTTTCTTGACATAGCGAACAAGGTCGAAAGAACTGGAAATGGATAAATTCGGAAGTGCAGTTAGTTTAAATTTAAAACAAAATAACAAAATAAAACACAAAATAAAAGAAGGTGCTTCAAGTCGATTCTTACCTCCCACTTAGGTGGTAACAGCGAGAATAAAGAACAGAAGAAAGATCGAAAGAGAGGTGTTTATAAAATCGAACATTTTACTCACACTTTGTGAGGAAAGAACAACATTTGTGAGGAAAGAATAACATTTGTGAGGAAAGAATAACTTGTTAAGAGAAATAATGTTATATGGACGTCTAAAAGTATATTAACCCACAATTCATGAAAATATAATATCCAGAAGAACAACGAATCAAAGAACAGAATCCACTTACAGAAGAACAAATGATAGTATATTTCATTAGAATGAAAGTAAAAGTAATTTCAAAGCAATCAATAGATGAAAGCAACCATATAATAAGTACTGGGAAAGAACAAGAGAGGGTGGGGACGAAAATCGACAAAATGTAATCATATAATGAAGAAAAACCAATGGCAATGTACCTTAGTAACAAGTAAAGGCAATCAAGAAAGCAATAATAATCAAGCCTAATAAACCTAAAGAACTATGAGGTTGTTCCGAAGAGATTGTTACAAGTAGAATGCCAACACAACTCTAAACTATTATAGGAGAAAAATGTCATGGTTTGGAAATGCGGTATCTTTGCCCTCAAGTGAGTCGATGCTAAAGTGCTGGTAGAAACTCAGCCTACCAAAACTCACCTGTAAGTGTTCGAATTCAAAATAGGGCTGATTATGTTCCTTACGCAGTGAAAAGCTCGCTTGCAAAGGACCACAAACAATATGCGGAATATTTATTAACAAAGCACACAAAAGTCTATTAACATTTTTTTCTATAATGCCTCGAAATAGTTTTCATGACGTAGAATCTTATACAATAATAATGGAAATCTGTACTCTAGAATATGCAAAATATTATTGAAGCTCTAAGTGAAGTGTCTATCTCCAGCTGAAGCGAGTAGTCCCATGACATCTTCGATTTGTGTGACCACACTTAAATGTGTCTACGCTATCTATACTAAGCCGGCATATCATGAGAGCCACTTATAATAATCTTTCAAAATGCAAGTTTTGTTTACGATAACTCCGCTGTCGCATTCGCCACTTCATTCTTGCTTATTAACTGCTCGTACGCTAATCAGCTATCATTTGCCAGTTCCAGCGAACTCGTTCAGCTATTTCGGCCTTGACTTCCATTCAGATGTCATTAAAAACCCGATATCCATGCGAATGAGGCAGCCGCCAGCTGAGAAGAATAAGCGAGCATAATCAAAATAAAATAGGCAGAATAAAAATAGTAAATCAGTCTGAAGTGAGTCTAAGTCGACTGAGAGATACTCTAAAAATAATGTAAAACTTGATTCGTTCTGCGTATGTCATCGGGTGACAGCAGCAAAGAGCATGCAAAACATCTTGGAAATGTGGAACCTGCTTTGAGGTTTATTCACCTTCATAAGATTTATGAATAAAATGTATAAGAATATTAACAAAAGAAAGCCATATGCAGGTGATCATGATCGGACGAAGTTTGTGCCCATCTCAATTGAAACACCCTCAGTTTTTGCTGAACTGAAGATGTCATTACAGAATTCTTTATTATTCATACTATAAGAATACATTTGGTTCATAGGGAACTAGCTATTAATGAGCTATCAACCATGTGGATGAATTATACATATGCCACTCCCACAATTGACATTACTTCTTATGCAAGATTGAAGACGCTAGTACGAGTGAACGAATAAAATCTGTGGAAAAATTGGCTGAGGCATAAATCCACTGTCACGTCCTCAGCTCACACTCATTGACAACTGGAGAAATATTTAAAATTCAGTAGCGAAATCTCTTATATTATACTTACTATATATATATAGTATATATACTACTATACTATACAATCTACTATATATACTACTATACTATACAATATACTATATATACTACTAAACAATACCCAAATAGGCAGGGCTCTATTATCACTCATACTACTAAAAATAAATCTAGAGATTATACTGACTCCATAAATCCCAAGGGGGGAAAATATCAACTACCAACACACAGAAAACTTGATTAAAATCTCAGAAAGTTTGCACTGAGTATTAGAACTGGAACTCCTAGAACTAGGGTATACGAGTTTGTGTTCAATATCGCATTGGCCTCAACTCGTACACCCACTTAATATCTGTTGGCGTTGGTGAACACTTTTTTCTAGTGTATATATAAGACCTATTATGGTCGATCTAACCCAATTGTGATCGATCTATCCCCACCTAACTTAACCTAACCCAACTGTTGACTTCGATGTTGGTTTTTTATGCCATCTTATTCGAATAGTTCAAGGATTTCAGTATGAAAGCAGGCGTCGCAGTTCGGATATCAAGACATCAACTTATGCTCAACAGTAGCTAAAAGCAGAGTTGCTAGTGGAGCTACACACACTTTGCCACCAAATCCGTTCTTCACACATACTCATAGAGCCAGATTTATAATTTGTTTACCAACTGAAGCAGAAATATTTTCTTGGGTGTTCCACTTAAAAGTGCCACTAAGCATTTTTTTCCAGGGTGGGTTTGTTTTATGCGCTTCTCTTTCGGGGTGTGCAAACACTCTACACAACTTAGCATACCTTGTCACCAAGTTCTCGTACATTCTCCAACATAACTATCTGCACTCGCAAAAGTTACTGTTTCAGAAGCGGGG
Source organism: Clusia tigrina (assembly GCA_920105625.2). Classification (NCBI taxonomy): domain Eukaryota; kingdom Metazoa; phylum Arthropoda; class Insecta; order Diptera; family Clusiidae; genus Clusia; species Clusia tigrina. The sequence continues at coordinate 426,125,137 of OV050030.1, forward strand.
GCTCCGATGCATCTACATGCACGCCTACCTAGGCACATACGCGTTCTCATTCAACATCGCAGCCTCTTCTTTAACTCATTAACTGAAGTGATCTCTTCTACTACTATAACGCATTTATTTCCAGTTATCTCGAATCGACTAATCGACTTCCTGTCTGTGCGAAACCTTGACGTCGCCGCCGGTAAATAATGTGACACCTGCGCCGCTTTAAAGTTTTCCGCTCAAGCTAGAAATCATTTTGAGTTCCAACTCTCTCAACAGAAGCCGCATAAATTCCATGCACTCAAAATGTTGAAACCAAAGAAACCGCTCAGTTTTATATTCATAGCTGCTATAATAAGTGTCAGCTTCGAGGAGCTCTATGGTAAGTGCTGCTGCCAGAAGTGCGACCAGAATGAAGCACTGTGCTAACTCCGCATTCAATCTCAGCTCAAACCACCTGTAAAAATGGCCTGGGGCGCGTTCTCTACGAACGCCTGCCAAATCAACAGCTACAAGGCTACGATGACGATGTCGTACGCGACACAGCACCGCCTTTCCGCGTGCTGGAGAAGTGCCAAGATCTGTGCCTGCGCGATCGCACCGGCACCAACAATCTGGTGCGCACTTGCACCAGTTTCGATTTTCAGCCCGGCAGTCGTATCACCTCGTTCGCCGGCGCTCTGGAGTACGAGGAGTCACTGTGTTACTTAACGGCCGAGCAAGCGGGTCCTGAGGGCATAGGCAGCCTAATGCTAGTGCCGAACAGTGTGCACTTCAATGAGATTTGCCTGACATGTGAGTTGGAGCAGAATGCAGCCGCCTCCAGCTAATTTGTTAATTACTATTTGTTTTCTCTTCTGGGTTTTGTGCGTATGTGTATGTGTATGTGTATGTGTGTGTGCGTGTGTTTGTGTGTGTGAATATGACAGCCAGCCGTCCGGAGAGAGAATGTCCCAGCCGTCGTTATGTGTTCGAACGCCATCCGCGCAAGAAATTGAAGCTGCCCATTTCGGATATTAAAGAGGTTTGTGTGCTGTCCTTGGCAGCAAAATTGCCAGTTCTTTAATTGGTGTGGAGATTTACGACATATTCTGCGCCTTTCTTCCACAGATAACTGCTGCGAATCGTTCGGATTGTGAGGACAAGTGCCTCAATGAGTTCTCATTCGTGTGTCGGGCGGCCAATTTCGATTCCACAATGCGTTCATGCACTTTGAGCAGGTGGGAAGATGGGACCTGCTTTATTTCTCCTCTGAAATGTTAATTACTTTCTTACAAACCCTTCAGATTTACAAGACGCACACATCCAGAACTAATGGAGGATGATCCGAATTCAGACTACTTGGAAAATACATGCTTAAATGGTGGGTACTCTTAGACATGGAATGCCATCACCATGCCGGTGGAGAATCCGAGGGAGCATAGTCGCAAACAATATTTGTAGGGCATACAAACGGAAAGAAAACTTAAACTGGCAATGGGCCAAAGAATACTTTACATGGCATTTAGGCAGTAAAGGACCTTTCCTAATCACAGGTTTTTTTTCACCTTCTTTTCAATTGTGTTCAAAGAGCATTCGAATGGGAAAATTCCAACTTCTCTTTGATTTCTACTCAACTTCAAAGAAATAAAAGTATGTACAATGTTTTAATTCTTCGAAGTTGAGTAGAAATCAAAGAGAAGTTGGAATTTTCCCATTCGAATGCTCTTTGAACACAATTGAAAAGAAGGTGAAAGAAACCTGTGATTAGGAAAGGTCCTTTACTGCCTAAAAGGATTATAATACTCCATGTAAAGTATCCTTTGAAGTGAAATTATAAGAGATAAGCAGAATGTGAATATCCCTAACACTGCTGATATGGGCGTCCATTCAAAGGAGCTTCGCACAGTATTTTTAGATATTTAGATGTCATCCTCCTGATATAATAGAATATTTATTAAGAATTATCCTGCAAAATCCCTCGAACATAAGATTCCTATTCAAATCCTAGAAATCTTCTTCATATTTTCAGATTTTGTTACCTTAGGAATAGTATTCCCATGCTTTGAACTAACATTTTGTTAGGAATATGTTCCAACAACATTAAAAACTCTTCCGTCGTCCATTGAAAAGGTCAAGCTCCAAAGTTTCCGAGAGTCGGATTTTGACATATTCGCATTACATAACGAAAATTAGTATAGATCAGACCCGTCATAACTATTCCCCGAGACTTTTGATCTCCTATTCAAGTTCGGGAACAAATATTGTCTACTATATTTATGATGTTAGGGTCTTCAGAATTGTTGACGTGTAGCCAGATTTAGTTATGCCGTGGGACACGATCTTTATCCAATTGAAAACTTAGATGAACAAGAATGTCAATTGAGATTATTTCCCTCGGGTTTGCGAGACTTCACCATCTAAACCCTCTTTTTTCACTCTTTCTCTTCTTGACTTTCTTAACTCTTTTCATTTTTCTCAGCCGAACGCCGTTGCGATGGTCTGGCCGTCTTTGTCAAAGAAGAGAACAAACGCTTGGGAGGACCTTTCGAGGTTGACATATTCAACAATATTACGCTGGAGGAATGCCAAACCATGTGTTTGCGCGCAGAGAAGTAATTTACCTAAGCACACCAGTGCCAGTGTCGGTGTGCATGCATTAACATTGCTTGACAATTGCAGATACTTCTGTCGTTCCGTGGAATTCGATGATCAAACGAAGCAATGCATACTCTCGGAAGAGGATTCCATTTCGCAGAAAGATGATATCAGCATCAGTTCCAGTCCCACACACCACTTCTACGATCTTGTTTGCCTGGATAATCGTAAGTAGCGTAGCACAAATTGTGCCGGGCAGTCAAGATACTCGCATGTCGTGGTCAATGCCACAACGCGTACAACTGCCCATTAACACCTGCCCGCCTGACTAATTGTACAACAGCCACTTTGTTTTCATGTTGTTATTTTGTTTGAGTTTTTGCCTTTAATTTTGTTGTTGTTGCAGAACGCGCTACCGATTATCCAGATAACTCAGTCACATCGCACCTCTTCTCCAGTGGCCGTCGACCCGATACCGCCTTTCAACGCTACCGCAACTCGCGCCTCGGTGGCGAATTCCATTCGGAGATTACGGGACGTTCGTTAAGCGAATGCCTGGACGAATGCCTGCGACAGACCAGCTTCCAATGCAGGTGAGTGTGTGCTGGGTGCGGATGACTGTTTTGTGGTGGGATTTGTGTGAAAAAATGATGCAATGTGAGTGCTCACGGCAATCACAAAATAATTAAACTACAGTTCCATTTGAGCCCAAGTTGAATTAACCACGGCAAAATATGCATTTGTAATATTGCCTCATCGTCTCATTGGCTCATGTTCCTCTCCACTTGTGCGAATTACAGATCAGCGGTGTACAGTGACCGTTTCCGCACATGTCGCCTAAGTCGGTATAATCAGAAGGACGGCATGCGGATAATTTATGACGCGGATTACGACTACTACGAGAATTTAATGCGTAAGTGCCTTCTGCGACTGCTGCCAGCAGGGAACATCGCAAATATAATTACATAATAAATTTTCTAGTGAATGTTGTGGGCGGAATCGAGAACGATGGTCACGGCGGCAGCGGTACTGGTGGTGGCGGTGGCGCTGGCGTTGGCGGTACTGCTCACCGGCCTGGCGATCCACCTAACTGGCGACCTAATAAGGATGACGACCGTTATGGTGGTGGGGGTAACAGATATGGCGGCGGTGGTGGCGCTGGGCCTGGCACAGGGACTGGCAACGATTACGGAAGACCCCCTCCGGATCACCCACCCAATGATTACGGTAAGCAACTTCAATGTCCATAAATGTTCCCATAACCGTTTAACAGCAATTTACGACACAATTACAAACTAATCGCATTGGTCTTTATTAAATGAAACGCAATTTAAGTGACTAGCTTCAATTTCCCCACCTAAATACTCACATCTAACTCACTAACACATGAATTAACAAACTCTCCTAGATCGTTATCCTGCGGCTGGAGCTGGACCAGGCGAACGTTATCCGGGTGATCATTTTGGTGATAGGGATAGAGATCGCGATCGGGATCGTGATCGGGATCGCGACCGTGATCGCGATAGAGATCGTTTCCCTCCTACTGGTCCCTACGAAGATGATCGCTATTTTGGCAATCGGATCCCAGGTGACCGTTATCCCGACAGAGGAACTGGTCGGTTTCCAGAAGATGAGGGTTTTCCGCCACGCGATCGTTATGCAGATCGCTATCCGGATCGTTATGGCCAACGTGATCGTTTTCCGGATCGTTTTGGCGACCGTGACAGAGATCGCTTTCCTATTGGCTATGATGACCGTGATCGCGACCGTGATCGCGACCGTGATCGAGACCGTGATCGAGACCGTGATCGTGAGCGTTATCCAATTGATGGTCGGTATCCACCGCCCGATCGTTATAGCCCATATCGTCCTGTGGGACGTTATCCGCCCGTTCTGGATAATAATTTGTCTAGCGATATGCCACATACGAGACCTTATCCACCTGGCGATGATTCAGGCTACCGCCCATACGGTCCCAGCGGACGATATCCAGAAGATCGTTATGCCAGTCGCTATCCGCCACGCTATCCGCCATCACGTGAACCCATTGGCGGTTACACCGGACGTGATGCTGCCGACAACATTTTCCCAGATAGACGATATCGTCCGTCTTCATACGATTCTCGATATCCCTTGTTGACTGGTTCACGCGATGTTGCACCACCTCGTTATGGGCCAGACGACCGTTATCCGGGAGAGGACATTATTCACGGAGCCCGTAGGCCAGAGCCCGATTCGGCGAAACGATACCCACCTGCACCCTTAGCACCACAAACGCCACTCAACAAGTATCCCAATACGCCCAATCGCTTCCCGGTAGGTACTGATCGCTATCCCGTCGATATTTATAAGTATGGCAATCGCTATAGTGGCCCAGCGCGACGACCAGGTAAGCACGCATAACATGACTAACCGACTACCAACGTAACCACAAAAGCCCGTAGATGTGCCCATTTTATTATTCCGTTTAATAAATAAACTTTTTAGGTTATGACCGTCCTCCACCACCCTACTACGATCTGGACTACGAAGAACGTTACGGTGATCGCTATGGTCCTTACGATCGCGAATACGATGGTCCTTTGAGTCGACGTCCCATAGCCAATGGCCATTATCCACCCTATGAAAGTCCCTTCAATCGTCCGTATCACGGCGGCTCTTTGACGCCCCTACCCGATGATCGGCCATTGCCGCAGCCTGGTTCCTTGCCACCACCACCTGTTTCCTCATACGGTGGAGGTGGTGGACTGTCTGGCGGCAGTTTCTCTGGTGGCGGCAGCTTCTCTGGTGGCGGCTTCGCAACGGGTGGTCCACCGCGTCCGCCCATCACACGCTGCGAGGAGAGTGACAATTTCAAGCAAGTGGCCGCCAGGCACAAAATGCGCCGCAATTTTGTTAGACGCGCGCTAACAGTGCCTTCGTTAATTCAATGCGAGCGCGAATGCATCGAGAGTAGAGAGTTTAATTGCCGCAGCTTCAACTACAGGTGAGTGCGCTTGATAGATGGAGGCTGCAGCCGGTACGTGCTGGGAATATATTAATGCATTCAATGTGTGTGACAGGGACTCAGCGGCCTCGAATTATGAAGAACGGGATTTAACCAACTGCGAATTGAGCGACCGCGACTCACGTGACTTGGATGTGCACGATCCAAACTATTTTGATGCAGCTAATTACGACTTCTATGAGCGCAGCTTAGGACGCAGCGACGGTGAATGCATGGATGGTGAGTTGCAAGAGATCAATGGCAAAAAACCTATCAAGTTATACCTCTAATTTACAGTTACGCAAACGTGCAACGAGGAGGGAATGGAGTTCACTATACGCACACCGGAGGGCTTCATAGGCCGCATTTACACGTACGGCTACTATGACAGGTGAGCTTCCCCATACACTTACATGTAAGTAGATCAAACTGACAACCAGAATGTATGCTTTTGCAGATGCTTCTTCCGTGGCAATGGCGGCACAGCCAACGTGTTGCGCATAAGCGGCCCACAAGGATATCCCGACTGCGGCACGCAGAGAGTAAGTAGCTTAAACACTGCCGCGCAGCATGGCTGTTACCTTTTTACTTCACCTCTTTTGCTCCCCCGCTTAGTATGGCGACACCTTGACCAACATTGTGGTGGTACAATTCTCGGACAATGTGCAAACGAGCCGCGATAAGCGCTACAATTTGACTTGCGTGTTCCGGGGCCCCGGAGAAGCAGTGGTCACTTCTGGCTACATTGGTGCAGGGTATGTCGAAATAGCAATTAGAGTAACAAATCCATTGCATACCTTTAGGCTTACACGTATTCATACAGAGCTCAGTATTGTTATACAAAATGCAGCGTAGTCTAGAAGCTAAAACAGTGCTTGTCTTTTGTGCTTAGTGCCTATAGTGAAACACTTTTTATACTCATACTCGTACTCTATGCAAGTAGAGCCTTTTACTAGCTAGTCTCCTCTTTACTTGATATTTAATTTTAAGTAGTCGCCACTAATCCAAGTAATTCTGTAGTCTTCCATCAAGACAAAGTGATTTTTAAACGAACTTTCGAACAGCGGAAATTCGTTGCGAACATCATTTTGTTGACCTTTTCACTACGCTCCACTGTATAAAGTCTTTCTGATCCCGGCAGATCTGGCAGTCCCATACCCATCGAATACCTGCCGGCCGAAAATACGCTCAGCTCCAAGGTGCGTCTAATGATCTTGTACCAAGGCAGACCCACCACCACCATAGCTGTTGGTGACCCACTGACATTCCGTTTGGAAGCGCAGGATGGCTACAACCATGTCACGGACATCTTCGCTACGAATGTGGTGGCGCGAGATCCGTACTCGGGTCGCAGCATACAACTAATCGATAGGTTTGGGTAAGTGTGAAAATAATTGACCGAAATATTACCAGAAATAACAGCAAAATTGCCTCTAGCTGTCCTGTGGACCCGTACGTCTTCCCGGAGCTGGATAAACTACGCGACGGCGATACTCTGGAGGCCCGCTTTAATGCCTTCAAAATACCCGAATCGAATTTCCTGGTGTTTGAGGCGACTGTGCGAACGTGTCGCGAGGGCTGCCAGCCGGCTTACTGCCCAAGTGCAGCTGGCAGACAGGAGCCTTCCTTCGGTAGAAGAAGACGAGACGTAAACGATAGTGAAGCCGAAGCAACTGGAACAGAAATGATACCTATGGCTGAACCTTTAATCAGTGATATCTCGGAGCTCAATAGCACTACTGTCACAGCTGGCCTGGGAGAATATAATAAAAGTGAGTGGCCGTAAAATGTGAGAAACAATAAGAAAGATTCAAATTTGATATTTTCACGAGCAGCCTATACGTTAGATGGGGAAACCTCCCACAAACCTCAGGAGTCGGAGGAACCCGAGCAAGTGCGCGAAATGATTGAGGTAAGTGGCCGCGGAACATTCGGACAAACAAAGTGAACCAATTAATTATTTTCCGAAAAGGTTTTCGAGACTCGCGAAGAAATCGAAAAGGAATCTTATCCACGCAAACTGATTGCGCCCGTGGAAACTGTGTGCATGACCCCCTCGGAATACCATGGCCTGATCACTGCCATTATCCTGCTCATGATATTGCTCTTCAGCATCACTTTAGTATCCGGTTTGGCCTATAGGTAAGCACATTAATACTATCCAAGGTATATCTGAACACTAATGCACCACATTCTGCCGCACTTCCAGACGCTATTGGAAGACCATGTCGAAGAATCGCTTGGTGGATCGCCACTCGCCCATGCACTCGCTGGGCCACTCATCACTGCGCACTCACGAACGCTTCAGCGAAATCGGACATATGCCCAGCACCCATTCACATACCACGCCCAATCGTGCGGCGAATGGTTTTCGCGCCAACATGTCCATGTTTGGCGGCAGTCTGCACAAGACTTTTGCCACTGGGTGGGTAATTATTTTGCTTTTGCCCTCGAGCCTGATGGTACCTAACCTCAAAAACTTCTCCTCTCTCCGTTACAGAAATTTAGCACGCATGTGTCAGCTGCCCGTCATGAATCCCATGCGCCACAACGGCAATCAAAATCATCAATTCGAAGATCCCAGTGAACCCATATATACCGATCCCTCATTATTCGAGCGCTCTAGGTTTGTATGCGCTCCCAGACTGAACTACACTTAAGCACGCCCTCTTGCCCTCCCCGCCCGAGGTCTTCGAATCATGACACACAATTTTGTTTAATGTTTTTTTATTGACTGAGCATTCACATCTGCCGACAATTGCAATTCAGCGCCTTATCACAGTAGCCATCGCGTCCTCCAGCAATCTGGCATCTCATGGAGCAGATGTCCGCAAGTCGCTCACAAAGCTTCGGAAACGTTTGCATAGCTGATGGGAATGTAAATGAAACCATCATGTTAGGTACTGATACGAGTATATGCACCCCTCGCTCTCTTACTAACCGTCATCGAGTGCCGCAGTGGCTCCTAACATAACCAAACACAGAACACCAACCAAGTAGATAAACAAGTAGATAAAACGCATTTTCTTTCAATAGGAAGAAATTCAATTCTGCAACAACTCGAAGTGTATTAAAAATATATTCTTCTACGTATAAAATTACAAACGAAAACAAAGCGACTCTTTCAGTGTTTGATTATGACTAATTTCCGGAGAGTTTTGTATTTCGAAAATATTCTAAAATCGAAATAGATTAGCAAATTATCGACGCTAGTGTCCAATTCAGTTTCAGGGCGCTACACTTCGAAACTCAGGTTAAGTCTGGGATGGCGTCTAAGTGGACCATACTTAATTGCATTTCTGCTATGATCTACCTATCGTAATGTCGTCTCACCTATTCGCTAAGGCCAATGAAATTGATTGTTGCGGCCTTTTTTATTAGCGTTCGATAATGACCTTAATCACAATTGAAACTGTACTCATTTCTTCTCATAGGGAACTAACTGGACTGCGTATAAGATCATTCAGTAAGGTTTTATCTGCGGTTATTGTTCATATTAAGTACTTGTTCATTATTCAAAAAATGTTGCTGATATCCATTGTATTCTTCATAATTTGTTTGATCTTTTTATTGTCCAAGATGAGATGCTTGCTTAGGAATATTTCCTTGAATGTCCTTTTCTAATACTTGTATCCAACTTCTAATTTTCTTATCTGGTGTTAAATGCACCATAATTTTTGCTCGTATTCAGTAATCGTATCGAGAGGGATAACTATACTCTATGATTGCATTTTTTCAGAAACATTCCTTGTGACTTTAACTGGACTGGCAAATCGAGATATCCTGAAACTTATTTGTGAATCACATAGCATAAAAATTCGTCCAGTTATAAAATTGTTTTTCCGATACCTGATTTCCAGATGAGGATTGATTCAGCCACTAATTATTGTTACTCCCTCCCAACAATTTTTGGTTTATTTCACGAACCCATGATCCAAATATAGATTCCTTGTGCCTGTAACTTGAATGAAATATTGTGATATCGGGACACTTACTTGTGAATCACATGATTCAAAAATTCGCATAGATATAAAATGATGATACCTGATTTGCATATGCGGGTTGTTGAAGTCACCGATGCGCTGATCCTCACTTCCCTGGGACAATTTTTGGTTCATTTCAAGAACCAAATAGAGATGCAGTTTTCCAGTAACCTTCCTATTGACCGTAAGATGAATGACATCTCGTACTTACTTGTGAATCACATGGCTTCAAAAAGTATCCCAATTGGTTTTCCCGATATCTGATTTGTATATGAGGGTTATTGAAGCCACCAATGATCGCTACTTCCTCAGGACAATTTTTTGTTTATTTGAGGAACCCATGATCCAAAAATTCTCTCTCTTTTTATTAAGTACATATTTAATGTGAGGTTTATATTGGGAGGACATGAAGATTGTTTTGCTAATCTGACGATGTGGATTCCTCTCTAGTGCCTCTTGAAATACAGAATAGATAACAAAAAAAGTTCTAACTTCTGGTTATTTACAAAGTAAATAAGGTTAATATGAGTATCAGGCTAATAGAGTATCTGGGAGTACTGGGTCCAATTAGAGATTACATATGCTCAGATACCTACTAAGTCAAATCGAATCTCTGGCGTAGCTATCCTTTTGTCTTATCGGCCTAATACATTATTCACATTTTGATTTGAGATTGCTTCGAACTCTGTTACACAAGCAACTTTTGTTGCGAGGTCTCACATTTTTAGCTCTTGTGCAGTTGATTTCAGCGACAAACAGGAACAAAAAGATATGTAAAAAATTAATCAAATTTTCTCTCAACTCACATTTTACCTCCCTTCTCTCGCCCACAAATTCACGATCTACAACACCACATTTGCTGGGCTAAAAGAGCACATATTGTAAGACTGAAATTTCTCCACTGTAGCGTATCTGCAATTGCCAATATTGCCGCTGCTTTTACAAAAAACCAAAAAATAAAAAAGCTGCAGTTCTTATCGCTTCGTTATTTTGTTTTCCTATTTTGAATTTAAATAAGCACTTTTTCTACTTTATTAATTTTCCGTTGCTTCTGTTCTGATTTCTTTCAAAATTATTATCAGCTTAAGCGCCAAAGTAGTCTGCATGCTCGAAATTGTCTTCGGGCGTATTCTCAGATAGTGTAATCAATCTCTGAGTTCTGCACGTTTCAACAGATAAACATCTATTTTGTCAGCACAGACAACTTTTCTTTGTCTTTCAGCAGTTAAAATTTCTATGTTCATGTCAAGAAGTAAGAAAGAGATGATTCTTAAAGTATAACAAGATCTTTAAAACGTGTACTTTCCTGGAACGCCAATTGAAGCGGTTGGAAACAATTCACGACACAGCAGAGAACGAGTATTTGTAAGGTTTTAAGCAATTCACAGTCAGGAAGAAACTGGTATACAAAATGCTCCACATTGAGCTTCGCAGTCGGGCTGTAATAAATCTTGTCTAGAAAGATCACCAGTTCGAAACACGCTCAGAGTATGTCCATCTAAAGATTATATCATTCCCGTAGCTTACCTTGAGTGGCATTATTTTTATTTACCCATTCAGTGTTGGCATGAACATCGACGCTGACCATCGACCACACCAAAATTAGTCCCAATTTATTTAACTATATAGTACGATTATAGAATGTTTGAAGATGCCTTCTCTTGTGAGAGTAAAATTAACAGCTTATTTCTCTGAGCAAAATTTTAACATACGAGTAAAGAAGTCTGAAGTCGGGTTAGACCGACTACGAAATACCCTTTACCTTTTCTTGTGCGTGCGACTTCAACCATGGGGATGTTTTCTTCATAAATTATCATTAGAAGGAGCATTTACGGCAATTTTTGGTAGGGTACCTTGAAATGATTATATCGACCCCATTTCTTGTATATGGCTTTATAGGGTCCCCCCTTGTATATGGCTTTATAGGGTCCATATACGTACTAATATAAAATTTCGTCCAAAAATATTGTATAGGTCGTAAGTTATAATATGTGAAAAGTGGGCGTGGCTTTAGAAATAACACGCCCATTTTTGGTGTGGTGTTTAATGTTAGTACCCACAACATTCCTGTGAAATTTCGTTGATAATATTTAATGAGAACACAGTAATGATTTTTGGCTAATTGTGGGCGTGGCAGTTCTAGTATAATCTCCATATTCTGCACACACACTATTATGGACCCCATGTATATTTCTGCAAATTTTTATTCCGCTGGCATCAATACGAGCATAGGTAGGCTAATTTTAATTTTAGACCCGAAAGTTCCCTATATCAAAAGTGGGCGTGTCTTTTCTCTGATCAGCCCCATTTGTTGCAGATAGCTTTCGTCCGTAAATCTCTACCAGATCTTAAGTTATTAATATTTGTTATTTGGCAGTTTATTTTTTAAAGGTAAAGGGTATAATTATCTTCGAATTTAGTACCACCAATCATAGCAGTCCCTGTTATATACCTCAGCAGGAGAGCTAGTGTGGTGCCCTGTGCAAATTTTACATTGTTTCCATATGGCATGAAGTGTCCTTTATGCTTATGTTTCATTGTTGTTTCAGTGCTGAGTGTGTTCGCATACCAATGCCACATGTGGGCGTGGATAAATGAGCGTCCACACACAAGGACACTATACTTGTATATGCGGAAATGTCCACATCAAACATCAACCCTAAATAAATGCTTCCAGTAAAAAGTTGCGTCTGAGGCCCCAACTGTCGTACCACATTTGCCATTAGTAGCCGTGGCTACGGTGAACTGAGTGCCCAAAGATATTATATATATATATGGTCCTATGGCTCCGCGGGGGAGCAAAGTGCCGTAAATGCGGTTTCGTTGATAAGATGATATTTAAGATTAACAGGTTATCAACCTCCCTTTCCGATTCTGGTGTCGATGTGTCGACTTTAGCCACCAGACTTGCTGCCCGCCTTTGGCTTACTTTGCAACAGCATTTCCTCGGTTGCCGATGGTAAGGTTATACCGCCTTTAGTAGGACGCTAGAGACTCGTTTGTTATCGACATGGGGTACCACGTGTAGGTGAGGTTGACTATTGGATGGAAGAGACTATGTGTTCGCAGTTTCCATCCCAGACCCATCTTGTGTAGAGCACAAATACCCCCCCCCCCCCCCCCCCAAAGATATTAGCAAGTTTTATTCTGCTATTAAAGAGGCCGCAAGAACTGTTCAATAGATATATCTCTCGTCCTACGAAGTCTCATTCCAAACAATCCCAGAAATTACACCCAATTTTTCAGTTTAATTGAGGAAAAGAGAGCAGTCTCCGCCGATTTCGCCAATTACATATTTCAGGGAAAGGCACATCCAGAACGAAATAGGTTCTAGACTAGAAATTGCCGACTATCAAATCTTGTTCGGGTCTTGGGTCTCGTCAACAAAAACATTGCAAAGCAGTTTATTGTACTTTTTTAAGTGGAGTGTTGTGAAAATTCCAAAAATCAGCTTTACCACCCTCCCTGCCTCCCCCGTGCTTCCCACACATTCCCACACACTTTACGAATTTGTTTCTATTTATAAATTAACACGTTTTCCGTGAAACGTGGAAATAATAACATTTTTCAACGCATTTTTTTCTAATTCTTTAATTATTGCGTAAATTCGTAAGTACAGCACAACAACAACAACAACAACACCGACAATAACACCGACAATAACACCTGCCTTTATTATGTAAATGCTGACTCACTCTCAGAATGTTTCTTTTTAATGCAAATTTCAGATCGCTGCGCAGTCTACCCATGGAGGGTGATTCAGAAGAGCAAGGGCGACATGAAGTCTGAGGGGAATGAGGGGAAATTCACTTTAACAACTAACAAACAATGCACGCCGAGCTAACTGTACATAGGAATTCAGTTAAAGTTGTCAGCTTGAAACGGAAAAAGTTGAAACATAAAAAAACACTGCAAGACTAATATTAAAAAGTCCCAATCTTATTAATAATTATGAAATAATTAATAAAAAAAGAATAATAATTAATAAGAAAAGAATATTTATAGTTTAAGTGAGATAATGAGGTTTATAAATGATAAATTTGCAATTATTTGACCATGACGTGGAGAAAAAATTATTTGTCTTAAATTTAATATCACCTGCACTTATTTCTAAGCTATGAAAAAAAAATAAAAACAATTTTTTATGTTTTTATTTAAAAGTGTAAACGAAAATTTCCTTTAATAGCGCTCATACAGTATGCAACTGTGATTCATATTCTCAATACCCAGAATTCGTATTGCAAGCATCCAAAGAACGATCATAAAAAGAAATCAAAACCAAAAATAATCACTGTAATAGAGACACAAAATCAAAACACAAACCATGGACACAAAGCAAAGACACAAAATAAAAACACGAAAAAGAAACACGAAGCACAGACACAAAATAAAAACACGAAAAAGAAACTTAAAGCAAAACCACAAAATAAAAGCACAACAAAATAACAAACAAACACACGAAACAATAAAAACAAAAATACAAAACAAAAACACAAAACAAAGACACAAAACAAATAACGGATCAGAAACATGAAGCAAAGACACAAAATGCAAAAGAAAAACACCAAACAAACACAAGAAACAATAAAAAACACGAAACAGAAACATAAAAAAAAACTAAATTCAAAAGAAAAATACCAGACAAACGAAACAGAAATAGAAAACAAAACACGAAACAATAAAAACAAACACACGAAGCATATATATGAAACAAAACATGAAACAATAAAGACAAAAACACAAACATAAACATAAAACAAAGACACAAAACCAAAACACGAAACAGACACATAAAACAAAAACACAAAATACAAAACAAAAATACCAAACAAACACACGAAACAGAAATTCAAAACAAAACACGAAACAGAAACATAAAACAAAGACACAAATAAAAACACGAAACAGAAACATAAAACAAAAACACAAAATGCAAAAGAAAAACACAAAAAAAAACACACGAAACTAAAATACAAAACAAAACACGAAACAATAAAAACAAAAACACGAAACAGAAACATAAAACAAAGACACAAAATGCAAAAGAAAAACACCAAACAAACACACGAAACAGAAATTCAAAACAAAACACGAAACAGAAACATAAAACAAAGAAAACAAATAAAAACACGAATCAGAAAGATAAAACAAAGACACAAAACGAAAACACGAAACAGACACATAAAAAAAAAACACAAAATACAAAAGAAAAACACCAAACAAACACACGAAACTAAAATACAAAACAAAACACGAAACAATAAAAACAAAAATACAAAATAAAGACACAAGACCATAAACACAAAAATTCAAACCAGGAACACAAAACAAAAAGCAAAACCACAAAACAAAAATACCAAGCAAAATTTGAAAACAGAAGCACAAAACAAAAATTCAAACATAAACACAAATCAAAGAAAGAAAACAAAGACAAAAAATACAAAACAAAACAAAAACACAAAACAAAATATAAAACAAAAACACAACCAAAAAATAACCTTAGAACAAAAACACGAGATAGAAGTAGAAATAGATAAAAAGCACAAAACAAAAACACAAAACAAACACAAATATACAAAACAAAGAAATAAAACATCAAACAAAGACAGTAAACAAAAGCACAGACCAAAAACGAGACAAAAAAACAAAAATACAAAACAAAACTACAACACAAAAACACAAACAAAAAGATAAAGATAAACACAAAATCATAAAAATAAAATACAATACTAAAACACAAACGAAAACATAAAAACAAAATCATAAAACAAAAATACAATACAAAAATACAAAACGCAAATATAAACACAAAATCACGAAACTAAAATACAATACAAAAACAAAAAACATAAACACAAAATCATAAAACAAGAATACAACACAAAACACAAACATAAACATAAACACAAAATCATAAATATAAAACACAAACAAACACATAAACACAAAATCATAAATATAAAACACAAACAAAAACATAAACACAAAATCATGAAACAAAAATACAATACAAAAACAAAAAACAAAAATATAAACATATAAAACATAAACCCAAAAAAAATATATATTTAATATAGCACCAAAGAAAACATATTTTTAAGTAAAAAAAAAACAAATTTTTAATTAATAAATTTGCAGCTCATACCAAAGTAAACTGAAATTTCGATAATTAATCGAAAATAATTGTTAATGATAAGCTTAAAAATATTCTCCAAATACATTACAGTAAATTTAAAGCCAAATGTTTTTAATTTATTAATTTTTTTATTTGTGAAATATTTTTATTTACATCATTTGAAGCGCTTCGCTGCTGCGTACGTGAAAGTTTTCAGATTTCCGCATTTCATTGTTTACATAAAATTAATGGAAATATTTTGCATTCTTCACAACAAAATGCATGCAATTCTTGCGAGACGTGTGGCGACACTTCTAAGAAAAGCTGCGGCGACCTTCGTTAGCGCTCTTTGCCGAACTTAGCACAAAGTCTCGTTTGGCTATGGAGATATTAACTATTTTATATTTTTAGCCATTATTAATTATTTCATTTCTTATCAACTGCGAAAGAATTTTGTTTGGACTGGAGAACAATCTTTTCTGGTCGTAGATGCCCGTATTGTTTAACACAAGTGCCAAGCAGGGGTAGAAATTGACTATTGTTCCTTGAAACTAGTTCCAATTTTTGAGAAGGTTGCTAATTCTTTGCTACACGCCCATTAGATCCATCCTCTTATTACTTAAGGCCCTTACGGATGAATTCCAGATTCGATCTTTGTGGTCTACAGGTAGGAATTCTATACTACCGTCTCGGTTCAAATCCCTCCCTGGCTATCATTTTCTGATACCTCCATTGAGCTCTACTTTCTCTGCAAATCTTCGAGTTACTCACAAACATTGTACTGGAAATTTTGCTCACTAATTATGTATTTAAATATAATTATATTATTCATAATGATCATTCAATCGTATACGATCTATGGACCGATATATTTAAATATTCGTTGCGGAAGAGTGGCAATCGCCTCATCGTCTGCTCGAGGTTGTGGAATCTTCTAGCCACAGTCTCCATACAGCATGCACGAGTAGTTCCGCTTGTGTCTAGACTCCGTCGTATCTGTGGCTGCGGAATGCTGTGCTTCTGCAGCCACTAATCACAAACTGCTCGCTCAACTGGCACGTTTCTGGTGGCGGCAGAAGTCTGAAATGCTCGGCATTTACTCACCGACTTTGGTAAAGCCTTCTACATTGATAGCGTGGTTAGAAACCATTCCGGTTCGATTATATCTTAAATGTCACTATCTTTTAAGTGGCACTATCTTTTAAGTGGCACTAAGTTTGAAGGGCATTCAAAAAAGGGAATTGGCCAAAATCTCAGCTACCGAGAAAGTGTTGGGTCTCTCCAAACTAGCTGACAATCCACAAAGAATGAACTTGCATGCCCAACAGACTTCAGTTCAGCTTAGTCACAAAAGTTCCAAATCATCTGATGCTTGAACATACCGTCACTAAAGATATTATTAATGGTCGGAAAGTCCTTTTGGTAAGAACCATACAACAGTGGTTAAATGCGGTGCTATCCGTTTCTTTTTTAATGCTCCGGACATCCCATTCGGTTGAAAAATGTGTCCAATACACAAGTAGCCCTCATGACTAAGAGAGTACAGTTTTTACACAGGGCCCTAGTCTCCAATAATTCTTCTCAAACCCTTTGCAATCAGTAGTAACTTCTCTGTCTAGTAAAAATTGGGCAGATCAATTTATGTAAAATATAATCTGGAGTAGAATTAGGCGCTGGAATCGCTAATAAACCAGGCGGTCTTAAGTAAGTAAGATAGATCAACCTTGGCTCTCTAGAGAACTGAGTAATTTCTGTATTTTATCTTTGCATAGAACCAGTGGACGGAACTTAACACAGGAATGATCCTTATTATTATTTGTGGTCAGAGCTGCTTTTTCTTCGAATTTGGCTTATAGTATGCCTCAAAAGGAACCAAGGTTAGGTTAGGTTAACCAGGTAGCTTGCGAGTTACGCAAGTTGCAGTCGGACACCCATTGGGATACCTGTTTTTAGGCAGGAAACCACTCCCCCTTCTCCCTCAAAAAGTCCTCAGCTCCCCGTGATCTTAAACCAGCCCAGAAGCATTTGTGAAATTGAGAATATCAGTTAGTTTCAGCTCAGCTAATTCTTGCAGTTCTTCAAAGAAGACCAACCACATATTCTTCTCGCACCTTCTGAAGACCCGTGCAATCACAGAGCAGATGTTTCATCGATTCTTCTCTCTCTCTCTCTCTCTCTCTCTCTATCGATCTCTATCTCTATCTCTCTATCTCTATTTCTATCTCTCTCACTCTCACTCTATCTCTATCTCCCTCTCTCTCTCCCTCTCTCCATCGCCACCTCCTTTCCCATCTACACAACTCCTACAAAAATCACTGAAACCAGGCTGCCATTCGGCCTATGATGCAGTGCCCTGTCAAAAGAAGGGAACCAAAGATCCACAAAAAATATTGGCGACATTACGAGCTGTACGGTTGTACCTCTAAGAGCGTGTGGATATTAGAATATAATTACATAGTCTAGATGCAAATGTGATTTTTCCAGTTGAACTAAATTTTGAAATATTTTCTTAATTTTAGAAATTATCCTTTGAGGAAGGCCCTGTAAATTTGCTGCTAGAAATTATAAAACCTGTTTATCTTTGCTTGTTCGCAAGATATAAATAGATAGAAGTGATGTAGGCCGGAGAACCGCCATAAAAGGAATTGATCTGCATTGTACCCCAAGCCTGGAAGTAGAAAGGGGGAAGATTGAGGATACTGAAATGAAAGGTGTAAGTTTCAACTTTTCACGCTTCTGTGACTCTTTTATGCATCTCAAAACTCTGTCCAGGGATAAGGAATGTACAATGTCCCGTTCGCAAGATATAAATCGATGACTAAGCTAACCAAATATAACTTCAAATACTAAGTTTAAGTTATTCTAATTCTGATTCTAAGGTAGGTAGGTAAAATGGCTTAATTAGCAATAGTGCCGTTTTGTTGCCACGTCCTCGCGAGCCTTAAGAAAATGCTAATATACTCGTACTTTTGTACATTTGCACCCATCCGGAGTTGCTGACAAATTTGGATAGGTCTGAAAGTTCTAAGCTAGAGCAAAGCCCTAGAAAAGGACTTCCGAGATATTTGAGTCTCAAGCGAGTGTACGACAAAGAAAGTGTACGACTGTTTCTTTCTCCTGTGGGTCTTCACAGCTGCTGCAATGAGCATTGAACGGAATGCCCATTTTTTCAGTGTGTGTGTCAATAGGCCAATGACCTGTGCAGACAGCTAATTTTATGTCTTGGTTCATTAAGAAGGTGATTATTCTTTTCGCACTGTAATCAGGCCACATAATTCTAGAAATGGCACATGTCGCAGTATGTTTCCACCTCGAGCGAGCCTTGTGGAGGAAGTGATTCTAAATATTTCCCTTAACAACAGTTAGGGGGAACTCCACGTCCATAAAGGAAAATACTTCATCGGTTTCCGATGAGCCTCTTCGTACTAGCTCATCAACCCTATCGTTGCCCTCAATGTTACTGTGTCCCGGAACCCAGACAAGGGATATTATACTATTTGCTGATAATGATTTAAATTCCTCCTTGCAGAGTCCGTCCAACTTAGAGCTAGCGCCTTTATTTCCACCTGGTTGTCGGAGTAAATGGATATGTTTTGGCCAGCCCTGCATTCCTGCCAAATTGCAAAGACCTCTGCTAGAAAGACACTTGATGTCGATGGCAATCTAAAGGAGAGCAGAAAATTGAGAGGTTCTGAAAATATTCCCGCACCCACCCCAGATACCATCTTGGAACCATCAGTGAAAATTGGCGTACCCCCTTTCGCGAGCACCTTTCCCTTCTTCCAGACATTCCTACTTGGCAGAACTGTGTTAGCGAAGCCCGCAAAATCCAGATTGCGAGCGAAGAAATCGGTTCTCGAAGATACTATACTATGTCTGGTGGCAGTTGTCTCAATGCTACCATGACCATACAGAGTATCCCTCCAGTTACCGGATTCCTTGAGTCCTAGTGCACTTTATGCGGAAACACAATAAGTATGAAGATCTATAGGGAGGAGGTTTAGAATCGCGTCTAAAGCAACCTCCTCTTTATGAGGAAAAGATTGGAAATCGAAAAATCGTTTCAAAAATTTGGAATAAAAGTAACACTGCTTCACAAATCTCAACCGGGCCACACTGACATTGGGAGAGCAATTTCCTCATAATAGTCCCTAATGTCTGTACCATGCCTGAAAAAAGGAATACTGTGCCAGAGAGAGAAGAATTGAGAATCAACAAATAAATTCGATGAAGTGATATAAGAGGGAGTAAAATCTATCAGTGAGATAGAGAAAGAGTTCATTCAATATGACACGGTGCTACAATTCTTGAGCAATGTTCATTTAAAAAGGAGAATCTGTACCACATTATGAAGAGAGGAGAGCGTTACTCTCTCCCCGATATAGTGGTTCAGGATTTGTTGATATCCTGACACAACCGATTCAGATGATAACGACATGAAATTCCCCATAAAGTTCCCGCAATTTGAACATGCCTAATGAGCACCTCCAATTATGTGTGATTATTTTCGTGACCCTGCCTAATTAGTCTCGTTAAAGTCAAGGAAACCTTATATAAAATATGAATTTAATAAGGCAACGGTAGTCAATCATGGAAACGAAATCGCGGACCTCAAGAAACAAAACCGACAATCCCAATAGCGGACAGTAAAACAATTACAACCAGCATTCGTATATCAATCCAATGCAAGCTACATGAAAAGGTGTCCCAGGCAAATACCTGCTAGCATTGGGAGTGTGAATAAAGGACGGTGGGAGAGAGAAAGGTCAGCCGAGGATATGAAATGCATGTGCAACCAAACGATCGTTCTGGAGATACCCTGCGGTTATTGCAAAGAGCAAAATAACCTGAAGTATGAAATAGTTGGGCATCATGGCACTGTACATTAGAGTGCTTACCTATATCATATGTGTTTATATATGCACGTATTTAAGATCTTTCCATAAATAGATATTTACCCTAAACCTGCATACACTCAATTTCCACATGATGGAATCTGCCAAGTTTGAAGATCTAAAAGAATAACTGCAATAATAGCATAATATTTCCATTGCAATTGCTAAGTAAAATGATACGAGCTGTGGTCGACATTGTGACTCAACACCAATTCAGATCATTGCATAATAATCGTTATCAACCAAAAACCATCCTAGTATGTGACTCCGTAGCCTACGGGTCGAATGAGTGACAACAACAAAACTGCCACCTACGAATTGATAACTAAACATCAGAAACTGAAACAAAACTATCAACACCACGAAAGAAGTGCACCAGCCAAATTGTCGCTTATGCAGCCACCGAATCGAGGGGCTCAGTTGCAATCTTGAACTTGACTTTCAATTCTCGGGCAAGAATGAAAGAAGAGCCGAGTTTATCGCAGAGTGTTGCGCAGACAAGAATCGCTGCTATGACTTCGTTCTCTCTATCTTTGTTTCTTTCGTTGCTTCGCCAGCGCTTTGGCAAATGTGCCTTCTCCATTTGTGAATTATGCAAGCGGCCCCTCCGTCTGCCGAACGGCACACAAACAGTGCGAGCGAAATGCATAAATAGTGCACGACACAAAACAAAACAAGCACAATCGACTGCAAACGCTACGCGCGGTCACACGCACCACCCCACGCACACCAACGAAAAACGCGCGCGACTTCGCCCTCAGTCACTCCCACGCACACACGGAATCGTGCAAATGTAACGGAACAAGGTGCAAGCGGAAGGTCCTTATTCAAAAACAGGACATACAAAACGCGAAACACGCTTCAATGAGCGCGGAAAGTGAACGAAATATTGAACAAAAGTGCGCAAAAAAATATGAAAACTAAATTGAAACTAAAAACTAAAAAATAAATAAAAAAATTATTAATAAATAAGAAAAAAACTAAAAAAAATTGAAAAATTGAACAACAAAAATTAAAAAAAAACATTTTGAACAAAAACCAACCAGCTTACAAAATGATGACACGCCAACTTTACGCCTCGGCCATTTGCGTCACTGCTCTGACGCTGCTCATCCTGCAACAAGTGGCCGAAACGCGCTACATAGCGCAGCCACCTTATTATGGACACGGTCAAAATGGGGGCGGTGCCGGTGCCGGTGCTGGCTACTATGGGGGTCCAGGATACTATGGCGGACCACCAGCCATACCGCCAGGAGGCTACTACTATCAGCCGTATGCAGCTCCTGTGCCGCACGATTACTACCAGGTAAGAGGAAATTTGTGGCACGATTCCTGGATGCCAGATGCCTACAAGTGACCTTCAATAAAGGTGTATTAGACACACAAATGGTTTAGCTGGAATAGTCCAGCTAAACCATTGAGGATTAGCAGAAAGGCGATCATGGTAGAGCCATTATATTCTGTCAGAGGATACACTAATGCCGTATGGAGGTCCATTGTGATAGTCCCTCATATAAAAATTAAGTGCGTGTTTAGTGGTTTGGAAGGCGATTAATAAGCTCATTGATACTTATACAGGCATTAAAGTACTACTGTGGAAGCATGACACATACTCGTATAATGCTGCTATTAAAGTGATTAAAATGCAGAGTTGTAAACTTAATAATTTTAGCGAGTTCATCTGAGATTTGAAAACTGTGAGCAAAGGACATTGAAAAACAAGCATTGATTTGGAACAGATATTTTAATAATAAAGAACTTTTTCCAAGCTCTATTAAAACATAGTACAAGCTTTATAACTACCCTCAAGCCAAGCCAAGCTAAAGTTTAGCCTGCCACTGGACGAATTGTGCTTCAATTGGCAAAATAACAGGCCACATCCGTATCCTGCCATATAAGCTTCCTCACGTAACCTTGGAACATATTTCAATCCTTAATCCAGCAAAGTATTCAAATTCACGGTTCTAAGCTAGCTATCAAGACACTAAAAGGGGCTTGTGTCGCAGCAGCCGCGCATCCTTTTAGTATTTAAAATTTCTTCCCACAAAATAGTTTATCAGAATTTTCTAGTTCGTCACCAAATTAGCTCACCCACTCGTATCACTTTCCTTTCAGCCTTCGGTTTGGACTCCACCCGGCACCTTCTATGACCAGAGACGAGGAATTTTGCGCACTTTCCCTGGCGGTGGCGTACCCCAACGTGTGGATTATGTAAGGACACATTATTGTATTGACTCCTCTGAAACTTTAAAATAACTTCTGTACTAATTGACTTCCATTACCATTCATAGCAAAAGCGTTGCTCTGGTCATTACGAGGGCATTATCTCAAATCCCGATCAGCCACAACTTTACTACGTATGCAAACCGGATTGTGTGATCTACGGAAAATGCCAACATTTACAAGTAAAGTTCTCACATATAACAATGTTATGGTGAAGGTGCCAATGCCTACAATTTATATTTTACAGACCTTCAACAAGACTGCCGGTCAATGTGTTCCGCACCCGCCCACGCATTACCAGCCCGATTGCACTAAGGAAGGCCGCTTTCCCATTCACTCCGACTGCACCATTTACTACAAATGCTTATCCGATTTAACGTCTTGCATTTACTCCTGTCCGCAGAACATGGTCTTCTCGCCTTCGCAAAGGAAGTGCATACCTGGCAATCAGTGCGCCCCCACCCAGATCTCGACGAGTGGCACATACATCCCAGCGGACTGTGAAGAGAAATTCCCATCTTGTGTGCAGAATGGCACCTTCCGTTCGAACATGGACTGTTCCCTGTACTACACTTGCCGGCAGCAATCCGATGGCATCTTCTTGCAGACACGCTACAAGTAAATTGATCAGTTTAGAGATTTTTCCCCAACATTGAAAATAACGCCCCACTTTAGGTGTCCTGGTGATACTTTTTATGATATTGCAAAGAATGCGTGCTTGCCACAGAATCAAGTCGCTTGCGATTGCATACAAGTCGCCGAACTAGTTTATCCGCAAGCGCCATACTATCCACAAAATCACCCACCCTATTATCCACCTTCAGACTGCTTGCAAGATAATGAATATCCAACGGAGAATTTATCGCAGAGTTCGGAGGAAGGTATAAAGGAACATAGATAAGATAATGTGCGAGTAAAAGCGAGTTACACGAAATCTTTCTCATTATTCCAGGTTCTGGTGATCCGATAAGCAGTGAGTCTTATGAAGATGCGTATACTGCTCAATATAACTATGTTTATACAACACCCACCACAACAACAACCGAAGCCGAAGATGATACGGGTGGAGTCTTGTCAGAAGATATTGACGTACCGCGGGATTCACCAGTTGGTGGGCCAGGCGACGAATCAACAACTGAAGAATCAACCACTGAAGAATCAACCACTGAAGAATCAACAACTGAAGAATCAACCACTGAAGAATCAACCACTGAAGAATCAACAACTGAAGAATCTACCACTGAAGAATCAACCACAGAAGCATCAACAACTGAAGAATCAACAACAGAAGAATCAACTGACATAACCACAACTGAGTCAACAAGTACAGAAGATCCAACAACAACCACGGAAGAATCAACCACCACTGAAGACTCAACTACAACCACAGAGGAGTCCACTACAACAGAAGACTCAACAACGACCACGGAAGAGTCCACAACAACCACGGAAGAATCAACAACCACTGAAGACTCAACAACAACCACGGAAGAGTCAACAACAACCACGGAAGATTCAACAACCACTGAAGACTCAACAACAACCACGGAAGAGTCAACAACAACCACAGAGGAGTCCACTACAACTGAAGACTCAACAACGACCACGGAAGAGTCAACAACAACCACTGAAGAGTCAACAACAACCACGGAGGAGTCAACAACCACTGAAGATTCAACAACGACCACGGAGGAGTCAACAACTACTGAAGACTCAACAACAACTACTGAAGACTCAACAACAACCACTGAAGACTCAACAACAACTACTAAAGACTCAACAACAACCACTGAAGAATCAACAACAACCACTGAGGAGTCAACAACAACCACTGAGGAGTCAACAACAACCACTGAAGAGTCAACAACAACCACTGAGGAGTCAACAACAACCACTGAAGAGTCAACAACAACCACTGAAGAGTCAACAACAACCACAGAGGAGTCCACAACAACCACTGAAGAGTCAACAACAACCACGGAGGAGTCCACAACCACTGAAGACTCAACAAGTACAACTGAAGAGACAACAAGCACAGAAGAAACAACCACCACTGAAGACTCAACAAGCACAACTGAAGAGACGACAAGTACAGAAGTTTCAACAACCACAACAATAGAGGAAACTACAAGTACAGAAAAGTCCACAAGTACAGAAGAATCTACATCTACGGAAGAGCCAACAACAACCACTGACGAACCAACGAATTCGGGCATTAATTTGAGAGCAGCAAGAGTTGGAGGCAACCCTGACGCAGACCCTACAGTGACTACTCCCACGACTGAATATACAGGTAAGACAAGCACTCCAGAAAAACAACATCACACATAAACCACAATTACACAAACACGTTCACAGATACCACACTAGATACAAAACACACACAAGATACAACCTCCACACCAATAGATTTAAATATTGTAAGCACAACGACGCCATCACCAATATCAACGACTGTGAACGACGATGAATCGTCTAGCACAGATGGAAACAGTGGCATTACAGAAGATTCCACAAGTACTGATGTCATAAGAAAAGGACGGGAAGTTGCACTATCGAGCACAACAGAAACAATAACCACAGAAGCTCCATTAACAGATACTGTAGATGGACAGGACACAACAACTGACTCTCCAGATAGCACCTCTTTAGGTGCATTATCTACTGAGACAAACTCAGAACCAACTCCAATTACAAGCACAACTCCTGATGAACCTGAAACTACAAATATAGTGACAACAGAAGAGAATATTTCAGACGAAACAACTGATGACGTTGAAACTTCAAACATTACAACTACATCAGGGGATTTCGTTTCTTCAACGAAATCAGCTGCAAATGAACCAGAGACCACTGAAAATAAAAGTACGACTGAACCAACAACGAATGCAGAAGAAAAAAGTTCTACAAAATTCCTCTCAAGTTCCTCTGAAACCTCAAATGAACCAGTGAGCACAGGAGAAACAAGTACGCTAGTATCAATAACGGACAAAACAACTGATGATCCTGAAAGTTCATCTACGACTTCAGAAGATAAACCATCAACAAAATTGCCTCCGAGTAGCACGCAAACAGAACCAGAGGCCACTGAAGAACCAAGTATGCCAGAAGCAATAACGGACGAAACAACTGATGATCCTGAAAGTTCATCTACGACTTCAGAAGATAAAACATCAACAAAATTGCCTCCGAGTAGCACGCAAACAAAACTAGAGGCCACTGAAGAACCAAGTACGCTAGTATCAATAACGGACAAAACAACTGATGATCCTGAAAGTTCATCTACGACATCAGAAGATAAACCATCAACAAAATTGCCTCCGAGTAGCACGCAAACAGAACCAGAGGCCACTGAAGAACCAAGTACGCCAGAAGCAATAACGGACGAAACAACCGATGATCCTGAAAGTTCATCTACGACTTCAGAAGATAAAACATCAACAAAATTGCCTCCTAGTACCACACAAACAGAACCAGTGGTGACTGAAGAAACAAGTACGCCAGTAGCAATAACGGACGAAACAACTGATGATCCTGAAAGTTCATCTACGACTTCAGAAGATAAAACATCAACAAAATTGCCTCCGAGTAGCACGCAAACAAAACTAGAGGCCACTGAAGAAACAAGTACGCCAGTAGCAATAACGGACGAAACAACTGATGATCCTGAAAGTTCATCTACGACTTCAGAAGATAAAACATCTACTAAATTGCCTCCTAGTATCACACAAACAGACCCAGTGATCACTGAAGAACCAAGTACGCCTGAAGCAATAACGGACGAAACAACTGACGATCCTGAAAGTTCATCTACGACTTCAGAAGATAAAACATCAACAAAATTGCCTCCGAGTAGCACGCAAACAGAACCAGTGGTGACTGCAGAAACAAGTACGCCAGAAGTAATAACGGACGAAACAACCGATGATCCTGAAAGTTCATCTACGACTTCAGAAGATAAAACATCAACAAAATTGCCTCCTAGTAGCACACAAACAGAACCAGTGGTCACTGAAGAAACAAGTACGCCAGAAGCAATAACGGACGAAACAACTGATCTTACTGAAACTTCTACAGCGACCTCAAACGAAGATACTTCTACACAATTTCCTAAGAGTAGCACACAAACAGAGCCAGTGACTTTTGAAAATACCAGCACTGAAGCATCAATAACGGACGAAAACCCCGATGATTTTGAAAGCTCATCTACGATTTCAGAAGAAGTGAGCTCAACAAAATTACCTCCAATTGACACGCAAACCGGATCAGTGACCACTGAAGAAGTATCCGAAACAACAGATAGTCCTGGAATCTCAAGAATTACAACTTCGTTAAACGATAATGATTCTACAAATCCATCAGCTGGCACTCCCCCAACTGAGCTTAGTTCCACTGATAGCGCAACAAGCACTGTAACCATATCTGAAGAGCATTCCTCCACTTTAACAGAAGAAACAACTGAGCCAATAGATGAAACACATGTGCTGTCTGATGAGATAGTAATTGGGGTCCCTCCAGGATCCTCCAATGAAGAAAGTAGTACTGTAGAAACAGATACATCTTCTAGCTCCGAGAAGACCACCGTATCTGAAACTACTACCAGTACAGACGACGACAACACTGAAATCACCGAGAACACAACAACAACCACAGAAACTACACAGTCCAACTCGACAACACTCAAATCCGACACAAATATATATATAAGAAATAATTGTATAAAGATACACGGAACAAATATACAAATAACACAAGACACGCCCACACAAGTGCAAGAACCAGTGAGTAATTTAAATTGCACCACAATTACAGATTCTTGCGACAATGGTAACATACCCAGGATGGAAATCAAAGTGTACAAACCCCTCGA
Source organism: Clusia tigrina (assembly GCA_920105625.2). Taxonomy (NCBI): domain Eukaryota; kingdom Metazoa; phylum Arthropoda; class Insecta; order Diptera; family Clusiidae; genus Clusia; species Clusia tigrina. The sequence continues at coordinate 426,152,768 of OV050030.1, forward strand.
TATGCACATAATTTACTGTCCAAGACCCTGCAATGAAACACACGAACACAATTACGGTAAGCCTACATTTACAGAATGAAGTTAGGATTGATTAAAAGCCTAATTGCTCTTTCATTTCAGATGACCGCGCTGTAGACATCAAATGGAATCCCAATGATTCCAAGAAAACCATGGGTCTGGAAACGGCACCATAAATACTGTGAATTTAACGTTCCGGTCAAAAAAAGGTGTGTGTAATTACTAGACTAAGTTTTCACTAATATCCAATTGTGATGCAAATAGTAAATTTAATAGAGAATTTTTGTAAAAAGTAATTTTAATAATAATATTAAAACTTATGTTATTCCCATTATTAAACTAGGGTAGGACCAATTTAGCTAATTTTTGACTAGATAAATATATAAATATATTGTAAAATATACTATACAAAATATTATCTGGCTTTTATTTATTTTTGTTATTCCCAAGTGAGGAAATATATTGTTGTTTGATAAAGGATGCATGGGCAGATGTCGCTATCGAATTGGGCTTCAAAGCTGAGATGTATGTTGAGACTAGAGGCAATTCGATCAAATAGTTAGTATTTGCTTCTTTTTTAAATGTATCTTAGATCGTCTATCAACAGAGTTAGATGAGGCTACAGTAAAAAACCTTCAGGGTACCTTTGATATGTGTCGTAATCTGTGTCCTTATATCCCTGTTGCTTGATTATAACACTGTCACTTATTATATTACAGCCATCTGGCAACACCTTTTCAGCACTTCTTAATTTTCTACATCCTTTTAAACTTGATTTAACATTGAATTACTAAAATTAAATATATTGTTCTTTATTACGACCACAACAAGTTTAAATGCCCATACCAAAGGTCTCAGTAGCCAATATTTGATACACTGGTAATCTTGAAAAAATTCGATTAGCGATTTTACAAAATTTGGAATTGAAAATTGAATTATGAATAATTTAAAATTGCATATAATTAACAGAGCTTTTTGGCATCTTGTTCTAAGTGGAGATTTGTTAAATGCTGAAAATGTGATCTGTTAAATGCGCTCTGTTACTAACAGAATTTGACAACCAGAAGTGTCAGTTTAATGTCAAATATTCATCGCAGCAGAATTGAGAGCGAACGCCAGCAAATTAGATGAAATTAATTAAATTAAATATAAAATTCGTAATAAAAACAGCCCACCTGAACGTTTATTGGCTGATGAGAACGGTGCTTTGATACAAGAGCCCTGGCTACGCGCTTAATTAAATTATTTGAACTGTGCTGCTACAGCAGAAGGGATCATACAAACGCAGAGTGTTTAAATCCTAGGAGGAAACTATTTTTGGCGTATAAAGCTTGGAATTTCAATTGAAAACCAAAAATGATGGACGAACAACTGATCGATGAGGTAGCGCAGCATGGTGTAATCTTCAACAGACAAAAGTACTACTTGAATGGCACTAGTGGCGGTGCAGGTCCAGGTAGTGGGACCGGCAAATATGAGACGAAAGACGAAGCCTGGACGATTATTTCCATGAAATTGCGCTCGGATGGTAAGTACGCAGTGTCTAGTTTGATGGTTAAGCAAAAGATAAAGCATATAATTTTCTTATACATATATGCAGTCGAAACATGTAAGAAGCGTTGGAAGTACCTTCGTGAACGCTACGTATCACAACGCAAACAGGGCGATCCACCGGTATACGAGCATCTTTCACGTCCCTATTTAGAGAAAATGAAATTCCTCGATCAACATATACAGCCCCGAAAATCTTATCGGAACGTGCCTAACTTTCTTACCTCACCACACTCTGCCAATAGCTCCAATTATAGCGAGTACAATATGGACTCGAAGTCGAATAGTTCTATGAAGAGTATGGGTCACTATAACAATGCAGGCACAGCACAACACCACTACCATCAGCAAGACCAACAACATGCCATGAATGCGCTAAGTTCGGCTGCGGCTGCTGCTGTGTCTGCTTTGGAAAATGCGAATGGTCAGGTTAAGATCGAAGCGGATCAAGTATTTCGCGATTTTGCTGCTGCTGTTGCCTCTCAACACCAGCAGATATCGCAGTCGCAAATGCATCATCATCAGACAGCGGCAGGTCCGTCTGCAACAATAGCTGACTCTCCGCAAAACTATCAGGAACATTATCGGGATAACAACACCAGTGGTATGGGTGGAAATATTGGCATGCAGAATGGAGGAGGCGTACCGCCGTCAGCGGCAATGAAATCACCCCTATCCTCTCCTTTACCTATTGTCAACGGCAGCCATAATGGCACAGGTATTACCATAATTACTATAAACAATTTTTTTTACCACTTAATTATTTCACCTCAAAAAAGGTCACTCCGCCGGTACTCCTCAACATGCCGTTGCTGCCCACCCTTCCTCTAGTCAATTGCCAGCGCACGGTTACAATGATACGAACAGTGATGAACTGGATTCTTCCACCAGCAGCAATTTTAACATGAAAAAACCGCGCGTTCAATTAAACTCACATGCCCCTAGCATGGCCCATCATACTAATAGTAATAACAATTCAAACCCGGTAGCAAACAACACTGCCACCGCCTCCAATTCACATTTTATCGACGACACCGACGATGATTCAGACGACAATAGTGGGAGTCTACTACAGCCACAGGGTTTATTAAATGACCAGCAAGACAATCATCACTTCAATACAACTCCATCCACGTCTTCAGTTGCCAGCATACAGCGCAATACCAGCAACGGGAACAGCCAGCAGCAGAGCATGTTCCCCTCGAATGCCGACTTTCTTTTTCAACTCTATCAGCAATTGCCACACCAACAACAGTCGCCGACGCAGCAACAGCACTTCAATAAATTTCAAACGCCTCACACATCACCGCAACGAAGCTCCGAACATCTGCTGGGCGAACTGGTAACCACCGAATTGCTGAAAATGTCGAAAGAACGTCGCAAGCACGTCCAAAAACGCATCCTGGAGATTTTGTTCTTCGATGATTGACTTGCAAGTGTGTGATTAAATTTATATAAGTTTTAACATTATAGTTTCAAAAGATATTCGTAGGGATAGACGTAAGAAAATAAGTTGAATCAGCTACGGATTGTATAAATAATTTTAAATTGTTTATTGTTTGTCTCCAATGAGTATTTTTCATTCCACTTTGTGTTTAGTGTTTAAGATTTAAAATTATTTTAAATTTCTTATAAAAGACACGTATCGAGCTTGTTTTCATATTTGAAGGTCCCACCTAAGTTAAGCTCAAATTAAAATTATACTTTGCCCTGTACTACCCCTAAATCACTCTCTCTAGTCAGTACACTGTAAATTGCTGTAAATTGTAACGCTATATGAGCAAAAGCAATTCAAATCCCGTTGAATATCTAAACTTAAGGTAGCTTTAAGAGAAATGTGCGTATTTTTATATTACCTATAAAATAGAAATTATATAATTATTGTATTTCGTATAAATATATATATACATATATCGCTGGTATTATATACAAATAAAAATGTCATACATAAATTTATTGCAGTTGACCTCAGAAATCATGGTGGAATTTACATACCTGGTGGTGGTGCTTAAGTGCTTTTCGTCACTATATTTGATTTTGAGATCCCTCTTTCTCTCTCTCGTATCTCTCTCTCTCTGCGGTCAGACTCCGGATATTGTTGTCAGCAAAGCACATATGTATGTGTATATGCATAAGTGGTGAGATTGTTCGCGGATTATGATTTGTTGACACCACAAAGATCAATTTGCATACACGACAGTGATGATATTTGTAGTGGAATTTGTACTTTTTTACCTCCTTTCGATGTTAAGAAGTCCCCAAGTCCTTTCGACCCAAAAAAAGTACTCTCCGATGCACAAAATTCCTATGTTATGTTCTAAAGCTGACTGCAGACACATCAAATGCCGGTCAAACATTGAGAGTGTGTGAGTGTAAAACGACACACGTATACATCGGTGTCATGTTTGAAGCACTATCAAATTATTTAGATTTTCGATCAAACAGAGGGCTTGTTTGAGTTGGCAGAAACAATCAATCTTGAATATCGAGCATTGGCGGAACATGACGAACTGAAGATATATGCCAAATGTTCTATTTCCGAATTTTGGTTGAATGTGGGGCAAATAAAAAATGAATTAAAGGAATTTATGTTCAGCAATATTTTTAGAATTGCCAAAGGGGTCCTAGCAATTCCACATTCGTCTGCCAACGTCGAACGCATCTTTTCAATCCAAAACTTAATTAAAACGAAATGCCGTAATCGGTTAGCTATGGGTACTTGTTCTGCACTTTTGCAGACAAGAGATTTGATTAAATCAAGTAATAATTGTTGTCATACATTCAAAATTGACAAAAAATTATCAAACCAAACTCTGTCCACTGATAGTCCAACTGAAGAGGAACTTTTGATATAAATTGTTTTTTTTTTTTTGTTATTTTTAAGAATTTTTTTTAAATGATCTCATTTATAAATGTATATTGAATTGTGTTAATTTACATTTATAATGAACTTATCTGTTAATTTTTTTTAATGGGTTGTGAACAAAACCTAACGTTATTTTTTATGTTATTGTTTTATTTTGTATACTTAGCAGAAGTATCATGGATACTTTTCTATTAAATATACACTTGAAGACCAACACCAATTGTTTTTGCTTTACATTTATGATTTATTAGAAAAAAAAGTACTCTCGAGCCGGAAAAAGAACTTTGCGTTGAGTAAAAAAGTACTTTCGAAAATTCGGAAATATCATCACTGATACACGATAAACGTTCCGGGTTTAGGTTATAGTTACAGCCTTCTTTAGGAGAGCTCCCTTAAGCACACTTAAAGGCTCACTGTATTTCCATAAGAATCCGGTGTTATTCCCCCCTCTACTGCATAGGAACCATTGTGATAACATTATGAAATTTTGTGATACGACTATAAACCATTGTGATAACATTATGAAATTTTGTGATACGACTATGAACCATTGTGATAACATTATGAACTTTGTGATACCATTATAAACCAATGTGATACCGTTATGCACCATTGTGTCCCATTATGAACCATTTTAATAACTTTATGAACCATTCTAATAACATTATAAACCATTCTAATAACATTATAAACCATTCTAATAACATTATAAACCATTCTAATAACATTATCAACCATTCTAATAACATTATCAACCATTCTAATAACATTATCAACCATTCTAATAACATCATAACCCATTCTAATTACATTATGAACCATTCTAATAACACTATGAACCATTCTAATAACATTATAAACCATTCTAATAACATTATGAGCCATTCTAATAACATTATGAACATTCTAATAACATTATGAACCATTCTAATAACATTATGAACCATTTTGATAACATTATGAACCATTCTAATAACATTATGAACATTCTAATAACATTATGAACATTCTAATAACAATATGAACCATTCTAATAACATTATGAGCCATTCTAATAACATTATGAACATTCTAATAACATTATAAACCATTCTAATAACATTATCAACCATTCTAATAACATTATGAACCATTCTAATTACATTATGAACCATTCTAATAACATTATGAACCATTCTAATAACATTATGCACCATTCTAATAACATTATGAACCATTCTAATAACATTATGAACCATTGTGATACCATTATGAACCATTGTACTACCATTATGAACCATGGTGCTGCGATTATGAACCATTGTGCTACGATTACGAACCATTGTGCTACGATTATTAACCATTGTACTACCATTACGAACCATTGTACTACCATTACGAACCATTGTACTACCATTACGAACCATTGTGCTACCATTATGAACCATGGTGTTTCCAATATGAACCACGGTGTTTCCAATATGAACCATTGTGATTCCGATATGAATACCCATACATATGGATGATTTAATTCAACCAGGCCGCTGAAGAAGGGTGAACCTAGTAATTTGTGTCTTCTCCTAGGTGACGAGAGACGTTTCTCGTTGACTATTGCCAAGCTACCTTTCCCTTTATCGTCAAATTCAAATCACCTTAAAATGTTTAAATAAAATTGTATAATATATGATTTAAAGTTACTCCCTTGAAACAATATAGGCATTGCGGTATTTAGTATGGAAACTAGGCAACAGCGCTTTTACAAACAAAAGCTTGGAGTCTGAACAAGATTCTTATTTAGATAATATTAGTCGAATAAGAATCGCATTTAAATTCTGTGTTGAATACTTCAGTAGTTTTACAGGGTAAATCACTTCATTTACATTTGATTATTGATTATTATTTATATAAATTGACTTTATTTCAAGGTTTACGTTAGACCAATTAATGAATTCGTTTTAATTTTCACAGACAAAAACAAGAAATAATGTTTTTTTTTGTTGTTAGGTCCATAAATTTTATGCAACAACTTATTACAACAATTAATTTTATAATCGCCCTGTTTTATACGGGGTATTTTTCTAATATAAATTACCTTTAAATATAAATTAAGACAGCAGAATCAGTGTAGCTCGTCAACGCAACCACCATTGCTTCTCTTAACTGTAAAATGAATCTATGAATAACATTGTTTATGTTCAAGTGTAGTTGTGTGGCAACGCCATGCATGCTTCGTTCTCTTCATTTCTATTTCAACACTCTTTGCCGTGTAGCGAGTTTGTCATTGGGAAACATTTCAATTGTAATTTGTGTTTCCAGCAGTAAACAACGAACATAAAAATTTAGCTGCGTTGTCTTTATTCATTTTGGGGTTAACATCCACTTAGTTTTTTTTTTAATTGAAAGTTGTGTGTAAACTAAACAAATACCTGCAGCGATTCGCATGTGAAATCACAAATATACAAAATAATTTCACACTTTCGAATTGAAAGACGAAATCCAAACGAAAAATGTTTTCGATAGTGCGTAAATTTTCGCTACCCAACGTTGTTGCGGCAGTTAACTCGCCAGTTTGGGCTGCCCTATGTACGCAGACCCGTAGCATCTCCACTAGTGATGGAGTGCAGAATTCCGAACACATGACTAAGATGGTGGATAGAATTGGAGGGTTACCCACCGATTTGGTGAATGAGCAAAAGATGAAGAAAACCAAAAGGTAAGGATAATGACAGTCTGTTGTAAGCTTGGAATCTGGTGACAAAAATTATAGCAAGTTTCCTTAAGTAGTGTTCCAAAAATAAACCAAGTCTTCACTCCCGCTTACTTGGTTTTGTTTTCACCGCAATATCAATGATGCTCCTTTGGTCACGTAGGCCAAACAAACTATACAAGTGCGTCTCTATGATATACCTCTCTTCAACCACTATTATTCCTCTTTAGGAAACGGGTTCTGCGCTCTTTATTTACCAACCAGCCGGAATGGGGCGGGAGCGGTTTGTGTGTGTGTGCATGCACCTTTCTTTATCAGACCAGATGATGTTGTTTTTGTTATGATTTCATTTTCTATTTGCTTCGTTTGTTTATATCCACATATGTATGTAGCTTTAACCTGTTTACTTGTTATGGACTTCAGATATTGAGCGGCTTGCGGCTATTATGGCTTCAGCTGGCTCCTCTAAAGAGTTCTTTTATGAGAGAAGAACGCAATTGGAACTGGTTTTGAACCAAAAATACAGTGTACTTCTAATCATACAAATTGGCTCGATTCTTGTGCGATTGCTGCACTTGATTTACTGCGTCATGTATTTGTGGCAGCAATTTACAATTATATGCGTAGAAGAGTATTTTAAGTAAACTGAGAAAGAATTTGGTGTTATTTCTCATATTAAATTTCATTTTAGCCCCCCTCTGTGGTCTAGTAAGCAAGCCAGCTACGCTCACACTCAGAGGGTCACATGTTCAAATCCTGCTTGATCTCAAAAATGCTTCTTTCTAAAAAATCTCTTCGAGTCAAAAACCTCAGTAGCTAGTACTCATTCCGCAACCCCTTCCAGTCATAATTAATTATGGTGTAAGATATAAAATAATAATAATATTCATTTTAAGTCAAAAGGTTTCTCAGATGCATTAAAAATTATAGTGAAAAATTTATTGTAAAAGCTCCAACTAAACCAGTACGAAAAACGACTTAGATTGACTCTTGCACAAATTCAGCGATATAAACATTGAGTTTGGCTCATATTAATTTCGATTGTCGCAAGCCGGGAGTGTGAAGTTTTCAGTAATCGTCTCAGCCCCACGTATACTTGGCAACATCTACTATGATTTTGACTCATTACTACAAATTGTGGCCAGACACACACGCTTTCGACCGGTTCTTAAGGTGACATTAAGCAGAAACGCTAATTTTCTGACTTTGAATTTTGTAGTTTCTGTTGCAAATGTACTGGATTCTGTTTCTGTTGCAAATGTACTGGATTCTGTTTCTGTTGCAAATGTACTGGATTCTGTTTCTGTTGCAAATGTACTGGATTATGTTTCTGTTGCAAATGTACTGGATTCTGTTTCTGTTGCCGTCTCTGCTTTATGTCACTTTGCACCTTAATACGAGGTCTGGTACGTGCCTGTTTGCAAAAATAAATAAATAAATGCATATCCACCCACCGCAAACAGGTTAAATTTATTCATCGGCACTTATTAAGAATTAAGTTATAGATACAGCCCAATTTATCGCTAAAATACGTAATAAATATATTTAATTGCATGCACATATGTGCATTTCCTAACAATGTAAATTTATCCATCCGTGAATATTTCTCCTACGTTTTTCACGTTAATAGCTTAGAAGTCAATTACACCAAATTTGTATTGTGTGGAGTATTTATAGATTTGAATAGATACGGGTACCATTTTGTAGCTCTACGCTATGAACACAATTCACGTAAAGAATGCATTTATTTGGAAGGCTTAATATAGCCAAATGAATGCATACATATGTGCATATGTATGCAAATTACTGTATGTATGCATAGCATACATACAACATAAGTACTTTTCCATTATTTCCAAAGGATTAGTTTGTCATACAATTAGGCATACATAGTATGTACCAGTGTGCACTTTAGGTCCGCCCTGGTATGTACATATGTATGTCTACATAATGTTTGTTTTTAAAGAGTGCTTTTTCTTCTGGCAAGCAAGCCAGCGACCTACCATACATTTCTTATGACGCTTGATCCATTCTAATACATATGCAATTAATCTCTATTTAAATTAGGAATTACAAATATGCACTCACACATGCAGATAAATGCAGAGAAGTAGAAAAAGCATATAATGGCATATGTTGTGTATGTATCAGCCAACTGTTGTATCCAGCGCTATGGCGCAAAAGAGTGATACAGTTGGAGAAGTATGAATGGATGTGTGGGCAGAAAACATATACATATGTATGTATGTAAACTTTTCTATAAACCAGAAAAAAACTATAACTATAAACAATAATAAATCGATGAATAAATATACACAATTAAACCAGTATACTTATTAATACCACAATAGCCCTTGTTCTGGTAGCAGGTGCAAATAATTTCTCAATCTCCCCGACCTATAAACTGGTAGGAGGTGCAAACATTTCTCAATACACCCCCGACCTATAAAATGGCAGCAGGTGCAAAAATTTCTCAATACACCTATAAATCCTATAACCTATAAAATCATATCATTTCATGTAATATTTTAAATTTACAACAACTACATGTTTAAACAAGAAATTCCCTCCCTCTCTGAGCATAAGGCCGTTGTAAACTTCCATACAAACGTACATATGCATGTGCGTATGTATGCATATATGCAACGATATGGTATCATATCGTAATCTCGTAAATAAGTATTTGAATGCACATTCATAGAAACTCGCATTTTAAACATGGCTTGCAGTTCATTAACTGACACTGAGGAATTACATACATATGTTACAAGGCAAATTTAAATATAAATCAATTTCTCTGACCTATCTGTGAAATCTGACCTAATTACTGCTGTCGAAATGCTAAGTGAATTTTTATAACGGCTGCGGCTCCGTTCGCCGGTACCGGCTGATTTCAATAAAGTTCATTTAAGCGTTTCGACTTGTTTTGTTATGTGGACACGTGTGTGTGTGTGTGTGCATGAGCGTGTGTTTTGCCGCCGCTTTTGTTGCGTTTTCTGATTTTAGCTGAGCACTTGTTGAACACGTGATTTTTTTATAAGTCTCTTAATTTATATTGTTATCAGACTGGTTATTGTGCTATTTAATAATCAATTGGTGATACTCGTATTTGCACCACACAAGTAAATTTCTTTTTTTAGTTCATCCGTATAATTTATGTCTTTTAGAATTGAATCACATCGAATGTGAGCTTTCAGGTGGGGATGAAGGTAGATTATCCAAATTTCTTATTGCTCATTTCTTGGAAATGCAAGAAATTGCGTTAAGATTTTAATTGTACAAGAAATGATTTAGTTTTAAAGCATTCGTTTTATCTTAATAATATTATACACTACAAACAAGATTACATTTACATTTATTTGTCATTATAGAACGCTATCAACTCTGCAGAACCATTCGGTGCCTATAGCAGCACGTGCCACCGTTTCCAAAGATGAAAGTCGTGACTTTATGGCCGTATTTCCAGGTCAGTAAAGTCGTCCAACTCTTAACATTGTTAAATGATTTGCATATTTTATTATTATTACGAGTGACGCAGCTATACATATAATATATAGAATATATTATGTACATACAATCATACAAATGCCCTTCAGACACTGTGACCAGAAAACTATTTAAATTTTGGCATACTAAGTAAAACAAGCTTCTACTCTGGTGTCACACAAACATCCAAAAATTCTAATTCAAATGGTTACAAAACGTTTGGAGACCACCAGTTACAGAAAAGCGGTAAGGCTGTTGGAACTATCGGTTAAAAACAAAATGCTTTAAAAATCCCATAAGGAAAATGTAAATAAGAGGAATACCTAAAGGGGAGAATCTATTATTAAATCCTATTATAATTATTAATGATAAAAATACTGTGTTTAAAAACCACAAATTTCCCAACAACGAATGCTCCAACTTAGCTCTGTAATCAGAAAAGACTGAAAATCACTATTAGCTACAGAACAAGTCCCAGAGAAATCATGGTCGTAACAAACAACAGATCCTCCCAATCATTTTGTTGGGTTCGCTAATATGGTGGTGCAAAATCACTCAAACAAAGACGATCCAGAATGGTCTCCATTTACATCATATCGAATTCACAACGTCCAAGTGAGTCACTTCTAACAACGTCATAACTGCAGGAAATATTGGAGCAGGTCATAAGACTTTATCTCATTATTTTTATTTATTTATTATTATTTATTTTATTTATGCAAAAAACTATGTCCAGATCTTGTCTAGCTTTACTCATAGAATATATATATGTTTATAGTTTATTATATCTTAAGTTCAACCAAAGAAGCACCGGATGAATATCTATTTGCAGCTTCGTTTGTTAATATGAAATACTTGCCGATGGCCTCAGTAACCTACGAAGTGGAATGTTGAACTTGCTTGAAACGCAATGCACACTCGAATGTTATCCATGCGCGTAGTTAGTTGCACGCTTTTCAATTGTTTATTTTCGTAATGGAAATCGCAAATATTCGTTTTCAAATTGCTAATTTTGTTGATGTGTGTTCTGCTGGTAAACAAGGCAATCCTTTGTATTAAGCAGATATATAGATATGCGTTTAAAGTTCAGAAAGGTGCTAAAAACGTTGGCCAAGCCAAGCCCATTTGTATGCAATTATTGTGCTAGTAGTCAATATAGTTGTGTGAACTGTTCCTATCCACATTTGTCCATTGTTATGCAAAAACGAATCTATTTAAAAGTTCTCCAAACAACGAATAAACATATCTATTATTTGCAAAAGAAATTTTGTAATCAGCTCATCATGTATTTATCCAATATTTTATCCTATTTCAGATGTAGTACGTGACCTGACGGAAGCCTCAAATAAATACAAATGCAAAGATGCGGCCAAATGGTTTGCTAAGGTGCTTCTCCCAATTCTTGAAGTTTGTCAAATTGTGAATTTGAAAATTGTTCCATCTTTTCAGGCTTTGCAGTACAATGTGCCGCGGGGCAAGAAGAATCGTGGCATTCTCACCGTTTTAACTTATAAGAATCTAGTCAAAAGTGAAGATCTCACCGAAGAGAACATCAAACTGGCACAGTACTTGGGCTGGTGTGTGGAAATGGTACGTACTCTTGTGGTCAATTTGTATACTTGGCTATATTGCTACTTCCAAACAGTTGCAATCATTTTTCATAATTGCCGATGATATTATGGATAACAGTTCCACGCGCCGCGGCCAACCGTGTTGGCACAAATTGGAAGATGTTGGCTTAATTGCCATTAATGATGCACTCATGATCGAGAATGCTATTTACACCGTACTCAAAACACATTTCCGTCATTTGGCTTGCTATGTAGACTTAATGGAACTCTTCCATGATATCACGTTTATCACCACATGTGGACAGTCTTTGGACTTGTTGAACTCGAACAAGAATGTCACATCGTTTACCATGGATAAATACAGTTCGATTGTTGCAAATAAAACGGCATATTACACGTTCTATTTGCCATTCGCTTTGGCTATGCACTTGGCAGGGTTGGTTGATTTTTTTATTTAATTTATTCGCCTTTCCCAGATGAGCGTTTCATTAAATTAATTCATAATGGCATTTGTGTGTAATTGCAGTTTCAAGGATGCCGAAGCCTTTCGTCAGTCGAAAACAATTTTGCTTGAAATGGGTCACTTTTTCCAAGTACAAGATGACTTCCTTGATTGCTTTGGTAATCCAGAGATAACTGGTAAAATTGGCACAGATATTCAGGACAACAAATGCTCCTGGTTGGCGGTGGTGTGCATGCAGCGCGCTAATGCTGAACAAAAATCCATAATGGCAGAGTGCTATGGACAAAATGGTAACAAATGTTCTTGAAGTTGTATGTTTGAGGGGGAAAAACTCATTAATTTCTCTTTGGTTACGATTTTAGATGCAGTTAAAGTAGCACGCGTTAAGGAACTATATAAAGAATTGGGCATTCCAAACACTTATGCCACCTATGAAGAGGAATCGTACAATATGATTAAAACTCACATTCAGCAAACATCCCGGGGTGTTCCACACGAAATTTTCCTACAAATCCTAAACAAAATATATCAACGTGAATCTTAAATTGCCAAGTATTCAATGAAAACTTGTGCGAGCAATTACTCATATATATATACATATATACATCAAGGGCTGGTTAGAAACTCCCGCTTGATAAACATATATACATATAATACAGAAATGCACGCATTTCGCAATATTTGTATTGATTTTAATGATATCGGAAATATTTTATACGCTATTAAAGCCATTCATTCATTTGCATGTGAGATCATTCAAAATGTATTTATAAACAAATGTGATTATGTAGTGTTAGAAAACCTCAACAAAACAGAAACTATAAAGAGAATAAAATTGTTTATTAAATGTTTCTATATATATTTTCAATTATTTATGTATTTATGTCGAATAGAATTGGTAGCAAGAATTTTGAAATGTGGTTGATATATAAACCAAGTCAGGAATATAAAAGACAAACCATTAAGAATAACGATGACATAAAGATGCCGGAGGCTTCCAAAACCGCACCTTGCTAAAAAGTGAGTTCGGGTGTCCCTCAACAGGCACTTAAGGAAGGAATAGGAAAGCAACACAAATCTTAACAATTTCTGAACAGAAAGACTAGTTTGAGGGACTAATTAGTTCAAATGTTGATGACAATGGTGATTGGAGATTACAATGGCATTTGGAGCTCCCATCCTCTGTGTGCTTGGTGAAATTATTGTGAGTAACTTGCCAAAATATGAAACGTCTGTTTACTTCAGAAGTAAGAGTCACCAGTGTCCGCCAGAGTGAGCCCAGAATTTGGCTGTTCGGGTTGTTTATATCAGAGAATGCAGAAAAGAAAATTAAACGGCAAAGCAGCGAAATAAAGCAGACGGACGTACATGAATCCACTCAAAATCGTGGTGAATCCACTGAAAATCGTGGTGAATCCACTCAGAATCGTGGTGAATCCACCCAAAATCGTGGTGTGTCCGCTACGGACGCTGGCAGCGAAAAATACTCTGTTCTCTGGTTTACATCACCGCCAGAATTCGGCTGCTTCCATGTTATAGAGTTTGAATGATTTTTTGGCACATTTTTGGTGACCGAACTGAATGCCAATAATTGATTGCTTTCGGCGGAGGCTAATCTAAAATGTGTACCCATGAGTGTGCACGCAGCATCTGCGTAATAAATTAAGAGAGGGGTAAAAGGAAATCTCAAAATTGTGTTTACTGCAGTGTTGGAGAAAATAATTTATTGGCAAAAGCGATTTTCTATCAGGCAAGTCTGATAAATTTTAAAGATCAGTTGAAGAGAAGCATTTGTTAGATCGCTTCTGAAAAAGATCATTTGAATTTTATAGCATAAAAAGTACCAAAACTGTTGCTAAGTGGAGTGTTGTCCTTCGCGTATATAGTGGCCAATCGATTCGATTTATATATTAATATAGTACATCAAATTGAAAGAAGTTCCAGCGCCTTACTTTCTATAGCTCTTTCTTCACATTATCTTAGTTTTAATTATAAGATATAGTAATATATATAATTTTATATAATTGTTCACACGTTTATTCAGTTGGAAATGTTTTCGACGCTGCGTACTTTATCTCAGCTATCACCCAGAATCAAGTCACTTGGGATTATATTATGTATTCAACGACCGTACCTAGTCACAGGTGATGCAGTAGAAAAATCCAAGTTGGGTGAAATGAAATTTGTTCGAATGTGTCAAGTATGAATTTTCGATAATTCCAGAACCATTTCAACACTACAGAACAACTGGAAATCCTCCACCATTAGTAAAGATGAAAATTGTGAGTTTATGACTGCATTTCCAGGTTAGTTTAGTAATTGTTGAGTGGTTGGTAAGCTGATTGCTCCAATGTTCAAGTAAACGTTGACCAATTGAAAGGGTTTCGGCAATTAGAATCACAATATTTATTCCCTATTATGATTTATAGATGTCATGCGAGACCTTACGGAAGCCACAAATAAATACAAATGCAAAGATGCGGCCAAATGGTTTGCTAAGGTACTGCTCCCAATTCTTGAGTTTGTCAAGTTGTGTTTTTGAAAATTGTTCCATCTTTTCAGGCATTGCAGTACAATGTGCCGCGGGGCAAGAAGAATCGTGGCATTCTCACCGTTTTAACTTATAAAAGTCTAGTCAAAAGTGAAGATCTCACTGAAGAGAATATCAAACTGGCTCATTACTTGGGCTGGTGTGTGGAAGTGGTAAGAAATTAATATACATTTGTATACTTGACTCTTTGTCCTCTACTCTACTATATTTACAGTTGCAGAGCTTCCTTTTGGTTACCGATGATATTATGGACAATAGCAGAAACCGTCGCGGTCAACCATGCTGGCATACAATTGAAGATGTTGGTCTAAAGGCCATTAATGATGCCCACATGATAGAAATAGGAATTTTTATTATACTCAAAAAACATTTCCGCCATTTGGCTTGCTATGTAGATTTAATGGAACTCTTCCATGATATGCTCTTTGCCACCACTTGCGGCCAGTCCCTGGATATGTTGTATTCAAGGCAGAAGGTCACTTCCTTCTCAATGGAGAAATATGATTCGATCATTATGAATAAGACTGCTTACTACTCATTCTATTTGCCCTTCGCTTTGGGCATGCACTTGGCGGGGTAGTTTATTCATCTTCTGTTACACATTTTATTTTATTTTTATGTAATTTGATGTCATTCCGAATTTGATAATCTTGAATAATTGCAGCTACAAAAATGTGGAAACTTTTCGGCAGTCAAAACGGATTTTGTTGGAAATGGTACACTACCATCCAGTGCAAGATGATTTCTTTGATTGCTTTGGTGATCCAGAGATAACTGGTAAAATTGGCAGTGACATCGAGAACAACAAATGCTCTTGGTTGGCGGTGGTGTGCATGCAACGCGCTAATGCCGAGCAAAAGACTGTAATGGCAGATTGCTATGGTCAAAGTGGTAAGTGCACTTGAAGTGAACATCACAGCTGTGGCAACCAATTTTCCCCTTCATTGTCAGACCCGGTCAAAGTGGCACAAGTCAAGGAACTTTATCAAAAGCTGGGACTTCCAAGTATTTACCACATCTACGAAAAAGAAACGTTCCAAATGATTCAATCTCACATACACCAAGCAACTCACAGTATGCCAGACGGTGTATTTCAAAAAATCTTTAATAGATTCAAATAATAAATATACAATGCAATCGGTTGAAATATGGAGTGTGACAAATTCAAAGAGCCCCGTTTGTAAAGAAGTGAAATGTAGCTAGAAAAGCATTATTAGTAAGAATATAAAGTTCCATTTACATCATTAGTTTCATTCAATCGTAGCAGCTGCCTGCGAATTTTAGGCACGGGGAAACTTATTGAAATCTGTAACTGTCCGCAGTTTCTCCGTCTCTTGTTGACATCACCAAGGCTCATTGTGTTATCACGAGTTCTATCTTACTGAAATTCCCGAGTCAGCGAACCATTTACTGCCTCTGGCAAATAGATGTATACTTCGTACTGATGTCTCCTACTGGCCCTTTCAAGATAAGAAACGTCCTACCATTTGTATATACGTTTTCACAGAGTGTTCCAATATCTTCCATTGGTTATATATGAACCTGTCATTTTAAGCGATAATCAACTATGCCGTGGGATTCATACCCTAGTGCTTTATTTGTATTCCGTATTCGTATTTGACCCCAAACATTTTGTAGAGTATTTTCTGGTGGGCAATCCCAAAGAAATGGCCAGCTTGTCCCTATCATGGGGCATGTTGAGATAATTCTATAAAGTGTTTGGGAGAGCTCTTACTTCTCCATTGACCAAACTAGCGCCTGGTGGAAGATATCAAACATTTGATAGCCAGACTGACAATTGATTGATGGTGGTTCCAAAGTATTTCATTGTTACGGTATCCAAAACGCCGGGTATTGCGTCTCAATATGTAGTATTTAGTGCTACTCACGTTCACCGAAGGATCAACTCGACACGATACTTTCTCACAGAAAGGTGACGCTACATTCGGTGTTTGTGTGTATACAAGTCAACGATGAAAACAGCCAATTACACAGATTTCCCATATAAAATATCGTTAGGTGACTTTTACACGTAATTGCGGCTTCCTACAACTCTTCATTTATATTAAAGCTGTGGCAATTAAAAATATATTTTTAATAAAACTGTTTATTAAATTTTCATATTTTTATTTTTGGAGATTATGTTGCAAGTGTAAAATCGTAACTTTCAAATTTCTTGCGAAAACTTTGCACCATTCCGACTTCGTCATCTTTGCTCAGTTTGCATTCCCTCCAATCGACCTTCTCTTCGCAATTTAATAAATTTTCGGAACAGAAGACATCTCTAAAATTTGATCGCACATTAATTTAGGCACTCTTTTAGTATTTGCGACGAAACTTACCTGGCAAAATGTAAAGGAAAGTGTTTCATTTGACGCGTAATCATCGTCGTTTCATCTGGTAATTCGACCACAAAATACGGACCCTGTTGCGGCAGTAATTGGGATGATATGAGGGCAGGCATAGTTTCGAATTGAAGATTGAATTCTTCGGCTTTGTCCTAAATCATTGATATCGCATTTTCCAAGTATAAATACAGATACAGATCAAATTTACACGAAATTACCTCGAATGCATGTTGAATTTTCCACGCATAACCTTCATCAATGCCCAAGACATTTATTTGTAAATGTGACGATTTGTAATGACGTTCCGTAAAACACACCACTTGGCCGTGCTCCTTGAAGAAGCGTTTCATTGCCTCTTTGAATTTCGTGAGCTCTTTCCAATCACCATCGGTGAGTAGAGACGCTGACGGAACGTGTGTAATGGAGAGAATGAGAATATGGAAATCGTTGATGGGACCCTTTGCCAAAGCTAAGTAAAAGTGATCGCCAATTGATATAACCAAATGTTTTTCCACATCTGGTGAAGATAAGCAAAACCAACATTTCTCTGTAAAGACAAAGGTTGCATCTAAGAATCTGTTTAAAGAACTATCTTTGTTTGTTCAAAAACCTTGATCGATATTCATGATTCTAGGTCTCTTATCCCTTCGATTTTCACCATCATTATTGCGTTTGCGATTGTCCTCACGTCCTCTCATATCATAGAAAAATTGACCATTGTCGGAGGACTATGTAAATAAAAAATTGACTGTCTGTAGTAACACATTCTGAGCTGGCTACCGAGTACTTGTAACATACATTCACGGTACCCTGTACGATGTACTCGCTAAAATCGAGATCCACATAAGGACACTTGATTTCGTCAATTGTCTTTTGTACCAGCTCCAAAACTCGCATTTTCTCCACCGGTGTCAAATTGAGAGCATAAATATATTTCTCCTTCGCTGCATTGCCCACCTCTGCCAACGCAACGAAGCGTGTGGAGAGCGACATTTGTGTTATGAGATCTGCAGGTAATCTGTAATAAAGTTTAATAACTTTAAACGGATAAAGTACATGAATATGGTAGGGTACCTAAAAGGCGGTGGTTCCACATTCTTTCCGTTGAGTCCACATATGTGGTAACGTGGCTTAATCTCTTTACAAAGATACGATATAAGTTTGGAAGCTGCTTGCTTGAATGAGAAAGGATGAAACAACTTGCCTAGCTTATTAATGATACAACTTACATTCGGCATTATGCCAAGAGGCCATTGCGATGTCAATAATATGTCTACACCTCGGTAATCATTGGCAGAACTCTTATTTACTAGGCAAGAATTGCGTAAGGCAGCCACGTCTTCCTTATTAAAGTAGTGCTCCTCATTGTTGGCAGCTTTAAGGCCGTCCGGCGCTTCCAAACCACTTAAGTACGCAATTTTGATACCCGAGCTCAACGTATATAGACCGCGCTTGCCTAAAAATTTTCAAGTATTGAAAACTATAACTGTGGTCAGAGAGTGTGGCCTACCCAAATAGGTTAAATTGCTGCATATTTCACCATCCACAATATTTTTATAGCAATTTTGCTGCACCCCGGCATTTGGCCCTAAAATATATGTGGGCACGGGAACTAAGAGAAAGGAGAGAAACTTAATATAAACAATTTATATTGTGAATACAACAGGTTTCTTACTGTTCTTATTTCCATTCTTGTAGGCAATCAATTCATCATTGTTCTCCCCGAAGAAGTCTCCGGCGCAGAGTAAAATTTCATAGGGTCCCGTTTTCTTGTTTATATTCTCGACCCGTTGAAACAATTTCTTGAACTGTCCCCGCGCATCGCCAGCCACTAAGCTATAATATCGTTTTGTAAATAGTAATATAGTATATTTAAGAATTATACCGCAATTAAGTTATTTTACTTACACCTTTACTTTGGTATCCATATTCTGTCTTTCCAAATGCGCGCTTGGCACAAAAGTTGTTTATGTTTCTGACGTCCAATCTTATCAGCTGAGTGGAAAATAGGAGTAAAAGATGAGCTTCCTACTAATTTTTTCTACTACATTTTAGAAATGAGGGCGCTCGTACTAATTTTTCTACTACATTTTAAAAATGGTGCTCCTCAAATTAATTTTTTTAGTACAATTTATTAAGAGGTCTTTTCCGTCTAATTTTTTCTACTACATTTTAGAAATGGAAATGACACGATTTCGTTTCTTTAAAGTTTGAGCTTAAATTTTTGAATTAAAAGGATAAGAAAAATATACAAATTTCTTAAATAATTAGTTAATAGTCTGGAATGAAAAATTGGAAAGAATTCAAGTCGAATATACAATTGTATTGGTTGAAATAATGCACACAACTAACACAGATCAATATGTAACTAATTCCTTTTTTTGATTCACGAATTTGCAAGCAAATGATTGAATGCCTTATTCTGAACCAGAGAATACAGAGAAACGACTCTTGTTTTGCGCACACTCAACATGTGCAAAACTGTAGTAAATCAAGTTGAATTGGAATTTCTAGTGGCCATGATTTAACCATGATGCATTTATTATAGAGGATATATTATCAAAAGTGTTACTCCAGGTTCCTTTTGAACTGCCGTACCCTTTAAAAACCACATATAAGAATCAGCTTTAATAAATTCACTCAATAAAATTTACCCATTACCATGATTCTATGGAGAATTAAACCAGCATTACATGGTTTTAGCATTTCTGAGACTTACTCTAAATTGGTGAACGATATAAAAAGTGCTCCACCGCACCTGTCAACTGAAACAACCTCAAGGAGGATACTTGGAGAACAAGCTTTTATTTTTTCCTTTACAAGTGGGAACTTGGATAAATTATTATTATTATTATTATTCCTTACACCATAATTAATTTTGAGTGCAAGGTGTTGGGGGAATGAGTACCAGCTACAGAGGCTTCCGACTCGAAGAGAAAAAGAAGCATTTTGGAGACCAAGCCCGTGGCAGAATTTGAACCTGCGACCCTCGGGGTGTGAGTCGAGCATGTTTACCATTAGACCGCAGAGGGTTGTTTTTATATAAAATATGGACGAAAAGTAATGCAGTAACCATGTAAGTAAATTCACTTTGATTACACCTGACTTAATCCCAGGGAAGCTTTTGCGATGCTGGAAGACACTCACCGTGTATTATTTCCGCCATGATACGCCCGCCCAATTCAAAATTCTCAACTTGACAAAGAGCCAACCCAGGTACAAGTCAGATAATAATTTAGCCATGGTGCCGGACTTGATTTAGTGATCCCTCTTGTACCAAAATGGCAATTTTTAAGTTTCAAGTGAATTGAAAAACCATCTCAACTAATCAACAGAATGAAATAAAACCAACAATTTATAATATAGAAGAAGACCAAAGTATAAATATATATTGTTAGTCAATAGAATAAGTACATTGAATTATTAGAGCTAACGAGAGTCCTCACAAGCATTGTTTGATACAAATTTTTCTTAAGAAACAAACTTTTCTATAGACGACGTTCCAAATGTCTTTTGTATGCGGCTGAGTTCCTGAAGCACTTGGAGCACATCTCGCACTTAATAAACCGACTGTACGACAGATGTATTATGGTGTGCCTTTGCAAATGAAATATGCTTTTCGCATCCAGTATCGTTGGACATAACTTACATTGGGCGGAGTTTTGACCAGTATATTCCATACTGAGACTTTCGCGCTTATTGAATTTATGAACAACATTGAGATGGAGTCGCCACTTAACGGGCCCTGGGAATTCCAATCCACAAAATGGACAAATATAAATGGGATTTGTTTGAGAGAAGGGAGTTTTTTGGCACAATGTCTCGTTTTTTTGTTTCTGTGGAATGATGTTGGCGGTGCCAGCAACAAGGCTTTGAATATTATTGTTTTGAAAACTTGTATTTTGAAAACCTGTATTTTGTGGACATGTAATTTGTCCATAAGTTTGGAGACTATCTTTTGGAAGATCGTCTCTTTGAGGATTCTCGTTTTTGGTATCACTTTTTCCAAAATCACCATTTTGGTGAACACGTCCTTTGTTGCATTCCCGACCCAGGTGATAGTTGAACGCAGCTTTATGCCCGTACCTAACATGGCATGATTTGCATTTAATGTATTCATTGTACGGCAAGTGTGTGATTTTATGCTGCTGCAAATTCCAAATGAAGTGAAACTTCGCTTCTACAATCCTGTCACATTGCTTGCATCTGGCAGTTGTCTCATTCAGAATGTCCATGTTTAGATTTTCCACTTTATTTAATTTATGAAAGCCGAAAATATGCAGACGCCAGTCGTAGGAGTTGGGAAACTCCAAGCCACAAAATGGGCAGAGAAGAGTTGCTTCTATTTGCCAACTGGTGCTCCTTATATAATCTTTATTTGCAATTGAACATGCTTCCTCAGATCCGGGCCCATGTCGCAAATTCATGTGCTGGTAATGGGATCTATTATCAACAAATAGTTGATCGCATAATTTGCACTTAACATACCGATGGAATGGCAGATGGCCAATTTTGTGCCTCTGTAAATTCAGACTATGATGATGTTTCGAATGCAATACTTTATCGCACTGCCTACATTTGGTCTTATTGTCTCCGAGAATTTCCATGTTCAGGGTTTCCGTTTCATTGAACTTATGAACAGCATTGACATGGCGCCGCCAATCAATGGAGTTCATAAATTCGATGCCGCAAAATGGACAGAGCATAATTGGGCTATTGCCGTGATACGCAGAATTTGTTGGGACTGGGATTTCGTTTTTTTTGCTTGAAATGGTCTCATTTGAAATCGGAAAGTTGTTCGGTTGTTCTTCTTTTATGTTGTGCCTTCGCTCCAAATGACATTTGAGAGGGGAGCGCTGGCCAAAAAGCTTACCGCAATATTTGCATTTAATATACCGATTATATGGCAGATGTGTTATTTTGTGCTGCTGTAAGTCCGGCAGCCTATTCGTATTGAGAGTCATTTCGCAATGAAGGCATTTCGCCGTCTTGTCATCCAAAAATTCCAGTTCGAGATTCTCGCGCTTATTAAATCCATGTATGTTGTTCAAATGATTCCGCCAATCATAGGAGATGTTAAATTCCAAGCCGCAAAATGGACATAGAAGAATTACTTTGTTTTGGGAACGGGCTCTCCTTGAGTAATCCTTACTCTCATTTGAGTCCTTTTTGCTATGTCTCGATCGCATATGCCTATTATATTGACCTTTACTTCCAAAATCTCTGTCGCATAGCTTGCATATAACATATCGACTGTGCGGCAGATGCCTTATTTTGTGCCTCTGCAGGTTCTCAAGAATTTGTCCTTTAACAACTAGTGTAATGCGACATTCCCTACATTCGGCAGTATTCTCATCACTAAATTTCAAGTTAAAATTTTCGCGGTTATTAAATTTATGTATATCATTCAGATGCGTGCGCCACTCGGCATTATTGGCATATTCCTTGCCACAAAATGGACAAAGTAGAATGTAGTAGACTTTGCGGGAATCTGGTTGACCATTACCAATATTTTCCCGTTTCGCAGGCTGGCCCTTGGGGCTTTGTACATCATTCTCTTCTAGTTTATCATCAATCAACTCTATGTCACTATCATCGGATGATGATTGAACTTCCTCTTTTCCTATGGTTAAGTTTTCATAAAAGTCTTCATCAGTCTCTCCATATTCCATTCCATTTATATGGCTACTATTTGTTTCCTCAGCTGGCTCCTTCAACACTGATGAGCCATCATAATAGTATTCATCATCCGGCTCGAGAAATGTCATTCCATTTATATAACTACAGCTTGTTTCCTGACCTTCCTCTTTTGCTGATGATGAATGATGATAGTAGTCATCTTCGTTTTCATATTCCAGTTCCTTTATGCCACTATTTTTTGATTCCTGAACAATCTCTTTTCCATCAATTAACTGATCGTCATAGTCCTCGTCGTCATCATCATCGTCATATATAAAGGTATTTATGTCACTACCACTTGATATTGATACGTGATCGTCACAATCTTCCGATTCCATCAGTTGTGTGGTGTTATAACTTTCACAGGCATTATCTACGTCAATTTCCGCTTTCAAAACACACAAATATTCGCTGCAATTCCGATCCGGGTTATCAACTAATTCCTCAATGTTGTAAATTTTCATAGCCACTCTGTTCGAAGAACAAATTTCATTCAAGAAAGCGCCATTCTCCTGCTTCGGTTGGAACTCGATTTTCGGGTTTTCCATTTTAGCAGCAGCTGCAAATTTCCCTTTAAACTAGCAAATTATTAGAACATTTATTTCAATTTGTTTACTATGCAAACTAGCTATCAATTTTAAAGTAATTACACTTCAAACAGGAACTTAAATAATATAAAAATTTTATTTAATGAACTATTGAAGCCGTATTCCGGCCTGTAAACAGAACAAACAGATAAAGAGAAAAAGTGTTGCATATCAGAAGTTTTTGTTTAAATTGGCGTATTTTACCCTTAAATCAGGGTATACGAAAGAGGTAAGAGTCACATCAGAACGTCGTACCATTCGTCTGCAAATTATATTATAACATAGAGAATCATTTACTTCGATGCAAAATTAATAATAAACAAGAAATTAATTTCCAATGATTCCATTTTTTTTTTACTGTTTGATCTTTCATCAGAAGCTAGTCTTTGGATTATCAACCAGGGAATACAGAGAAATGACTCTTGTTTTGCGCACACTTTCGCATGTGTAAAACTGTAGTAGTGGTGTGGGTGATTTTCTTCAGAATTCTGGTTAGCCAATGATAAACAAACCTATCCATATAGGCTACTAACTACTTTTTAAGTCATAGCAGAGAACACAGAGAACCGACAATTAAACGTCAAACTTTTTACCGACGTTTAAAAAAAACTGTATTTATCATTAGTTGCTATATGGATAGGTTTGTTTATCATTGGTTCTGAAGAAAATAAGCCACACTACTACAGTTTTGCGTATGCGGTTGTGTGCGCAAACGAGAGACGTTCAATTGTCGCGTTTCTGTTTCTTCCTTGTCACCATAAGGGCGAACCAAAATAGACGAGACGAAACGTAACGAGTAAAGGTAGGACTAAAATAGACGAGACGTACGATAGCGATTGGACGAACGTCTGCACTCGTTACGTCGATTTTGACATTTAACCCAAAATGAGATGCTATCAAACGCATCGATGGATGGCTTTTTACATACATTCCGAGCTCATCCCTCACAGCGGTGATTAAATTGTAGCAAAATTCCGTCATTTTCATTTTAATTTCTTTAAAAAACAACAATCGTGTCAACAAAGAAGAGGTTGTGACGAGTAGCAGACGATTGCAGTTCGGTTCTTACGGAACCGATCGTCACGTCTAAATTTTTCGTTCAGTTTCGATCAAATACGTACGGCCATTTTGGCTATTAGCATTGATTCACATATGCTTGAACTTAAGGGCTAACCGAAATAGACGAGACGACACGTAACGAGTAAGTTCAAGCATATGTGAATCAATGTTAATAGCTAAAATGGCCATACGTATTTGATCGAAACTGAACGAAAAATTTAGACGTGACGATCGGTTCCGTAAGAACCGAACTGCAATCGTCTGCTACTCGTCACAACCTCTTCTTTGTTGACACGATTGTTGTTTTTTAAAGAAATTAAAATGAAAATGACGGAATTTTGCTACAATTTAATCACCGCTGTGAGGGATGAGCTCGGAATGTATGTAAAAAGCCATCCATCGATGCGTTTGATAGCATCTCATTTTGGGTTAAATGTCAAAAACGACGGAACGACTTCAGACGTTCGTCCAATCGCTATCGTACGTCTCGTCTATTTTAGTCCTACTTATAGACAGAGAATTGAGAGAAATAACTCTTGTTTTGCGCACACTCACACTTGTGCAAAACTGTAGTAGTGTGGCTGATTTTCTTCAGAATTCTGATTAGCCAATGATAAACGAACCTATTCATATAGTCAACTAATGATAAAAAAAAAATCATATCCATATAGGCAACTAATGATAAACAAAGACAGTTTTTGTAAACGTCAGAAAATTTGACGTTTAAGTGGTCCATCTCTATGGTCTCTGCCATAGTTTCCTGCATATTATACTACTAATTGAGCGAATATTTTAGAATAGTTGACAACCCTGGGTATATTTGTACATATTTGTCTCCCAGAAACCTTGCTTCGAATTGTTTCATAACCTGTGGAAATAAATAAGATCGAAATGTTGAGGGCCAGGTTTTTTCACCGGGAATTTAAAGTTTGTCTGCTGCTAAGTAGATCGTACTTGTCTAAAGAGTACAAAAGTGTCGCAAATAAAGACTTAGCACCGCCGTTCGCTCACACCGAACTGCTGCCACTGCGAGCTCGCAAAGATGCCGCCGCACTCAACGTTGATTCATTCATTACGAGCCTTAAAACTGATGAGGATCGTCGGCTGGATATTTGCGAACAAGTATTAAAGTTAAGATCGGAAGCAGATACAAGTAACGCATTTGGCTCCACCAGCTTCGCAGTAATTAAACATTTCGTGGACACAGATGACATTCAGCAGCTACTCTCAATACTCCGAGACCGGTTGAACTACGGTATATTTATCGACAAGTACTTGGGTTGTTATCTTATGGACGAACTAATACAAAAGCAGGACTTTAATGCAGCTGCACAGGTTGCTTCTGAGCTCTTACTACAAGAGGATGTCGACAGTGAACTAGTCGTGGCACTCTCTACGAAATCCTTCTATGAGCATTTTAAGACCATAGCATCAAAGCCGCCAGAGCCCTCAACAGAAGCAGCATCTGCGGAAGATGACAAGCAGCCGGAGACTAAGGTGCGAGTGGGCTTTCTGCGGAATCCTCTAGAAAAGATAACGGACAAGAATTATTTGTTAGGAAAGGACGTACTCAAATTAGCTGCGAATAGCGGAACTGAACTTAAATGTGACCTGAAAGCTCTAGGCCATCTCTTATGCAGTCAGCGCGAATCATTTATTGAGATTATTAAAAACGAGTCCCAGTTGCTTTATCCAGATGTTTTAAGTCTAGGCCAGACTTTCATCAAGAACTGGGTCAGTGATGCTGAGGCACAAGAAGAATTGTTAAACGCTGTAGTTCAACAACTGGCGAAACAGACGACACAACGGATAACATTCGATGAAAAGTTGAACCAATTAGTGAAAGATGTGGTGCAAAAGGAAGAGCCAAAATTAATAGAGCAACAAAAGCAAAATTTCTTAAAATGGGATCAAGAGCGTGGAGATAAATTGAAATTCCTTTTGGAAAGACACTCGAGGGAACAGCGAGAGTCGAAAATAGAAAACATAATGACCGAAATGCAAGTGAAGAAACAAAAATTCCAAGTATTCAAAAATGAGGATCAAATCGATCTGCAAATATTCAACAAAAGAGTGTTCCATCGGAAGAGGTGGTTTGGCAAGAAGAAGACGCCAAGAGCGGTCGATGATAATTACGTTCCCCCAGAAATCACAAAACAGAGGAATTAAAAAAATGTGTAAATTAATGTGTAATGATATAAATAATACCCAAATTGCAGTAAATAAATTGATACAAGTCTCTTCAAACTTTGCTGTAATATACTAAATGCCTAAATAAGGGAAACAGAATTGAATTTTCCATGATTAACGCAGGGAGCGATTTATTTATTTGATATAAGAGACATTTAAAAAAAGTTGGTATAAAACGAATAAAAGCAACATCCACACCCCGGCAAGAGATAGAAACGCCTTAAGCAGAGAAAACAAGAGTACTTCAGGATGAAACAATCACACTCCCACCATGAGTATTCCACACAGCTTGATATCAGCTTTGTCCAATCTAGTTTCAAATTGTTTTGAACGGTGTATTTCCTTTTTGTGCATAATATGAAGTGATTTTATTTTAATAAATTTAACAGTAGGTACATAATATGCAATATGGAATCTTGAATATCTCTTCATTTGCTTACAATTACAAATTTATTCAAATATAGTTGTGAAAACAGTTCAATAAATAGGTATGTATAGAAAAACAATAACTGAATTGTAAGTAAAGCAGTCTACATGGACTGAACCAGCATTAGAAGTTCTTCCTTCAGATAATTTCTGTCGGCTGCTGCTGCTGCAGTGATGTCAGGGACTGTAAACAGTAGCATAATGTTTGGAATGAGTCTATAATAAAAGATGTAAATTGTAAATAAGCATTTAGCGACTTGTTTCATTTAAATCATTACTTCAAATCGTAAAGTGTCTTATCCATGTCTTCGTAGCTAAATTTACCCTCAGTGGTAACCAACAAACTGAATTCCGTTGATTCATCCATAAGGCAAGACTGGACAAATTCAAAGATATCACCGACCTTCTCATAGACATTGAAAGTACCCTGCGAAATGTTAAATTCATTGATTCATGCAATACATTCATGATTTGTTTCCACCCACTTGTATGTAAATGCCATTGGGAAACTTAACGCGCACCAACGCGTATCGATACATGCGCAAATTGCGCTGTTCCTCACGTTCGCGCATTGCCTTCGTCTTGAGTACTTGGGCACTCTCGAGTGCCTCCGCGCGCATCTGTTGCTCTCGTTTAATTTCCTCGGGGGAAATGCGGTAGAAATCATCCGGCAACACTACGCGTCTGGCTTGTGATGGTAGCAAAACTTTTATATTTCGGTCTAATTCTAATTGTATAATTTCAGCATTTTTCAACGCTTCCAGTAGCGATGATAAATCGAGATCGTTTTCGATGTGCTCGCTACACCAACATAGGAAAGGCTCCGAATCGATTTCAATCTCACGAAAACCAGCTGCCATAAGAAACTCCAATCCCCCTTCCACGTAACGAACCTTCTCGCTGAAAATTCTACAAAATAGAATTGATATAGTTGCGATACAAAATTATGGTCTTATGGCGAAATATGTGTCTTAATCACCTGTTGGACATTCTAATTTTAAAGTATTTTTCGTCATCGGGATGATTGATAATATTCTCCAAATACTTCGATAAAGTCTCAACGCAGTCATCAGCCTAAATAAATACAATATTATGGTTGTATTAGCAACTTGTCTACGAGTAATTCTTAAAATTATTGCCGAGTTCGATTAGACAGACTCTGCGCGCTTAAAATAGTTAAAATTGCAAGGAAGTGCAACCACACTTGGCCCGTTGGCATTAGAAAAACGTCGATTGACTTTTTAAATACCAATTATCAAATTAACATGTGCAATAACAAAACGTACTTTGCCACCAAAGCTATGAAGAAGCGACAGGCGTGAATCGTTTTCTCACTACATCTGGGTTTCAATTTCCAAAGATTCAGTGGTAGTATGTTTGTCTCTATCTGTCTTTCATTAGAATCTCATATTTTGTACTATTCGATTCAAGGCATTTATGCAGGTAAGAAGAGTTATAAGAGCTGAGTGACTTGGGAGAATACACAATAATGGCGGCATATTAAAAAAACAAACTTAGAATTAGCGAAGTGAGTGACCAGCCAATCAAACACGGCTAATATATAATTCAAACCTTTTCCTTGCTATTACAGTTGTAAATAATCAGGCAAGCGGTCAGGGCACGGTCGGTCTCTAATTGTTGGTACAGGAAGTCTTTTATTTTAGCTTTCCATTCTTTTTTCGGCAATATCTCGTCACTAATCAGCGTACAGCGGAAGAAAACCCCCTGACAGGCCAAATGTCTGTTTTCTGTGGTTAAGGAAATCTGGCTTTCGCTTTGCTGGGACAGCTCCTCCTTTGCTCTTTTTTCCGCATCCAGTTCGCGCTTTGCTTGTGCCTTAATAGCTGCCAAAGAGGTGTTAAAGTCCTTCGAGTCCTTTTTTTCAATGCGTGCTAAAGCGGCCGCGGCTGCGGCACGAGTCTCCGAACTCAGTTCTTTACGTTTAGGCGGCACATAATCGTTGCGTGAAGACTGTCGTGATGTAGTGGGTTCAGGCTTGGGAGCATTCAGAGCGTGACCTTGCCCCATGCCACCACCCAGTTTAAGCTGTAACGATCGATCATTAAATTGTACACGTAAGTAAACGCTTTCGAAACAGCTGCTAAGACATACCTTAAATGCTGCTTCCTCCTTTTTCCTGGCGAAAAACCTTTTTATTTTAGACATTTTCTTGATGAATAAACCTAAATACGAGGTGAATGTTCTTTAGGAAGCTTTAGTTTAGCCACAGACAACTTTAGTTCTTCAATTTCTTTCAGTGTGCCTGAAAAATGTAACGTACCCTTTAGCAGATGTTATCCGTGCTTTGTCTTTGCATACTTGCACTTACTTGGTCTTACAAATTTTTCGGTTATCACTTTGCCGTAAACACGCCACGAGTATCCAATCAATACCGCCGTACAAAGGAGCAGCACTAAGAGAACTTTAAACAGTGTCAGCTGTAGTGGTGTAAAGTCGATGGGGCTGCTGAAGCTACGTGTAGCTTCGCCGAATTCACGACTAATGTGTGCCGCTGTCTTCACTGCCACGCCTACGAAGTGCTCCAACTGAATTCCAAGGGCTTGCACTGTTTGGTTTAGCGAGTGCTGAAAAGAAGCGACATTCATTTGGCTTTGTTTGTTTCGCTAAAGCAACACCTCTCTTGGTAATTGGTGGACAATAGGCGATTTATATTTGTACACAAAAATTTCGTGTGTTCGCAGTATAAAAATATTCTAAAAATATAAGCAAAATCCTTGGAAGAATTGTCGATTTTTTCCGCTCACAGCTGTTTTCGTGATTCACGGCAACAAAAACTTTGAACTGTCAGAATTTTTCAGCAAGAAAACGCAACTTAACGAAAGACTATGAACTGTCATAAATTTGAAAATGGTGATGCGAGAAGTTCTGTTTGTTACGAATTGAAATATGTCAATTGGTTTGTTGTTGTAACAACTGAATTGGAATTTGAAATTATTTTCTTAGATTCCGTTATGAAGTGCACCAAAAAAGGGTCCCAAGCTGAAATTTGTCATGAGCTGAATAGATTGGTTAAAATTGTTTATTATGGTAAAAATTTTCTTATTTACAATTGTATGATATGTGGTGTCACTAAAACTGATTTGAAAAGATGCCACTTTCCACAACTGTTTATCTTCAAGTCAAAATATCCTGCAAACATAATTAATTAGAGTGTAATTTATATCAATAGTAATCAAAAACATGTTATTAACTGCATAATGGTATTACAAGAATTGCAATTTATGCTTGGGAAGCAAACTTACAACTGTTTTTGCTGTGCAACTAAAAGGGGCAGGATAAAGTAAGCAGGGATTTTTAGAAATAGGTATTTCTAGTGAGGCCATCTATTGGCAATTACAAGCGTCAGAAAAACGTTTTGAATAACCGGTTTTGGCAAAAAGCTTTTTGTTGTTACGACTTGATTCCGATCATTAGACTTGAAGGATTAACGAAACCGTACATAGGCAGATAAGAAATGTATGTTAACCAGACTTCTGTAAGACGCTAAGTGAAGCGCCGATTTCGACAGCGGAACTTAAAGAAGACATGTATATTTTTTGTGTGTGTGCAGTTCGTCGTTAGAATAATACATTTATATAATTTAAATGGAAGACATAGATGTATCCCGAGATATGCCACTGTGCTGTTTTACATTGATGGCAAAGAGATTAATCTATTCAAAAATGTTAAAGAGCATACGCATTGCGCAGGTCCATTATTGTTTTCTCAGCGAGGTTGACATTCAATTGATGGGTTCTGACGTCACAGCTGCGCAGAAAATTATAAATATATAAATAGCTCTGTGCATAGCTTATTTCTTTAATTTTAGTTTATGATGGTCGGTTTTCCAATAGAAAGAATTACAGATTAAACTAAATATTTTCGTCAATATATTTGTAATATGTTCTCGTATTTATTTCGCCGAAAAATGTTTCATATAAACTAAGAAACCTTGCAATTTTTAATATTTCACAGTAATGTTCACTTTTTGCTTACAAAATGTACGCTATTTGGCCTTTCGCTATACAACCAGGTTGCTGTGACGTAGATGCCTAGATCGAAAACATTTTTACACGCCGCTTTGCGCAATATTTGTTTCTATTATTTTGATTATATTATTATATTTATTTTTCGAAGGATCTACATTTTTGTCTATTCCGAGAACGTTTGGCATACGCTTTAAAATGTCACCTTACGCATTCCCCTCCTTCATTTCCAATTAGAATCAATTCAGCACTATCACGGCTTTGGTTTTCAGTGAGCAGCCGCAGGAGAAAACAAAAAAATTCGCGGCTTTTTCAGTAATAGAGAACTGCTAGGTTTTGCATTTTGTCCAGACCTCCCGATAGTCACATTTTTTATCCAACGTCGTCATTACCTTGCTTCGTTATGCACATTTTTTATCCAACGTCCTTATTACCTTACTTCGTTATGCTGCTGTCTTTGTTATACAGTAATTGATGATCAGGACCAAAAATATTCAAATTGAAGAAGTTTCATTGTAGCTTTAAATCTGCGTACATAAATTATACTAAAATTTGGTTAGTACTTGACCTAGTAACGACTTGAAAAAGTAGGCCAAAAGATAGCCTCGAACGACTCTACAAGTTGCAATGAAAAATGTTCAAAAACCAAATTTAATTTATTACTGCAATTTTCGAGTATCCGATTTCACGTTTAGCACGCACTTCCTCGAGCGCCTTTGTGCAGAAGGCACACAACACAAAAAAAAAATACAGTCCGACGGTTCTCGTTTGTTTAGCAATGAATCTGTGGCGTCATCTGTTGCCGTTCCTTTTATGTTTCTTTGCACCGCGTATCCCATACGAACTTAAAAACCTGAGAGGTTCTTTTCGAAATTGCATGTTTCATTACGTAATTTCTGATGTTTAAAGTTGCCAGCCCCTTCCCAGTGTGTGTGTGTGTGTGTGTGTTGTGCTAGTTGTGTGGGGTGAACAGCAACACAGGATGCCAACGATTATCTTGCACTCGCATCCTTTTCCTTTAATTTTGTAGCATTGTGTAATTGAATGATTTTCATTCTTTGGATTTGTTTGCCCGCAATTCTCATCAACCACTGGCGCAGGATTCGTTCCCAGTCATGCCCTTGCGGCTGGCTTCCGCTTAGTGTAGTGTGGTGTAGCGTATTAGTGAACTGAAGGGAATTGCCTACCTGCAGCTGATACAGTGAGTGACTCGGCAGATGGCGACGTTGCTGCTTAACTCGTGTGCTTTGCTCTGCGCATGCTCATGCAAATTTAGCAGAGCCAGAAAAAATTGTGTCACACTCGTTGAAAAGGTGTCACTTGGCATTTCCGATTTTTAGTGGCTTACCTCATATTAGGACGGGGTTGTGGGCACATTTCTAATCCACCGATTTTGTTGTTGTTGCTCGCCACATAGTAAACAGGAAGCTAACATTTAAATTAAACATGCTACTTGTCTTTATTTTCAATTGTTCTTAAGAGTTGGGCGTGGTTATGTTCAATATAAATGACATGTTTTTGTTGTTGTGAAAGTATAATGAGTGCACTAAAAAGAAGAAAACATTTTGTTGGCTTTTTCCCTTCGCAATTCTTCCAATTTTACTGGAGGCCAGCAACCTCATTGTTTACAATCAGACACGCGAGAATACATAAAAAGTTTTTGCTCAATTTTCCATCATTGTGCAGACATGTGTTCATTTGCCGCTGACGTCCAAACTACGTTAGAAATCAACTGAACGAGGCAAAATAAGATTCCACCCAAGTGTAGAAAAGTGTTCATTTTCTGTCGGTCGCTGTCACAGTCGCAGTCGCAGTTGCAGTCGCTGCCGCCGCCACAGTCGTACACGAACACTGCGTTCGTTCTCTGTTCTGTGATCTTTTGGGAGCATGTCTGCGAATTGTTTTTTTTAGTTGCTTGTGTGGATCTGTGCGCACTGCTCAGGTGTCAACGACTTCTGCTTCGAGTGGCGTGTAGTGGAGTGATGGGATTGCGCCGGTATTTGTGGAGTGCTTGTACGTTGCTGCACAAATTATATTGCAAAAAGCGATTTTAATTATAATTAAAAAACTGAATTGGCTTTTGAAGGAGACGGAAATTTTACATTGGAAATTTGCAAATTCTCATGTGTCTTCAGTTTTTATTACTGGGATTAACTGAAGATGTCGAATATCTCGAGTGCTCCTTGATAAGATGTTAAATAGGAAGAAAAAGCCTATTACCAAGTTAACCAACACCGGATGTATGATAAAATGGGGGAATTGGGTAAATTGGGTAAATTGGGAGAATTGGGTAAATTGGGGACTAAGCCTTACATACTATTTTGGAGCTGTGCTGTATATGAGTAGATCAATAATCTTATCTAATGTCTTTGGTTTGGTGCACAGAAACGTTTTGGGATAAACAATTTGATTAGATTTAATATTTCAGAGAGTGCTAGCACCGCGGCCCGTAAGGACCTATTGTGCCAACGCCTATGTTTCACTCTAACCAGCACTTTGGAAGGTTGAAGTTTCCAAATTCTGGGAGGGTCTGTCAAGAACTTCTCCAAAATTTTTAATCTCTTACCCTTGATCGTCAGCAAGGTCGTCAGTCGGACTCCTCCGACTCCGGCTACCGACTAAAAATACCTCCTCTCTTCGGGAATTTCATCCGCCCTGGATTGGTATTACTTCAGGGGCGATTCCCTTTTCTTTGGCTATCTGCCCTGTCGTCGTTCTATTTCTAGCCTACTTCTAAGCCTCCGCTTCATATTCCTTCTAGTTATGAATCTCTTGCTGGGCATCGAGATCTCTTTTCTTGGCTCATAGGACCCCTTCTACGTATCGGGAAATTAAGTTCCAGTTTTCTTCGCATTTGTACAACGATGTCTTCAGCTGTTTGTGAACCGGTACGTCTTTCGAGTTGACATCTTTTCTCTGCCCATTTTTTGCACTTGAAAAAGCTATGCCAGAAACATATATTATAGAGACATCCAATTTCCCTTTTTAACATTTCTTCCAGCGAAATCGCAGGGAGGAAAGACTTGTTTCTGTAGTTTGTATACATGTTCCTTGGAACTTAATTCAACATTTTCCGTATACATTTATGATCAATTTTGTATACGCAACATTATAATTATATATGTATGTACGATTATGTATGCTTATAAAAAACCACTTTGTATACATGTATATTAACAATATATGTTATGGTATATTAATAATATAAATATGCACGTGTCATTTGTAGGTGTGTTACAATTTTTAGTTGAAATATATATATATATATTCTTTGATTTTTTGAAATCTATATAAGAAATATATAATTTTAATAAAAATTTCACATATATAGAATCTAGAGATTTTTATATATTTTTAATATTTAAATTATATTTCATATACATATAATAAAATAATACTTCATAAATTTACTTACGTACAAAAAATCGCTTTCTATTGATTATGTCAGCCACTGACACCAGGCGACCAGAAAACGAAAAGAGCATCACATTTCACATCATAAATTGAAAATCGAAATTATTCTTTAATTCCAAAATATTACGTAATGTGGACAAATTTTTTTTGCATTTGGCGTTGCGGTCCCTTCACAAGTCGCTACATACCAGAACTATATATGTATTTTGTATAAATGTATGTACGTGCCTATTCAGAATTACCCAATAGGAAATTTCGTAATGAATATATCAAACAATATTTTCAATACAACGGACAACAATATTTTCACATTACAACATTCTCTTCTTCCGTCAATAAGATTAGCAATGGAGATCCGAGTGATATCGATTAGTTTTGTGCATTGAGTATTCTTTACTTTAATAAATAAAAAGGAAGCTGTATGACTTCTTTCTTACCTAACTGAATAACGCTTACATAAGCCGGCCAACCATTTAATAAAAGTAAATCGAATTCGTGAGGTAAGAATGCTGTACTTATGGATGGAAAATAAGCATAATGGCATGCATTAAGTGAGCATTATTTTCCCGACTGGGGTAAGCATTCTTTTCCCGACTGCGTAATGCTGGGGGATTCACTTTCCATCAGATCTTAAATTTTTAAGCACAATGAAAAGGAATAACATTTCTTGTGGTGTGTGTACGAAGCAATATGCAGCGCTTTCCAAGCTTGCAAGTCAGCTGGAGGTGCGAAACCTTGCAAATATGTAAGCTTTCTTTAAGCGGGCTGCAATTTTGTGAGCTGGGGACCACTGAGGAATAGCATTGCAAACAATTTGAAAATAAAGAATAATTTCAACATTCAAGTGTGCCACTGCTTTCCTTTTCTGTTCGCCTAGTATGAGTGGCCAACATACTCAATAGAAGAGGACTGATTTTATTTATTTATTATTATTAAAATTATAATAAACAAAATCACAACAAATATGAGTACCAATATTTCCATTTTTATAAAAATCAGTAAAATATGAAATCAAATAAATTCTAAATTTCTTAATCACACATATTCATGTATGTACGTATAAAATTGAGAAAGTATTTGATTTCATGAAATAGTATGTGTTTTTATATGAAATGTGGCACTTCTGCGCAAATTGCCAAACTTAAAAATGATAAAAAATACCAAATATAAAAAATATTTATCTCTAAACCATGTGAGACCGTTTG
The DNA here is from genome assembly GCA_920105625.2 of Clusia tigrina. Lineage (NCBI taxonomy): Eukaryota > Metazoa > Arthropoda > Insecta > Diptera > Clusiidae > Clusia > Clusia tigrina. The sequence goes on from OV050030.1 coordinate 426,188,854, forward strand.
ACCTACATTCGAGTAGAATGAATGTGTACATTCTCACATGCATATGTATTCAAGAAGCGTGTGTTTGTATGTATATTTTGTATGCTCTACATTAAATAAACGCATTAATTTCATTCCATTCTTTCGGTGTTCTTTATCCGACAAGCAAAACCGCCACATCAAAGAACAACGAAAGAGTAAATAAAGAATCAATTTGCAATACATCTTCATTTTGCCCAACATTGCAAAAAGTATATACAATGTATTATCAATGCGAATGCATAGCTATATGGTATAAAATTGAAATGAAAACCAAATATGTGCTACTGTGATCTAAGCTGTCAGCAATAGACTCCTGAGGTAGTTTCGAATCCTTAACAAAAACTATTTTTAAATAGATATTTGTTGTGATTTTTTGGCAAAAAGTTTAATGGGCAAATATCTCATAATTTATATTTCGGCTGTATGTATGCTTATTTGATTTTATACTATATTAGAGAAAAAAATTTCAAAATAAAACTCTTTATATAATCAGCACAATTGCATTATTAAATTAATTGTTTTATACAAATACGTAGAGCATCTAAACATTGATTATAAACACTTCGTGTATCCAAACAAGTTGTGCCAACTTTGTATCTTTCATTCCAAAAAGTTTTCCTCCCTGCGATTTTTGTATATAAGCTTAACAGAGGGAAATTGGATGTCTCTATAATATATGTTTCTAGCTATGCTCCGCATCATCAGCGTCTGCGTCACCGTATATGCTAGCTGTGCTTTCAGTTTTTCCCATTTTATGAAGGTATTTTTGGAAATACCCATGCCCGGACAGTAGCTGGGTGGTGTAAGCTGAAGGCAATGAAGATTCATAAGGGAAGGTTATCACTGTGGTATTCTGTATATACTGGATAGGTCTATGGTGAACTGAAATATATGGCATGTCCACAATACCATCATGTTACCAAGTCAACGATATTGAACATAAAATATGAATACTTGTAATGATGGACTTGTTTCAGACGACTACAGTTTTTTTGTACTAATAACTTATAAGTTAAATACTAGCAGATAGATATATACAAGTAGATAGAATTGTGGTAGTCCGGAGAACCGCTTTAGGAGGAGGTCTCCAAGCTCTCAGGTATTGATGCTCTAAGTCTGGAAATATTGTAATACTAGCAACTAAAGCAATTGAATCGAAGAGACAGAAAACATAGGAGGAATTATAATAGACCAACCCTACAGTGGTATTTGAAGCCATGAACTCAAAAAATAACCTTGTCTTTTAAAGGGTTTCGTAATTAACGAAACTTCAATGAAACTCTGCAAATTTCGCCTTTAACAAAATTCGTGTGCGATGCAAATGAATACTGCTTTTGATGTATTCATTTGCGGTGCTCAATTGCTTGGCCAATCATTCTGTATCCAAGGGAGTACCACATTCCATAACTTAATTAAAGTTTCACTTAGCGACGTTGATCAGTTTATCATTTACATGCATTCTCGTCTCATAGAAGCGTCGAAGGCATTTGCCACATTTCAGCGTAATTAAAATTCCAATAGCGTCTTGGCGCGACGTCTGTCTAGTTGCACAAACACACTTACATACTCATACACACACACACAAACACAGACAGATTAGAGCGATTATAGCCACTCGCCAAATATAAACTTTGGAAGACTTTTACGCTCGTTGCAGAAAGCAAAATGCGCACAGAAATTGCAAGGCTTGCGCATGCGCACTAAAGTGAACCTGAAAAACTTGCTTCGTCGCTGGCTGGCCAAAAGCCACAATTGCTGGTAATGCAACGCATATGTTCATCAACACCAGCACCACAACAACCAACCACTCTCGGCTCAGCTCAGCTCAGCTCAGTTCCAGTCTCGGCCCGGCACCACCGGCGAAGTGAAACCACTGGCATAGCGAGCAGGCGGCGACAATGCGCACGCGTCTGTTCGCAGTATCCAAGCAATTTTTCGTGTGCACTTCACTGGCATTGGTATGTGGAAACTGAGTCATGCCGCCTGCCGCTGGAAAAATCCATGCAACGGTGCTGATTTGCTTGCGAAAGAAAAAGTTGCACAAAAACCGAAGAATTCCAAAAACAAAAAAATGTGTTAAGTGGTGCACGCCACCGAGGCTGGCTGGCTGGCTGGCTGGCTGGGACGTGGGGCAGTCGTTGGCATGTGGCTGGCTGTGATGAAACAGGTTTTGGGATTACGCTCGTGGTCGTGGTTTTCTTTTTGCGGCGTCACTTCGTGCTGGTTTTTGAATTTCTACGAAAGTCAAGGCTGGAAAATGTTGTTGATTTTGGATGCACGCAACTGCCTCCGAAGCGAGAGGATAAGCCGAAAAATAAAATTCGATTTAAAGACAAATAGCGATGTTTTCGAAAATGAGGAATAGAGCACAGCCAAAATGGCTCATCATCATACATCAAATGACATTTCGTTATGGACTCAATTTGCAAAAGCCCCGGAAAGAAACGATAATTTCTGGTGTGGCCGGGGACCTCTCGCAATGGAGCGTCAATGTCAACGTAACCAACTATTTCCATAAACAATTCTGGAGCGCGACTGCAGCGGTATTCGCTAACGTCATCACATTCACAAAGGAGCCTCTGCCGCTTCCGTCGATTCTGTTGTGAACTTTGCGAAAATGCGTGAAATTACGATCGCGTCTCTTTTAACTGCACATCCTGTCTGCTCCGTTCGACAATTTGCGTTTGCGCGGGCGGAAGTGCCGCCACGGGCACGGAAGTGCCACCACCAGGCATGCAGTTTTCCTGCCTGTCATTGACTCCGCGGGCAATCGCGACTAATGTGGTCGAATGCAATTGTGACAATAGCAATTTACCCCGAATAAAAGTTTTCTATTGCGGAATAGCGTTAAAATCTTGCTTCAAGGAAAGCACCAACAATGCTCAGTCGCCTTTTGCGTTCGACCAAATCATTCATTAGAAAGTTTACTTTCTGTTTCCCCGTTTGACTCGTGCTCCCTCATTTTTGTGATTATCATGCGCCTCCTTCCACACACTTCATTCGATCGCCAGCGCGCAGAATAAGCGAAGGAAGCGGAAACGCTGCAGACGCCTGGGCAAACAAAAGGGGCGCACTCGTCTGTGGAAGTCCCAAGTTGGCAGTCAGTCGCCGTTAATTACGCACTTCCTTCCTTCGCTGCTTGGATTTATACGCACGCACACTGCACCGGGAATTGCGAAGCGTGCTGCTTGAGTGTGATTTATTAGAATTTGTGCTCCTCTGCTGCGGCAAAACGCCTCCGCATCTGCACATTTTTTCTCTTCTTTGGAAGAGCCTCAGACTGGCGCACTGGTGCAGTTGGTGGATTGGAAATTCCGCACTCGAAATTAAAATTTATTTTATGAGTTGTCCGACTGCTCCAGCGACTATAAATGTTGAAGTCGCTTCGATGCGTTGATGCACTTGCTTGGAGAGAAGCTCAATTTGTGAGACTGCGTCCACACAACGCACTCGCAGGTAATTTGTTAATTTGACTTCAGCACACTTCGAGTGGAATAACGCCCCCTCCCGCCTCACTACAGAGACTAAATTTAATTTAATTACTTTGCAATTCCAAAAGTTCAAAGTCTCGGTCAATTGGAGACACCTCGGGGAGTGATCTTCAGTCCGCATTCGCTTTGGCAAGCATCTGACATGCTTGCATTGGTGGAAGAGTTCTCTTTCAGATCTATTCACACTCGAGTGGGCTTCGCAGTCCCCTTCACCCTTCTCAAACTATTCGAATTCCTGTGGGAATAATCTCCCGTCCGCATTTTTAACCAATTTCCATTCGCTGTAATCAGCGTCAGCATTGCCTGCGCTTCACATGCGTTCTGCACTTCTGCTGTTCGTTTCAGTTCGCTTCTCATGGGAACTTTTCCAACCCGTGGGAACTTCTGCAGCGGGAACAAATTGCGACTTCTTCTACGACAAGTACTTTCAAAGTGTTCTGAAGTCTTTTTGTACTGGAGCATGAGAGCTCCATGTCAGGGGGAATGAGTCAAAAACGCAACTCAGCTCTTCTTCGGAACAAGTGCTGCCTCAGCTGTGGGAAATTACTTGTTCATTCAATTTCCAAGTCTGCCCATTACAACTCAATTCACCCCATATTCCCGCTGTAATCGTTATAAGAGCATTTCGATTTCTTCAGTTTTCCATCAGTGTCTTTAGTCGCGTTGTTTGAGGTGATTTCTAACAGCGGAACAGACGATTCCAAATGCGCTCCCGCCCAAGTTAGCGAAGCACACTGAGGCATCCAATCGCAGCTGCCAGCCAGTATCCATCGCAACCAGCATGCCTGCAGCGAGCGAGTGTGTGCGACATCTGCCCACAAAAGACGAGGAATGCGTAAGTTTAATTTATGAGCCCAAATGTTCATGGACCATAATCGCCCTTTAAGCCGGACATGTAAACAAAGCCGCAGCATGCATTCTCATTCAGAATCTAGCTCCATGGGCTCCCTTCAATGGTTTCATTTCTGGTGTCTTTGGTTTCGCTTTGTGGAGCATTTTAAGCGTCAAAGTAAACAAACAAACAAAAGCAACAAATTCGGTGTCTCGACGGTCGCCAGTCTTCAGCGGTGTGTGGCTTTCGGAGACCGGCCATTTCGAGACTGAACTCTTTCTGGGCATTTAAATCGATTGAAACTTGATGACTCGCTTTGGAGGGGACGAAGACAAGGCTCTTATGCAAATGGGATGTTTCCTTATCATTCCGTGGGAACTTTCACACTCGGCACATGCCTCCGACTAACTAACCCCTCCGCTTCTTCGTTGAATGTTTCAATTAGTTTTGAATGCTGCCGCAGTAGCAGCAGAAACAGCAATTGCCACAACTCTGCTGCCAATTCATCTGCGCACTTGAAAAACTTTTGAAAGGAAACTATTTCAGTGCGATTTGAAAGAAGAGACCCACTTGAAACCGCTCCAGATTTCTGGTTGAGTCACTTCCTTTCGATTTACATAGAAACGCTGCCAACCTTTGCAACGCTTACGGCAAGTGTCGAGGAGGGCAACGTACAAACAGGAAAGTTCAATTTTCTAATTCACAAAAGGCAACAAAATGTGAAATTCAATTAACCGATTGGAGGAGCGCAGCCACAACACACAACAACTCCAACGGAAGCACTCTAATAAAATCCGGAAAAGGCAAACAAGCGTTGACAAATTAACGCAGAACCTTAGCTGAGCGTCGTTCGAGCAGAGCGCAGTAGCAGCGGCGAAGGGGCAGAAAGGGAGCCGAGAACAAAACACACCACACTCTCTTTGTCTTTCCCACATCCGCTCTCTGCTGTCGGTGCTTCCTCTTACCTTACGTTGGCCGCGTGAAAGTTGTTGTTTTTGTACCTTTGTTTTGATCGCACTTCCGAAAGTGATTGCTCTGTGCGGATTTTGGATTAGAATGACCACAGCTACACCGGACACAGTCGTTCGAATATGGGAAAGCGCGATCATGGTGTAAGGAAAGCTGGTGGACGCAACATAAACTGACTGAGGGCAAACATTAAAGTCCCTAATAGAATGCACACGTGCACATGACCTTATCTTCTACAAGACTCGTGTGCGTTTTCTCGCTATTTGAATGCGCGGATGCAAGCATTGACACACGAGTAGTTGCTTCCTCCTTCGAATCTCCTGGTCATCGTTTATTTCCTCTTGTTCCCGGTATTCGCTGCTATTGTGATCAGGATACTGAAAATGATTCTCAATGCGTTCGGCCTTGCATGATCCCACACAGTGGAACGGGTTCAGTTTTCGCACATTGGTGGACCTTCAAAATGATTGAGCGATTACAGCTCTTTCGTACTTGACCAGTGTCACCATGACCCAAATGCTTCGTGGTAAAGTTATACAAAATTTGCCAATTTAAACAACACAAAATATATTTTTTGCCCCATTAAAGTTCACCAGAAAAATGATGCAACTTCTCGCAAACGGTCCTGGATCAATTCCACTTGCGTTTTCGGTCTGTTTTTGCCGAAACAGTTAATGAAGAATTTAAACCACTGGAAATCCAGAATAAGTGAAACTCCACAAAGAGATAAAAACGACCACACAACAAGGATAATTATATAAATATGTCTAGCTATCCACCGATAAGAAGAGTTCTGTTCAAGGATGGTTGCGATATGGGTTTTTCGTGGTTTCTTGCGATCCAATGTACCCGACAATCCTTTAACGTGGTAGCGAGGCGTGGGGTGTGGCTTTACACGGCGATGCAGCTGGAGAGCAAACAGAAATGTGACTCGTTCTACAAAGACATCTTCTTAACTCACCCTTGACGCTCGCACGCTTACGACTACTTTACGCGTTGCTGAAGGTCTTTCCCGTAAATTTGGCAACCACGGCTCCAGCGCATAAGTCGGCGCATGCATCGTTGTGACTGGATCAGCTACAGCATCGGCTTTTCGTATTTTATGGGTGTAGGGGGAATAATCGAACGAAAATAATTTTAATCAGATTAAAATCGAACATTCTCCAACGTCCTCTGTCAATCGAACCCTACTTACTCGGATTATCGGGCGGCTCTTCCGAAGTAGTGGTTAAGAGTTGAGGGTCAGCGTCTGGTGTCCTGAACACAATTTTAAGTGTATAAAAAAAAGGTCCTTTATATAACAAAACTCACGATTTAGTTTTTCCGACTGCGGCAGGACATTTAGTTCCGGAATTTGGCTTCTTCACTGATCGCCCAACGTTTTTCGTTCTTAATTTTGAGATGAAAAATCAGAACAAACATTTGGAATGGATAAGAAAGAACTTACAATGTGTCAAGGGTCAAGCAAGGATATTCGTTTCGACCTAGACTGGTCAAGGTAAGCGGATGCCGACGGTTCCTTTCGCTCGAACATGGTTGTTTTCGTACTGCTGCAGGCATATTCCTGAAAAAAGAAATGTGCGAATTGATTTTTGGGGTTGGTCGAAATTGTTTTTATCGGTACTCGCCCCGGTCTGTCCGACATGACTAAACGTGAATGAGGAGTGCTTTAAATTATCCAAAAATGTGTAGCAAAAGAAATCTATCGGAATATGATTCCTTCCTTTCTTGAACTTTCGATATTTTCAAATGACAGTGAACAGTTTTTAATTTTCAGATCGAGCAGGTGTGCTTTCACAGTGACTTTTTGTCTTGGCGGTGATTTAAATCACCGAAATAACACTTCCATTTTGAAGAAATGAGGCCACCAACGGATGCAATAAGTGGGTCGATGGTTACTTCGTTTTAATGAATTCTTTGAGAGGTGGCAATTTTCACCAAATTAAGTAACTCACATGTCGAGACATCTGATATTCTTCAGTGGTACGTTAGTGGTCTCGTGATCTGGTTTCTGAGTCATTTGACATAGATCCTTGGCTCCGTTCTTTATGACCTGGCAAATACATTATTTTTGTTATTTTTCTTGTAATATGAGCGCTGACTTTCTCTTTATTTCTTCAGAAGATCAGTACACGATTGAGGCTGCAGGATTATTCCACCTCTAACTTACATTGATTTATGTTCTTGCTCCAACTATTCTTCGATTTATAAACTAAAGGCGTTTATATTCTCATGAGCATTTCATCTAACCTTTAAATCATCTTTATTTTTAAAAATATCGGTGCCAAAATATCGGTTCACAAAGCTAACACCAGATTTAATACTGTTTTATAATCCTTTATTTAACATTGAAATTAAATTTCCAGAAATGGGTTCAGAAGTGGAAAACAGGAAAGTATTCTCTTAAGTAGTCCTTGACCAATTGTAGATTAGTCTTTGGTGGCTCCTTCTTCGGGCACCACCTATCGTAGACAGACTTCATTGAAGCTAAATAAATGTTGTCCACTTTAAAGACGACTGAAAAGAGCCACGACACTAGAATAAATAGCATCATGCCGGCCACAATCCTGTGCAGAACTGTGTAAAGAAAACAAATTTGTCATGGGTACTCGAATGTGTGTGGATGAGATACGCACCATCAATGATGGCCGCAATTTTACTATGCGATTCTGGCTGTTTATGTATGAGATCCTTCGTTTGCTCTGTAAAAGTTACTTTCTCCAACTCGTTGTTCTGCCCTGGAGTTCGTGATGAGGTGGTCAAAGGGCACTGCAGGGACCTCGCAGATGTTTGTGTCTGCACATCAGCATATGTGACCTTAGCCTTCTTCAAGCAGGAACAATGTGGGCGTGCAGATATTCTTGGGACCAGCCCCTTCTTGGCGGAACAATGAGGCCGCAATGCCTGATCATAAAGAAGGGTTAGGTTGTAACATGTAAAAAACCAACTCACTTTCTTTTCCTTCCGGCTCTTCAAGTTACTGACACTGTCGCAAGTTGGAGGAATACTACTCTCTGCGATTTGTTGCTCGGGTCGCCAGTCTGGAAGTGGTGGCTTAGATTGCTGTTTTGCTATAACTGGCGACTGTTCCGTTTCCTTGATTTTCTTCTTTGCCGCATCGTCTAAAATCAAAGCATGTTTCTCGCCAGTTGCGGTCACAAGCAAACTGCGCGAACCTTGTTGTACAGCAGTGGACCTGAACAGCAGAAATGGGTGCTGAAAACGGATGCAATATCTAAAACTCTACAAATCCTTACGAATCTACTATGAATCTGCCATTGCAATGACGATCGACCAAGGTAAACGGACTCCGCTCTAAATTGGGCGGTATGCGAAAGCGGCTAAAATTCCACTTATCGGGAACTTTATTGTCGGCTGCCTGGGTTTCTTCTGGTTTGCTGGGGTTAGGTTGAAACGGGTTAGTATTGTGATGTTAGTCCTAATCTAAGCTTACCTAGCTTTGGTGTCCATTTCAGTTCCTTCCACAATACAAAGGAAAATTTCCCTATAAAATAAATAATGATAAGATTTAAAAAATAAATTTTCTTTGCGGAGTTTCTTCGACTCGAAATCGTGAAGTGTGAAGCTAAGTTAGGAAAATAATTGATCAAGTAGAAGGAAATCAAAAATTACGACTGGAGGAGTATTTAAGGATCGGAACAGGTGTTTTCCGAGGTTGCAGCAAGGTTGAACCAATTAACTTTTATTGTGGTGTTTATGAAACTTTTATCCTTGCCAGTTTGTATAATGGGATAGGTAGGTGGGTAGGAGTGGCAGCTTGGTTTACTAAAAGCACACTTGAGCACACCAAATGACCAATTGTGATACCACGGTGTGGCGCTGTTCAATTCATCATCATCATAATTGGCGTACAATCATTTCTGATCATTGCCGCGTTATCAGCCTTCGCCAGTCGTCTCTGCTTCGCGCACGCTGGCATCAATTGGAAACACCAAGTGCAGCCAGGTCCTCTTGAACTTGGTCCTTCCAACGTAGTGGTGGTCTCCCCGTTCTGCGTCCGCCACTCGGCGGCATCGATTCAAATACTTTTTTCGCCGGAGCACTTTCACCCATTCGCACACAAGATGTCCCAGCCAGCGCAGCCGCTGTGTTTTAATGCGCTGAACTATATCAATGTCGGCGTACAGCTCATACAGCTCATTGTTCCATCTGATTCGATACTCTCCGTAGACGCATATAGCGCTGTTCAAGCACTGACTAAAATTCTCTTACTTAAAGATGGTGATAGTCAGCACAAGGACAGCGCCTATAATGGGATAAGTGCACTCCAATTGTGTGCGCCCATACCGTTCACCTACATTGCTCTGTAATAGCGGGACCGATTTTCGGCAACTAATCGTTATCAACAACTGAAAAGTCCTTTCGTGATGATGGAGTAGGAGTCGCTCAAACTTGTTCGCAATACGTTTGCGTTTGATGGAGAACTGCATCACAGCAATATTAGCGAGTATATCATCGATCTTCTAACAAATCGAAAGCTGCAAACGTGCGGTAATATGAACGATATCGACTTCCATAGTTAAGTGGAACATGTGTGCTATAACTAGAATAAGTTTCAGCCCGATATCATATCTCAATCATTCTGTGTTCAATTTACATATAAAATTGTTATGTCCTTATTGAAAAATCCGATACATCTACATTTCAAAATCCCGCATGCTTATTTGTACCTCTTCCGGTATGAAAATAAAAACGATGCAAACGAACTAGTTCGATTTTGTTTAGAGAACATGTTCAACGCTTGACTCCGCGGACAACACTATACTGCACTGGACTCCACTGGACTCCACTGGTCCTGCACCACAAATCTCTTTGAATAAACTACGAGCACTTATTGCTCTCCAATCAAATATCTGAAGTAAAATGTCGCTAATAACAATCGAAAACCTCAGCGGTATCCGGGTCAGGCAACCACTTATAAACATTTTATAATGCACAACTGCTTGAAGGAAATCTGTTACGAGCGAGGTAGGAGTAAAGGCGAAAGGACATATCACGCTTTCCGACGCGTCGTCTTCTTATTCGTAAATCAGCTGATGTGAAATTTTATGAAGTTGTGGAAAATTTTAATTAAAAACAAAAAACATTTAAAATGGGTAAAGAACTGGATAGATTTTTCTCGATTTTCTACTAATTATATTACGTTTATGGGCACGTGAATTGTTTATGGATTTCCATAAGCTGAAAAACAATGATCCAGAGCACCTCCGCATCGCCACTCGAATGGATCCAAAGGTTGTTGATTGTTTGTTTACCTTGCTTAAAGAAAAGCTGCGGAAAAATTCTGCCAGGGCCATCTCGCCTGAGCCTCACTTTGGTGTAAGTAAAATAGTGCTTTCATGCCTTATAAGAGTTAAATTGTTTATGTTCAGTTACATAGCACATCAGTAAAAAAATTTAATTATTATATTTATTTGGTGAATTTTTCGTTATTATATTTTCAGGCACCTACAGCATTGTGCTCTTAGGCGTTTCGATGCTAATTACACTTGTACGGCAGTCGACATTGGTGCATATGGGAGCCAAAGTGATGGAGGCGTTCTGAACTACTCTCAATTTGGGCAACGACTACATGCTGAACAGAGAACACAGAGGTAGGTAGGTAGGTAGGAGTGGCCGCCCAGTTTGCCAAAAGCACACTTGAGCACACATAATGGCCCATTGTGATACCACGGTGTGGCGCCGTTCAAGCCCTGACTAAAAAATTCCCATACTTGGGATGGTGATAGTCAGCGCAAGGACAGCGCCGAGAACACAGAGAAAAGTAACTTAAACGTCAAACGGCAAAGCAGCGAAATAAACCAGACGGACATTGTCCACGAATCCACTAAAAGTCGTGGTGAATCCACTCAGAATCGTGTTGAATCCACTCAAAATCGTGGTGTGTTCGCTACAGACGCTGGCAGCGAAAAAGACTTTCCCTTCTCTGTGTTCTCTGGTGTGTAGTTTCGCCAAAGAGTATTTACGTATAGAGTTTCCGTCGCTCTCTTTGGCAAAAGAGGCCATTCGAATTGTATGGAAATCGCCGTGGAACCGTTAGCAGATGTTAAACATAACATATTTCTGCTAAATACGATTCATTACAGATTCATAGTAAATTTAATATGAGTTTAGGGAGGAATGGTTTTGATTGTCATAATAGGAAAATTAAGAAATTCAGATTTAATATCTTATTATCTATTAATTAATAGTATATTGATAACATAAAAATTAAAACAATTTAAATTAATAAGACAATAATATCAAATCTAAACAATACTCTTTATTCATGGCTATCGCCATGTTAAAGCAAAGAATATCAACCTAATAAGAAGTCCTATAAAGAAGAAGAGCAAAATATTTGATTTGCTCTTCACCTTACGAGTTAAGTGGGCGACAAATCTTGAGAACTACAGAATCATGAAAACTACAGAATTTTGAATTCATACATATCAAATATCAAATATTTTGCTCTTCTTCTTTATAGGACTTCTTATTACGTTGATATTCTTTGGTTAAAGTTAACATTTCCACTGCAAAAGCGATTAAGTTTCTTCTCTTTTCCAAACCAAAAGAAAGCGTTTAATCCAAATACTTGGCGAATTTGCTTGGAGCATTTTGATGCAGAGTTCATAGAGACGAATTTGCAGGTTGAAATGGGTAAGTAATTTTTTTTTTTTAAATATAGTAATTCAATTTTAAAAATGTTTAATTACAGGACTTGCAATGAGAAGGCGTTTAAAGCCAGGTGGTGCTCTTCCGTCTTTGAATAAAAATTTAGAGCCCATAGCACAAGTTGGAATGAAGCGGCTTCGAAGGCGCAATAATAAAAAAGTGATTGCTTCACTTCTACACGAGTCAAGTTTGCCCATAGCACACATTGTACCAGATGCATTCACTGCACCAAGTGTTTCCATTAAAAGAGAAGCCAACAAACAACCAAATAGCGGAACGTATAATTGAAGAAGGTGCACTCATGGAGATTAAAAATAGTGAACCCGAAGTATTTGCAGCGCCTGACTTAGAAGAATCCTCTTTTAAAAGCAAGGAAAACAATTCCTTTGTATCTAAAAGCCGTCAACCAAATCCTTTGGAAACTCAACTGAAAATGTTGCAGAAGCAGGTGTAAGCTAAATAATTTCATGGCCCGCTGTTTATTATTTGTTTTTAATTATTTTTCTTTTCCGTTAATTTTGTAGGAAAACATTACATTAAAGCGTATCTTAATCGGAAATTGTACAAATCCGAGCAAAGCAAAAGCAAAAGGTACCAAATATTGCGGCCATGGCAAATGAGAACAGAAGCTCCACGTGGATAGACCAGCTCAGCGAAGGTGGGTTATCAAAGCCCACCGAAGAATTGATGGCTGCAATAGCTAATTTGGGAAAAACTTTTGTGGGAATTAATGGTGACGGTTTGCACACAATTATTTCATTTTATGTTCCCATTGTCGCACCAAAACACAAAATAACAACTTTCACGGCACAAATTTAACCACAAAATTACTGAATAAAACAAAAATTTAATGCCCAATGAATTGAAATATATTATTTCACTTTTATTTATATAAATATTGTCATAAGATGCGATAAATATTAAAATATTTAACATTAAACACAAATTATCACATTTTCACACAAAAATGTATGCATTTTGGCTGTTCTCTCATTTCGTGTGCGCCTTGTGACGAGATGCGCAGAGAGAGGAAATTTTCATACCAGCATTGGAGTAATCTTCTATTCCAGTAGTTCCCAAAGTATGGGTCGCGACCCACCAGTGGGTCGCGAGAAAATATTGAGTGGGCCCAGAAATGTGGAACGGATTAGAACCTTGTTTAGCTGCACACAACCGAAAGCGCAAATACTACCTCTGTGTTTTCAAAATCTCCGCCCCCCAACATTCCAAAAAAGCTCAAGTTTTGAATGCGCAATATTAGCCTGCTTATTTGTAAGTAGCGAGTTACGATACCCACCCTGACACCAACAACACTCACGCCACCTTATTGTGTCTGCTAATATTCTCTTGTATTCATTTATTCATAGGAAATGCAAGAACACACACACATATGTATGTATGTAAAAGCTTAGGAAAGTAAGACAAACAACAACCTATAGCCGCCAGTCTGTTACAGAGAAACGCACACTATATGACATAACAACAAACTTAAACGGTCATTCTGTTACGCAGAATCACATTCCAATTGACAAACACCAAACTGCAACGGTAAAACAAAGAAACAAATAGCAATAACAACAAAACATATGCCACTCGCTGCATAGAAACAAAATGTATACACTTGTGACATGATCTTGGTTGATAGATAGACTCAGTAATGACAAAACATCATTAATCATTTGATTGCGAACGACGGAACACGTGTAAATTTCTACTTGACTAATAAATTGTCTTACTAATACGAAAATTGTCGTACTAATTTCTACTTAAATAATAAGTCGTGATTGCTAGTCGGACGTCTTTTATTTTTGTGTGGTTTCGATTTCTTTACCGTATGTATTATTTACCGAGCACCATTGTAACCTTTTTAAAAAACAATTATTAACATTTGAAGATAATCATGGACAAGTGATTGAAACGCGGAGCAAAAACTTCATCGCCGCCGCCAGTTAATGACGAACAAAGTAAGGAAAACCAAGAAGATGCTCTGTTACGTCACAAAATTGGCACTGAATCTGACTTTCAAGCTCCCTCAACGAGTACACATGAAACGAAGCGCCGGAAAGTTGTACGAAAATATGACTCAGAATATTTGAAATTAGGATTCACTTGGAATCATGACGCGTTAGATCCGCGTCCTCAATGCGTGATTTGCTTCGAAATTTTAGCGAATGAAAGTTTAATAGAATCTATTCTATCACTCTTGGGTGTGAATCATATATCAGCAAAAAGCCCAGAGAATGCCAATTGAAACCACCTGCAGTAATAGCAATCGACATTTAATTACTGAGCCACTGAGATGTAGAAAACTGGGTTGAAAGAATTGACGTCCGAATCACAAAAAAATAAAAAGCAAAGATACTCATTTCAATGTCGGAAGAAACACAATTTTTCAGTAATATTCTAGTGTAGGATTTAGTTTCTGGACACTCTCTCTCTTAGCTTCTCTTTTATTTTGTATTCCTTATACACGCTTCTGTGATGAACTGGTATATTGGCAATAAATTCCGGAATTCTCCCCGGAGGTACCTCGAATTTTGTTCAATTTAATTAGGAACTCAGTTCATGTTGACATTTCCCACAGAAATCCGGCATATTTTGTGGATTTTGAACCGGATTTCCAAGCATATGACTATTTACTCAAGAACCTTCAGAAGGAGCTACGCAGGCTGTCGCCAAGAAGCCAAGTTCAAAAGCAGAGGTACGTATGAATTCTTTTGCTTTTAGCATAAAGGCTGCTTCTCAGTTTGGCATTCAAGCAGAGAATACCTTGTTCGGGAACAATTCATTCGACGTCCTCGCCAGCAGAATATCCACGAAGATGCTGGCGGAAAACTTCATTTTATGGCTCGTGCCTCGACTCTCACCCAATTACGAAAAGTTCGAAAATCACCGAAGGCAGCAGGACCAGAGCAAATAGACCGGTGTTTTGAAAGCAGACCACGACGTCATCGGGAGACAGATGATAGACACACTCGTACTTCACGAATACGGACTTCAACAACACCGGAGGCGCCACTCAATACACCGGAAGTTGTGGCAGCAGCGAAACCAGTTATAGCCAAACATCCAATTAGCCCGTTTGATGGTCAATCGGGAGTATTATCTGAAGTTAGTTTATATTTTAAATACCATTTACATCACATATAAATTTGTATTATCATTTTCAATTTAGTCTAAGACACATCACTCTGCAAAAAGAAGTTCCAGAATCAGTTCAAATAGGGAACGCATCGCTCCAGAATGCAGAGTAGAACGTGGAGATGCTATTAATATATCTGATTCGGTTCCCGGGTCGAATAAAATCACTAGTGCTGAGTCCAATTCCGTTAAACACGATTCATCAACCTCACGAATGCGTCGACATTTAGTGAAGGGAGTACGGTTGAGTGCAAACGCGATTAGACAACGCCTTCAAGCAAATACAAATATTGAAAAGGAGCGACTTGCGTCAACGCGAATTGGTGGCGTAACATCAGCTTCCCCAGAAGTGTTGGCATCTATTAAGCCTGAGCCTATGTTTTCCTCAGTTGATACTAAATCGGGATTAACATCGATGGTGAGTTTATATGTTGAAACTATGTTTCAGGTAGTAACATTTTTATTGTCCTCATAGTCTACGAAACATCACTCTACACATCGAGGGGTCACTCATTTGAACACAGAAAAGTACACTTCTGGACACCAAAGCAGCAGGAAGGAGGAAGGTGCTAAGAATAGACACGAAAGGGCTGTTGAAACGTTCCAAGGGAAAGATCGTGATTCCAACCAAAAACATCGACAATCATCAAAAGTAGAAGAACCTCCTGCAGAAGCGAGGTTGAGTGCGAGTAAGAGAAGTGGTCGACATCGACATAGAACAAATAAACCAACTGAAGCTGGAATACTCTCATCGGCTCCAATAGATGACCTACCACGATCAGGTACATCAATGTCCATACCTGTAGGTACTGCAGCAATCACAACAGTTATGCCTGGCTAACTATTTAATTCCTTTGATAAAAGGAAGATTCGATTTTAGAGGTGTCATAAAAATGGGCGAAAGTGAAGGATCAAAGGAAGTTTTTTCTTCGAAGGGGATTCCATTTATACCAGCTTCATCTGACTCAATAGAACGTCGAAAATCGCCTGACGTAGCACGACCAGCGAAAGAAGCGAACTTGACAACAAGAGAAAGTCGACACCGAACTAGGAAGAAGGAAACATCAGAGGCTGAGCACCTTGAGGCAACACCAAGAAGTAAGAAAACACCAGCACCAGCCGATCCCTTACTTGAAGATATTGTATCAACTAAACTAGGAAAGAACGTATGTTTTATACACCTTTACATTCCGACTCAAATTTATATTCATCACATAGTCCCAGACATCTTCAACGATAAAGGGCACATTTTCCGGTACAACATCTAGCACAGACAGAGACGTTCATCGAGACTCGTTGCATACAACAGCACCTCCACTCGAACAGTGCGAAGTCTATTATGGTTATTATAAACTGTTTATCCCGCCTTCTGATGACTCACCAGAATATCACCTAACACCTGAACAAGTACGACTGATAAAATGGGCGAGATCGAATACAAGCCCAGATAGAGTTAGAGAACATGAAGATACGCAAACGGAGGAGCTAATATTAGCAGGCACTCCAGTGCGTAAACCCAGTGAAGTAAAATCAAATTTACAATTTGGGGTTAGCTTTTACATTGCATCCCAGTTATTTCGAAATAAACTTTATAATTTATTCATAGTCCAAATCATCTCGCTGCCCATACCTAAGAGCCGAATTTTTAGAACCTCACGAACACAGAAGGGCACTTCAAATGTCCATAAATACCAAGGAAAGGTCTCCCGAATCCAATCCACACCAAGTCGAGTCTGATGGTACTAATCCAACTGAATCCCCGAAGCACCGACAATCCCTCAAGATACTTCTAGCAATACCAACGAAAGAAGAACCCCGGCTGCATAAAAGATCAAGTCGACATCGGGGTGGAACTTATGGAAACACTGAGGCTAACAATCAGCGATCAACGTCAATAAATGCCCCACCAGCTGAGGCAACTGGACATAGCGTACCTAGTATAAAATCAAAGCGATTTGATATAAAATCTGCACTGAAATTTGAGGTGCCATATTTTATACAACTTTGCCTCCAAATACTAAGTTCACACTATCTTCATAGGAGAAGATACCACGTAGTCCAGAAGTTTCAGCGTTAGAAGAAGAAGAATCAGATGTCTTAAATACGAACGAAAGGGTCCTCGAACCAAACGAACTCGGACACTCAACTAGAGAAGGAGTAGCAATGGAAAAAAGCCTTAATAGAAGACTTGATCGTAACCAGGTTGGAGTAAGTGAAAATACTGAACCGGAGTCTCCTCTATCAGCGTCCACAGATGACTTCCCACCACCACATGGAACAACTGCTCCATCTGAAATTCCTCAAACGAACCAACCCATTGTATCTGGGTACAAATTTAAAGCATTTAATAGGGTGAGTTTTTATTTGTATGGCTTTCAAATATTCTACTCGTAACATTTGCATTATCCTTACAACAGAGAAGTAAGTATAAGGCATTTTTAAGGATAAGTAAGAAACAGGGGAAACAATTTAAAAAGAGGTTAACAAGTAACTATAAAACATATGAAGTGGAGATGCCAGAAGCCACAGCACTGCCGATAGCATATTTGGATCGGGAAGTGCTTAGAGATTCCCAGAATAAGGACGAACAACAGGAAAAGGCAGAGCAAGAAGATCGCTTCGGATCGACATGGAATTCGTGTCGACCTACATCAATAGTCTACAATATGTTGGCGTTGATTTTTGCGTTAGTCTCATGCTGGCCCATGGCAATGTTCTTCCAAAGTGCTTTCGTAAATAATATAAGAGACTATATTTGGCATTTATTTCCTGAGGAACCGGCACCTCTTCCAAAATCGAACTTAGATATATTCATGGAATTCATGAGTCTTCCTTGGATTTAGAATATCGAATGTCGAAAAACAAATTTTCATTGTCTTTTATATTTTATTTAAATTAAAGTTATAATTGAGGAGAATAATACTATTTCTTGACAATATTTTCAAGAAGTGGAATGTGTGAGGACACCAACATATTGAGTATAACATAAAATTGCACGTCGATAAACACAGCGAACTTATAAGGCTGATCCTGCTGGCCACGCGTCCATATTTTATACCATTCAACACACATTCGATTTATTTCTAAATCATGTTTTCTGTGAGAACTCAAGATTGGACGTTCTAGTCAGGGACTTTGGTTACTTCTGAACTCATGTGTATTGCAAATCTTGGTTTCCCAGTTCCAGGTACGGAGTCACCAGTCAATAATACAAGTTTCATGTTCTTGAGCTCAGAGACAAGAAAACGAAAGTCTGGTACAAATTGCATGACACAAAATATGGGTACATGATGGAACTTTCGCCGTACTTCATCTGATTCATGCGATCCCAGCTGAGGCACATAATCAGTAGCGCCCTTTGACCACACATCCATGTTTTCTGTCATTGACAAGATTCTAGTTTCAACTCCTTGTCTATAAGCTCCTTGCTAGCAACTAAAATTTCTTGTAAGACACCTGAAATGCGGCACTGCAGAAGTCCACCTTCATATATGAATGATACTAACTTCCGAACTGCAGCAATGTTTGGACTGAAAGAGAGAAAACTTGAATGCTCGTAAATGGCGCTCGTATATCAATGTAAACATATCACAAGCTGACACCCTACAATCTTAAATACACAACCTTAAGTATAGTCGCAGCATGTGTGTGTACGTGCGTGTTTCGTTTCCTCTTATTTTTGGCGGCAATTTTGGCATGAAACGCAACTCAAACGCAACGTCCGTCTAAGCGTCATTTCATAAAGAAACTACACTCATCCGGCCTTGCCTGCCTGTGCGTCTGTGCCAACTGCACTCCGACATGTGTTTTACATTTCTAGCGCGTTGACACAAAGGTATTTACACAGCCACTGCTTCATACCCACCCCTGGTACAATGAGCACATCCCGGATGCTCTACTAAAATAAAAATGCTTCCAACACCGAATACAGAAAACTGCACTCGCTCACTAATTGCGAAGTTCCCAAAAAAGACAACACGAACAACAACAACAACAACAACAACAACACCAGGCATTAAAACGAACGCACACATTCGGATACCGAAGGGAAGTAACCCAGTCGGAAAATAAGGTGAGTGTTACCATTGATCTAAGCTGATCTGTGTAAAGTTGGCAAATATTTTGATACTTCCGGAGATATAAATATGTGTACCTCATAATATTTTATATGCATTCATACTTATATTTAAGGAAATGTCTTATATAAAAACTTATATGCGATACATTTACAAAAGGTTATATACAGGGATGTAGAATCATCATCCGACTTACACCAGTAAAATTTGGCTAACACCCCTTCGATCCCAACTCCGACTCTGACTCCCACAAGCAAAATGTTCCTAGCACCGATTCTGACTCTGCCTCTGACTCACACCGTTAAAATTTTAGTAACACGACTTCGTATACAATTTCGACTCCAATTCTGAATCTGACTCCAAGTTAAATTATAATAGGACCTTAAATACCTCATGAGCATACCTGATATGTATGGTCTGGACCAAAATACAGAACCAGATAGCTATATGAACCCAATTGGACAAAGACTACACATTCGTCCCATATATGCATCTTTTTTAAAATGACTAACTTCCAATTGTTGGAATAGTTAGATTTGGAGTAGGTTTGGGTCCTACTAAACATTTTGTAAAATGTGGACAGTATATATTTACTGCCACGCGCACTATTAACAGATATGAGCCAAATTTTATGCAAAGCAGCATTATAAAGCCAACTGCAAGAAATGGAGTCGATCAGAGAAAGGAGACGCCCACTTTCTATATAAGGAACTTTCGGTACTAATATTAAAATTAGCCCACCTCGACTCATATTGATGATATATGGCATTGAGTCCAAACTAGTGCGTGTACAAAATATGGGCAGCCAGACCCACAATTGAGAAAAACTCAATATTAGGTTTCTATAGAAGATTCAACAATGAAATTTCAATGGGGTCGATCAGATAGAGGACACGTCTCCCTCTTATAAACAACTTTGGGAACCCCATTTAAAATTATCCTAGCTATGATCCTAAAATTGGTAGTAATGGACATCACCATGGTTTTACTGGCACGCACTTGTAAGGTTAAAAGGTATTTAGAAGTAGGTCTCACCCGACTTCAGCTTTTTTTACTTGATTTTAGATCACAAAAATTGTATAAACAATTTAATGTAGTTGGAGTCGTTAAATAATATTCCAATTCCTGACTCCCCCAAAAACCAACGATTCCTTGACTCGAACTCCGTCCATCATATGGGGCGAGAAGATCTTCCATACGGCTGAGCCGATTTGATCACTGACACTGACTACTGAAATCCACAACCTTGGCTTAATATGCCTCCATCATATGGGGCGAGAAGATCTTCCGTAAGGCTGAGCCAATTTGATCACTGACACTGACTACTGAAATCCACAACCTTGGCTTAATATGCCTCCATCATATGGGGCGAGAAGATCTTCCGTAAGGCTGAGCCAATTTGATCACTGACACTGACTACTGGAAACTAACACTAACAATTGGCATTGGAACTGACAACTAGCAGCTGATATCCGCCATCTGACAAGTAAGAAATTACTTTGGCAACTGACAATTACACCTGACAGCTGAAAACTGACTGATATCTGACAGTCCCGACTGACAACTGGCAATGAGAAATGGCAGTGACTACTAACAGCTGACATTTGACACGGAAAGATAACAGCTGGCAGCTAACAACTAATAACTGACATTTAGAGCTGACAATGAGAACTGTCTCTGAAAGCTGACGCTGACAATTGATACTGGCTGCGTTCTTGTAGCTCATCGGATACCCAACCGAACAGAATTGTTCGAATTTTTTGCAGTCAGCTGACTGAGCGGAAATTTTCTTCGCTACCGTACTCAACACTTAGCACAGCTGTTTGTAGAACAGATGTTTACGTATAAAATGACAAATTTTTTTAGCGGCCCATTCACAAACAAAGTGCGCTGTTTCACTCATCCGATAGGCAACCGATAGGCTGCAAGAATGCACCCACTGATACTGAAAGCTGACTGCTAACAACTGACAACTAACAGCTGACAACTAACAGCTGACAACTGGCAGTTGATAATTGGCACCTGAATAAATGACACTGACAACTACACAATGTTTGTTTTCAACTTTAGTCATTAACATTGTGTCATTTGCTTTTAAATATTGTGAAATTCTCAATTGGGCCTGCTCGAAACCCTCTCAATGGCGCGTGTCTTTTCTCTCAACCCACTTGCAGGATGTATCTACTCGAACCATTTCCTAGTGGGTGGCGTCCGTAAGCAAGCAAAAGTGCGCTCGTTTGCTTGCTTGTGCATTTTTGGCGGATGCACGGGCGGATGGATCGGATCGGATCACTGAGCGTCTGAGCGTATGTTGGCAGATCGCCTGCAATACGGGAATTAGAGAGGCGGGTGGTAGGAAATGTTTTTTTTTGAAAGCGGCAAAAATGTAGAGAAGAGCTTCTAAGCTGTCGCACGATAAGGGAGAAGCAAAGACGGGTCGGAATGCATTGTTAGCAACTTTTCACAGACTGATTTCGTCAAGATTTGTACGGCATACTCCGGAAATCAGCTGCAGCGCTGCTGTAGGGGAATAGTATATAAAATTTGTTCATTTTCGTGTTAGAATGAGTTGTCTGAGGTCCCTTTAGAGGCCGAGCAATATACTTGGTATGGGTGCGTGTGTTCTTAGTTGGACTTTCAATTCGCTGTTTTTAATGACCACGTTAGGCACTCAAGCCCCCCAAGACTAGTGCGCTGCGAGTACTTCCAAGGCAGGAAATGCAAATTGTTTGGTTTCTGTTTTTCCTTCCACTTTTTGTTGCATCTACGGTGGCATGCAATTCCTTAATGCTACTCGTAGTCTCATTTATGGGCCGCCGCTTGTACGAGTGTGGCTCTTTTCTTCACTTTGTAATATACTTCAAATTTTGCATGTTTATTCGCGCACATTGCCCCCCAATCGGCGCTGCTGGCTTCATAGAATTCCGAGGCGACCTGCATTGATCAAAGGTGTTGCGTGTTTGAAATTAATTAGAAATTCAGCAGCAGCAGCGGCGCAATGTCCGAAGTACACGTAGCTCGGAAAGAGTGAAACCATTCACATATCAAACTTTTTCCATTAACCAAACACTGGGTGAAAAGTTTATTGACTCGCCCAGTCAAAGACAGACTGAGCTGCCTTTAATGAAGTGATAATTATATATAATGAACATATTTATTCATGCCTCCCAGTTAATGTGGTGCTACTCATGTGTCGGAACGGTAACATACTCGTATGTTGGGGGAAATCAATAACCAAAATGTGGGTCAAGGTAAATTTGGGCTGCGTCGAATCCAGAATTATGACAAAGTATTCCTGACCGCTACAATAAATCACGGCGGTGTCACACCACTTGAGGTGGTTGGAAAGAGGATTTTCTTGGCATACCCTTTTGGAAATAAAGTGGAAAAAGCTTAGAAATCGTAGCTGCATGAATTCTGTTGCAGTGGTTTTTTATGCAGCTGCAGGATTTGTGCTGCAGGGTGTTTAAAACAAATGGAAGGAATGCTTATTACCTCCAAACTTTAGTTAGATTAGGTACCCGGATTTCTTAAGTTTTTGGGAGGTGGCTCAACTATGGCACAAGTCCAGCATTACCATGGAATCCGTTGAATCTTGTATCATTTTAGCTAACAATGATGACCATATTTCATCCATCAAGTATTTCTGGTTTCTCAGCTTATGCCGAAGACAAGTCAAGGATTGCCGATAGCTTTGAAATGAACTGGAACAACGTAATACAATAGAATTACATAGGACCATTTTGTGAACCAAGGCAACAAATAAACCGATCGTTTAGTCAAAAAAGGAGCAATGCATCCACTATAGACCCAGCACTATTCTGTGGACTACCTAAATATCACATCACAGATTGGCTTAGAATTTGTGTGAATACCAAAAATTTGCAGAGCAATGGACTAACAAAGTAGATCAATGACAGGAGAAGTTAGGTTTGGTCTCAGACAGAGGAAGCTTCACTGGTTGCTGGAGAGCCGCTGCAGGTATTATCTTAACTGCCACTCAGGTATCATCTTGAAAAACTGGGATTTTTCTCTACAGATGTCTGCAGCACACGCAACCACGAATCAAAAATTTCTGGGCACGCTCTCTGCGAGCGCCCTGCAGTCTGTAGAAGGCGATTTCTCCTGATGGGTGGGGAGGGCATAAAGTGCATAGCCCCTGAAACCAACTGGCACATGGAACCCTACATTATGATAAAGTTTAATAAGAGCCTGGTCCTGGCCTTGTCAAATTGGACCACGTGGACTATAGTCGACAATTATAATATACCAAAGATTTCACGTATTCATTTCCGAAGAAATAAATCCAGAGGCAGCAGATCAAGCGTTCTGGAATCAATTTCTCAAAATACTCTGAATGCCGATATTTCTTTGACAACACCTGTGTGGCCTCCAGTTGCAATCATATCTTCACCAAATTGATCAATCCAGTTTGGAAACCAATATCAGTGATTTATGTTGTGTTCTCCACTTGGAACCACATCTTCTCCAAATCTAATTCAATCCAGTTTGGAAACAAATATCAGTGATTTATGTTGTGTCCTCCACTTGGAACCACATCTTCTCCGAATCGAATTCAATCCAGTTTGGAAACAAATATCAGTGATTTATGTTGTCTCCTCCAGTTGGAACCACATCTTCTCGGAATCGAATTCAATCCAGTTTGGAAACCAATATCAGTGATTTATGTTGTGTCCTCCAGTTGGAACCACATCTTCTCCGAATCGAATGCAATCCAGTTTGGAAACAAATATCAGTGACTATTGTTGTGAAGCACACATTTTATACCGCGACATACTGTTGGACTGCAATTCGCGTAATTCTGAGACTTTGCTGAAGAGCGTAGCCTTTGAAGACATTTTGTCTGTGAAAACAAGGATTTTGTAAGGTAATTCCAAAATTCCATTTGTGATCCAAATGCACTCCACTTCATCTTTGTAAATTTCTCATTTATTTATTTATAATTTTGCATTACAAAATAGCTTATTAAATAACTTAATGTTATTTGTTGTTAACTATATAAAAACCAAATCGTAAATATTATATCTTAAAACCTTACACAGCTAGTAGGACAGTGGAGGAACTGCCCACATACCCGATGTACAGGGCCGTTCCCCGATTTTAAAAGGTACATAATTATGCTAAACAAACAGAATGTGGCCCTATGCCGCCCGCTTCTGCCAACGGAGGCGGAGCGGCGCGCCACAAGTATGTACAGAAAGAATGCCTACGACTAAACTAGGACAACACGGCCATGGCGCGAGCCAAGCGCACACGGAAATCACGATAGAGCATTTTGCCACCCACGGGCACCCGGCACAGATACATGTCGAGACTCATCAGACACAGCGCCTTCCCGTTCATGGGGAACTTTTGCGGCAGGTCGGGTGTCACTTCGAGGCCTTCGGAGACGGCCATATTGATGAGCCACTTCCAGACGTCGGCGCGTGTCCAGTCGCGCGGATCTATCGGCAGCCCATCGGAGCCCAATTGCTGCAGGCAGGTGGTGCTGTGGCTGGGGTGGCTCTTGTTGTGGCCGCCATTGCAGCCATTACCGCCGGCAGGGGACGTATTTGACGTGTGGTGGTGGTGGTGGTAGGGATGATGCAGCGCGGAACGTTTCAAAGTTGAGGGAGAAGTGGAAACATTCGCCTTCGACGACCACAAATGTTGGAGTTCGTTCTCGGCGCGACAATTGGTGTTGACCTGGGTGAGGTCCAAGGGCGGCACGCGACCGGCGTATTTTAGGTAGCTCGATTCGACTTGCATGCTGCAGGAGTGACGCGATAAACTGCAACGAAAGAAGAGAGAACAATTGATATTAATACTGCAAAAGGAAACGAAATTCAATCATTTGAAAAGGATGTGAGTTATTTGATCTGTTGCACATTTGACATCAATGACTAACTAAGTGATTAGAAACGCATCAGCAGAATAAGGTTAACCTTGGTACCGACCGCTCTATCTGGAGCGCTTATTAATTGTCTTCACTGTTCATGATTAGTTAACGTTGTGAGCGGTTCACTGATGGAGTGGAGAAGAGAGGCACACAATTGCGTCTTGTGTAATGACAACGTTGCCGCGTGAGCACCGGAATCGATCAATTAGAACAGCTCATTCTCAAGCACCAGAAAGACATGAAGCCAACAGTTGCCCACATGAGTTCATATTGGCCCACTTACGCTTAATCAATCGTGCCGATAAGAGGAAATGGCCACCTATATCGGACTGAAACGGCTCACAACATCAACGACTGGTTGGTTGTGGAAGACAAAAGGAACCGAACGCAATAGAGTGGAGCAAGCAATTGCTGCATTCCGTTATTTAGCTACACATTCATTATAGAAAATACCGCGGGCGGGAGTTCTGGAAACTGCTCCTAACAGACAATTTCTTTCAACTGGAGATCTTAGCTACTTGATGTTCCTAGCTACCTCTCGACAGACTCTGTTGTTCTGCAGGAAAATGGTGCGAGTATAGCTCCAATTCTACCGAAATGTCACTGAGAAAGCATTTGGCAGGAAAACATCGTACTCAAAGAATGGGGTCAGAGATCTCAATCAAAAGGACACCGAAACCAGATCACGAGACCACTAAGGTACCACTGAAGAATATCAGAGGTCTCGACATGTGAGTTACTTAATTTGGTGAAAATTGCCACCTCTCAAAGAATTCATTAAAACGAAGTAACCATCGACCCACTTATTGCATCCGTTGGTGGCCTCATTTCTTCAAAATGGAAGTGTTATTTCGGTGATTTAAATCACCGCCAAGACAAAAAGTCACTGTGAAAGCACACCTGCTCGATCTGAAAATTAAAAACTGTTCACTGTCATTCGAAAATATCGAAAGTTCAAGAAAGGAAGGAATCATATTCCGATAAATTTATTTTGCTACACATTTTTGGATAATTTAAAGCACTCCTCATTCCCGTTTAGTCATGTCGGACAGACCGGGGCGAGTATCGATATAAACAATTTCGACCAACCCCAAAAATCAATTCGCACATTTCTTTTTTCAGGAATATGCCTGCAGCAGTACGAAAACAACCATGTTCGAGCGAAAGGAACCGTCGGCATCCGCTTACCTTGACCAGTCTAGGTCGAAACGAATATCCTTGCTTGACCCTTGACACATTGTAAGTTCTTTCTTATCCATTCCAAATGTTTGTTCTGATTTTTCATCTCAAAATTAAGAACGAAAAACGTTGGGCGATCAGTGAAGAAGCCAAATTCCGGAACTAAATGTCCTGCCGCAGTCGGAAAAACTAAATCGTGAGTTTTGTTATATAAAGGACCTTTTTTTTATACACTTAAAATTATGTGCAGGATATCCCCACCAGACGCTAACCCTCAACTCATAACGACTACTTCGGAAGAGCCGCCCGATAATCCGAGTAAGTAGGGTTCGATTGACAGAAGGCGTTGGAGAATGTTCGATTTTAATCTGATTAAAATTATTTTCGTTCGTTTATTCCCCCTACACCCACAAATACGAAAAGCCGATGCTGTAGCTGATCCAGTCACAACGATGCATGCGCCGACTTATGCGCTGGAGCCGTGGTTGCCAAATTTACGGGAAAGACCTTCAGCAACGCGTAAAGTAGTCGTAAGCGTGCGAGCGTCAAGGGTGAGTTAAGAAGATGTCTTTGTAGAACGAGTCACATTTCTGTTTGCTCTCCAGCTGCATCGCCGTGTAAAGCCACACCCCACGCCTCGCTACCACGTTAAAGGATTGTCGGGTACATTGGATCGCAAGAAACCAAGAAAAACCCATATCGCAACCATCCTTGAACAGAACTCTTCTTATCGGTGGATAGCTAGACATATTTATATAATTATCCTTGTTGTGTGGTCGTTTTTATCTCTTTGTGGAGTTTCACTTATTCTGGATTTCCAGTGGTTTAAATTCTTCATTAACTGTTTCGGCAAAAACAGACCGAAAACACAAGTGGAATTGATCCAGGACCGTTTGCGAGAAGTTGCATCATTTTTCTGGTGAACTTTAATGGGGCAAAAAATATATTTTGTGTTGTTTAAATTGGCAAATTTTGTATAACTTTACCACGAAGCATTTGGGTCATGGTGACACTGGTCAAGTACGAAAGAGCTGTAATCGCTCAATCATTTTGAAGGTCCACCAATGTGCTAAAACTGAACCCGTTCCACTGTGTGGGATCATGCAAGGCCGAACGCATTGAGAATCATTTTCAGTACCCTGATCACAATAGCAGCGAATACCGGGAACAAGAGGAAATAAACGATGACCAGGAGATTCGAAGGAGGAAGCAACTACTCGTGTGTCAATGCTTGCATCCGCGCATTCAAATAGCGAGAAAACGCACACGAGTCTAGTAGAAGATACGGTAGAATCGCGTGTGCATTCCATTAGGGTCTTTAGTGTTTGCCCTCAGTCAGTTTATGTTGCGTCCACCAGCTTTCCTTACACCATGATCGCGCTTTCCCATATTCGAACGACTGTGTCCGGTGTAGCTGTGGTCATTCTAATCCAAAATCCGCACAGCGCAATCACTTTCGGAAGTGCGATCAAAACAAAGGTACAAAAACAACAACTTTCACGCGGCCAACGTAAGGTAAGAGGAAGCACCGACAGCAGAGAGCGGATGTGGGAAAGACAAAGAGAGTGTGGTGTGTTTTGTTCTCGGCTCCCTTTCTGCCCCTTCGCCGCTGCTACTGCGCTCTGCTCGAACGACGCTCAGCTAAGGTTCTGCGTTAATTTGTCAACGCTTGTTTGCCTTTTCCGGATTTTATTAGAGTGCTTCCGTTGGAGTTGTTGTGTGTTGTGGCTGCGCTCCTCCAATCGGTTAATTGAATTTCACATTTTGTTGCCTTTTGTGAATTAGAAAATTGAACTTTCCTGTTTGTACGTTGCCCTCCTCGACACTTGCCGTAAGCGTTGCAAAGGTTGGCAGCGTTTCTATGTAAATCGAAAGGAAGTGACTCAACCAGAAATCTGGAGCGGTTTCAAGTGGGTCTCTTCTTTCAAATCGCACTGAAATAGTTTCCTTTCAAAAGTTTTTCAAGTGCGCAGATGAATTGGCAGCAGAGTTGTGGCAATTGCTGTTTCTGCTGCTACTGCGGCAGCATTCAAAACTAATTGAAACATTCAACGAAGAAGCGGAGGGGTTAATTAGTCGGAGACATGTGCCGAGTGTGAAAGTTCCCACGGAATGATAAGGAAACATCCCACTTGAATAAGAGCCTTGTCTTCGTCTCCTCGAGCGAGTCATCAAGTTTCAATCGATTTAAATGCCCAGAAAGAGTTCAGTCTCGAAATGGCCGCTCTCCGAAAGCCACACACCGCTGAAGACTGGAGACCGTCGAGACACCGAATTTGTTGCTTTTGTTTGTTTGTTTACTTTGACGCTTAAAATGCTCCACAAAGCGAAACCAAAGACACCAGAAATGAAACCATTGAAGGGAGCCCATGGAGCTAGATTCTGAATGAGAATGCCTCCAAAGTCAGAGCTGCCCGCTGCGGCTTTGTTTACATGTCCGGCTTAAAGGGCGATTATGGTCCATGAACATTTGGGCTCATAAATTAAACTTACGCATTCCTCGTCTTTTGTGGGCAGATGTCGCACACACTCGCTCGCTGCAGGCATGCTGGTTGCGATGGATACTGGCTGGCAGCTGCGATTGGATGCCTCAGTGTGCTTCGCTAACTTGGGCGGGAGCGCATTTGGAATCGTCTGTTCCGCTGTTAGAAATCACCTCAAACAACGCGACTAAAGACACTGATGGAAAACTGAAGAAATCGAAATGCTCTTATAACGATTACAGCGGGAATATGGGGTGAATTGAGTTGTAATGGGCAGACTTGGAAATTGAATGAACAAGTAATTTCCCACAGCTGAGGCAGCACTTGTTCCGAAGAAGAGCTGAGTTGCGTTTTTGACTCATTCCCCCTGACATGGAGCTCTCATGCTCCAGTACAAAAAGACTTCAGAACACTTTGAAAGTACTTGTCGTAGAAGAAGTCGCAATTTGTTCCCGCTGCAGAAGTTCCCACGGGTTGGAAAAGTTCCCATGAGAAGCGAACTGAAACGAACAGCAGAAGTGCAGAACGCATGTGAAGCGCAGGCAATGCTGACGCTGATTACAGCGAATGGAAATTGGTTAAAAATGCGGACGGGAGATTATTCCCACAGGAATTCGAATAGTTTGAGAAGGGTGAAGGGGACTGCGAAGCCCACTCGAGTGTGAATAGATCTGAAAGAGAACTCTTCCACCAATGCAAGCATGTCAGATGCTTGCCAAAGCGAATGCGGACTGAAGATCACTCCCCGAGGTGTCTCCAATTGACCGAGACTTTGAACTTTTGGAATTGCAAAGTAATTAAATTAAATTTAGTCTCTGTAGTGAGGCGGGAGGGGGCGTTATTCCACTCGAAGTGTGCTGAAGTCAAATTAACAAATTACCTGCGAGTGCGTTGTGTGGACGCAGTCTCACAAATTGAGCTTCTCTCCAAGCAAGTGCATCAACGCATCGAAGCGACTTCAACATTTATAGTCGCTGGAGCAGTCGGACAACTCATAAAATAAATTTTAATTTCGAGTGCGGAATTTCCAATCCACCAACTGCACCAGTGCGCCAGTCTGAGGCTCTTCCAAAGAAGAGAAAAAATGTGCAGATGCGGAGGCGTTTTGCCGCAGCAGAGGAGCACAAATTCTAATAAATCACACTCAAGCAGCACGCTTCGCAATTCCCGGTGCAGTGTGCGTGCGTATAAATCCAAGCAGCGAAGGAAGGAAGTGCGTAATTAACGGCGACTGACTGCCAACTTGGGACTTCCACAGACGAGTGCGCCCCTTTTGTTTGCCC
The DNA here is from genome assembly GCA_920105625.2 of Clusia tigrina. NCBI lineage: Eukaryota > Metazoa > Arthropoda > Insecta > Diptera > Clusiidae > Clusia > Clusia tigrina. The sequence continues at coordinate 426,218,903 of OV050030.1, forward strand.
AGGCGTCTGCAGCGTTTCCGCTTCCTTCGCTTATTCTGCGCGCTGGCGATCGAATGAAGTGTGTGGAAGGAGGCGCATGATAATCACAAAAATGAGGGAGCACGAGTCAAACGGGGAAACAGAAAGTAAACTTTCTAATGAATGATTTGGTCGAACGCAAAAGGCGACTGAGCATTGTTGGTGCTTTCCTTGAAGCAAGATTTTAACGCTATTCCGCAATAGAAAACTTTTATTCGGGGTAAATTGCTATTGTCACAATTGCATTCGACCACATTAGTCGCGATTGCCCGCGGAGTCAATGACAGGCAGGAAAACTGCATGCCTGATGGTGGCACTTCCGTGCCCGTGGCGGCACTTCCGCCCGCGCAAACGCAAATTGTCGAACGGAGCAGACAGGATGTGCAGTTAAAAGAGACGCGATCGTAATTTCACGCATTTCCGCAAAGTTCTCAACAGAATCGACGGAAGCAGCAGAGGCTCCTTTGTGAATGTGAGCGAAGACCGCTGCAGTCGCGCTCCAGATTTGTTTATGAAAATCGCTACGTTACGTTGACAGAGCCGCGCGTACCCCTCCGCACCAGAAATAATCGTCAATGTCGAATTTAGCAGACATTTGCTTTGCTTATTTTGGGGCTTTTGCAAATGAGACTTGGACTCGGATTTGTTGATGTTTGTTTATGAGCGTGATTTTTAATATATATGTGTGTGTGTGTGACTGACAGAATTGGTGTGTGCGTGTGTGTAGAGAATACAAAAGTGTAATTTGAAGTTCGTAGAAATTTTTTGAGCAGCAATGAAAATGACGCGCTTCCTGCCATTTGGCGGGCAGCCACTTTAAGTACACAATAATTTTCTGTCAGTTTCCGTTGTCGTGTTTACGACTTTTGCGGTGGATTTTTACACTGAATTTTGCTTATGATTGTGACTCTACGCTACAGTTTGTGAACGTTCGCAGAGACCTTTGGGGCTGGTGTAAGATTTTTGGCGTAAAAAGCATAATGAGTACGCGTGTGATTTTGGGTGAATCGCTTTGATGAGATAAAATAATTGACTTCCTGCGGGGAATTTGTGTAATTTTGAAGACAATTTTGTCACTACAATCAGGGCAAATCTATAATTGGCACATCGTTAACGACTTAATTTACGTTATCGTGTGATACGAATTTCCGCTGAAACTAATTTGAGGCAGTGAAGGTGGAGCTTCGCCATCTTAAGGCACAGTTATAATAGAGGGAGTGGAGCATAATGAAGAGGAACACACTTAACTGAGGGCTAAGTAGCGTTATGTTAAATATAAGAGTTGTAGTTTGAAATGTTCTATTCGATATCCATTTCGTCTGCTACCCCTTTCCCACTACCCTACGAACTCGACAAACAAGTATTAAAAAAGCAAAGAAAACTTATTAAAAGTTATATTATTATTAATATTATTATTATTATTATTATTATTATACTTTAAACCACAATGAACTATATCTGCAGGGGTTTGGGGGAATGACTAATAGTTACCGGGGCTTTCGACTCAAAGAGAAAAAGGTTAGGAAAGAATAATTTTTGACAACAAACCCGGCCAGGATTTGAAACCGCGACCCCCGAGAACAAAACTCACAAATTAAATCTAGAATAAATGAAATGCGTTGCTTTATCTTTCTCGGTAATCCTCAGAATTATTTGTGCTGTTCTCTGTGTCCCCCACGCTATCAACCATAAACCATGACTCATCACTGAAACTATTGTGCTCGTCGTGCTGGAGTCCATAGTACAAATTTCTCGAATTCATTGAAATGATGTCGAAAATAGGCAATATTATTTAACAGAAGAACGGTGCAGTTAAGTTGTGAGTTGAAAGTAGCAGTATGGCAACAGTTATTTAAAGCAAAAATGAAACTTTAGCGTTCAATTTGTCAACTTTTTCTCAGGTGATTTGTTATTAATATAAACTATTTTCATTGAAGCTAAAATATCAACCAAGTTTCTTTGTATTATGTATAATCCAGTCCTCTGATATGAGTTAACTAATTAATCAATCGCTTAAAATAATTAGGGTTTCTTTATAAATATTGCATATTAGACCTTTTGCCTCGTTAGGTTTCATAAGATTAGTGATAGACGGGGCACAAAATATAGTTAGAAACCGATTTCGACAAATTTGAAATATTTTTTGGAGATTTTGATATATTATTTTATACGATTTCTACAGCAGCTGCAGACATATTGAGGAACATATAATTTGCAAGTCCTCTGCATGAATTGCAATGAAGAAAGTCCCCGTTTGCCAGACCTCTTTGGTAATTCAATTTTTAAAGAGTAATTCACATCTAGCGTACACTTTACTCAGGGTACGTTCACTGTTAAAAAAAATTCCAGTCTGGCGTACACTTTGATCAGGGTACGTTCAATGTTCAAAAAGTAATTCCCGTCTGGCGAACACTTCGATCAGGGTACGTTCAATGTTTAAAGAGTAATTCGCATTTGGCGAACACTTTGATTCAGCATTTAAAGTGGCTTCGAATGAGAACCAGAGAAACTTATTAGCGGCTAATTTTTTACCCACGAAACCTTGTGCCTATTGCAGCTTTGGTTAATGTTAATCAAACCAAAATAAATAAGTCTTAAAGTGGTTACTATCCACTAAAGTGTCAAGTTCGCAAAGAAAGACACGATTGAACCAAGTACTGGGAGAGGAAAATAAGTGTTAACGACAACTCATCAAAAGTTAAGACCTCCAAATTTAAGGCGGATATCCGCAATCTTGTAATTATTGAGTTTCATTGCTGAGACAATTGGCAAAACCTCACAAATGTGCAAAACACTACAAATGCGGAATTTCAGAGCTAGCTTTCGTTGCTCAACAAAATCACTAAACTCATTTCTCGCTGGTTGAACTGACCCTGCTCAGAGAATACAGAGAAATGACTCTTGTTTTGCGCACACTAACACATGTGCAAAATTGTAGTGGTGTGGTTGATTTTTTCCAGAACCAATGATAAACACACCTATCCATATAGGCAACTAATGATAAACAAGGACAATTTTTTCTAAACGTCCGAAAATTTACCGTTTATTTGTCGGTTCTCTGTGTCCTCTGCCCTGCTACCAGAGAACACAGAGAACCGACACTTAAACGTTCAATTTTCTTACGTTTAAAAAAACCGTCTTAGTTTATCATTAGTTGCCTATATGGATAGGTTTGTTTATCATTAGTTGCCTATATGGATAGGTTTGTTTATCTTTGGTTAACCAGAATTCTGATGAAAATCAGCCACACTACTACAGTTTTGCGCATGTGAATTGTGCGTAAAACGAGAGACGTTCAAGTGTCGATTCTCTGTATTCTCTGCTCTGCTACTGTGTTGACAAAGAAAGAAACAACAAAAATTGTGCGGCGAATTTAAATTTGTTTGCTTTGAAATTTTACAACAACACCATCCAGAATTATGACTTAAAATGATCTCGCCGCAGCCTGAAGCAACTGTTGTGCAAAATGCCACGAATTCTCAATGGAGTTTCTTTCCATTGTGAGCTACATTCTGAGCCATTGTTGTCGTTCTAAATTTTGCTGCCTTGGCGGTTACCCAAGGGTTGGCTTTGGCTGCTTGGATGGATGAGAAAATGCGGTCTCCGTACAGTTGTTGCCAGCAGTTGTTGTGACGTTCGTTGTGTGTGTAACTGCGGACGTTTTGTTTTTCTGCGGTTGTTTTATATGAGGGCAGTAGCCTTTAATCGAGTTCAACGTAAGCGATGAGAAAACAGAAAAACATTTATTTTAGATATTTTCTCTCAGCAATTAACACACTATTGTTACATTGCGAAGTGAGCTGGGCGGGCTGACGATGCTTGTCTACGCGCTGATCATGCCCAGACGCCACATAAATTTACTCATCATAATGTAGCAGCATAAATTGCCGGCTGTCAGCCAGAGCCACCATTCATATCAGTCAGTCGCAAATTTACGCCCGGCACTCACACGCACACGCACTGGCACAGCCGCGGCTCATTCACTGAGTCAGTCACTCTGCATAATCGCACTTAAATCCGGCCGTAAAAATGTATTTTTAAATTTCACTATAAAGAAACACTGAACTCTGGGGTCCTGGTCTGGCGCTGGTGTTACAAATTATGCGCTCTACACGCTCCATGCCAAGCACATCCATCCAACGGCAGCCAACCAGCCAGCCAGCCAACCAACCCACCAACCGACCAGCGAACGAAGCGACGGATGTGATTTTGTCGTCATTTATTTTTGCATTTTTTCTTTGTTTGTTTGTTTGCCGCGCTTGTTGGTGACACTAAAAAAACAACAGCAAACAGCAACAGCAACAGCAACAGCAACAGTAGCAACAGCAGCAATAACAACTACAGCAACAGCGGAACATCAGCAACAACAAACAAGGCGGCGAAATTCTGTAACGGCGCATAAATAAAGCGGAATTTGAATAAAATCGAAATGTTGAGAAAACAAATGGCGCCAATTACGCCGCCAGGTCTGTAGTGGGGTGGAAGTCCCGTCCCCGTCCGCCCCCCAGACAAACCGTTGCGAGGGAGTTGATGAGGCCACATTGGATAAAAATAAGTTTTGTAATCTTCTTTTATTGCATCTCTTCGTTTTATTTAGCACATGGACACAACTCCTCGAGCTATTAAGAGGCTGGATTCTCAGCACGCCGCTTTTTGGAGGCTGCTTTAAAGCGCTTAAATTTTTATAGGTTTATGTGCTTTGATTTAATGTTTTTCACGCCCCTAACGTGACGTGGCGCAGTGATGCGTAAGAGACGCCAAGACACGCGCCATAGAAGAGGATCAGGTACTCTATCGAAGCCCGCTCTTGCAGCTCTCTATGCCGGCACATTTCGAAGGGGAGGAAGTTGGTGTGGTGAGCAGGTAGGAGATGGAAGTGGAAATGATGCTAGTTCATCAAACTCACATATCCAATTGTTGAAACCCACACGAGAAGCAAACAAATTTGAATGCATTTCAGTTATTGTTGTTCGTGTCGCTGTTGGTGTTGTCTGTGCAGTGTCCATGACCAACTGCAACACTAAAGACAGCCTCTTCTTCGCTCATAGTCGTAAGCGCAGGTAACCAACCAACCGACCAACCACAAAAGAAGTTGCAGAGAAGTTAACAACAACAAAAAGGGCCCACAAAGCAACATCCCAGACGTTGGTTCGGAATGTATCCGTGCAGAGCGGCAAGTTTAGCCGAAATGAAAGAACAACGTCGCGGCGTGCCCACGAAACGAGCAACACTTAAAATTGTGAAGCGAATGGCAGCTGCTACATGCGGCGCGGAGCTGCTTCTTCCCTCAGCCAAGACAAGCCAAGATAAGGCAAGCAGGGCCCAGCGCACCAGCATTCACCAGGCACGACAACGTTTTAGTTGCATTTTGGGGTTGTGCTGTGGCCCGCATAAAGGTGTACGATAGGACAATTTGAAAGTAAAATTAAATGCGCGCGCATGCGCAGCCAAGCAACCAACGACAATAGCAGCAGCTGCCAAGCTGCCAGGCTCCTGTGTGCTCTTTTCGCCATCCTCACAGTTGCTCGCCAGCTTTGCAGATTCACCTGGATATGCACGCACAAGAAGCAAAAATTCAATTAATTGCACTTTTTGCAGGTCTGCTCGAAGCGAGTAACGAAAAGGATGCTGTTGCCGTTCATTTTATGCAGAACTGGAGTCAATCAATGCAGTTCCAAAAGGGAAAAAATGTTCCAAATTGGTTTGTAACGTAATTAAACCAGGAATGCAATAACGCAAAAAAACAAATTTTAAAGGAAATTTGTTTTGCTGCTTTTGTTTAACAACATCATCAGCAATTGGCATTTGGCTGCTTTCATAAACGAGTGTGTCCGGAGTGGGCAAATAAGTAAATTGAGAAATTGAAGTCATCAAGAAGATAGGAAAAATTGATATGAGCCACTTAAAACTTTCAACTTCACTCGCTGAGAAGTCAGTGAGTAGGAATATAATTCCATCATTCATCTAGTAAAGTACTACAATCTATAATTGTGCCACCACATACTGGGCGCATTCCTACTATTGAGAGAGAGTGCAAATAACTCATTTGCATACGGCTTCGTTACTGTGAGTAAAGATGCCCGACAGATGTAGGGGAATTTTCTCCAATTTTGTGGGACTCGCAAGGATGTTGGGGAATTGTAAAATAAAATAAAATGTTTGGGGAACTTCAAGGATTCATCATGATGAAGAAGAATAACATGACTATATTATTACTACTATATTTTTTCAATACTTTGTTCTTATTTTTTATGAAAAGTTTTGCTTTCTTTATTGATTTTTTCTTTTGAATGTTTCGAATCAATGACTTTGAGTGCAATATCTTTTTCAGTTAATTAGAATATATTAAAAAATTTATTTTTTCACATGATTTTGTTGTATATAATTGTTTAATTATGAAAATCCAATTTATATTTGATTGTTTTTATACAACTTTTGTTCTTTCCAATAATTTGAATAAATGTCCTTGAACTTTGATCCATTAAAAAACTGGTTTGAATTGAATTTCTATAAAAAGTGACCAAAATAGTTTGAAATATATCAAAATGTAGACTGAGGTGAATTCGGGAAGAGTTTGGGGAACCTGAAAATTGGGGAGTTCGTAAAGTTTAATTGGCTTCCCTGACTGTGAGGCACAAAAGAAGTATGCACTGAAGATGCTGTCTCTTCTCCCTTAATGAATTTATCTCCATTAGAACGTGCTGGAATAATACATAAAGCGAACAGCATGGGATTCGTATCGATGACACAGTTTAATGAATTGACTGTTGAAGTGATAAGAATAAAATTTAGTCTGTGGAATTACTTGTATTCAATACTTTTTCTTTAGTAAATAAAATTATAATATTATTCGTGAATTAAGATTATTTATCATGAATTTCTCGGAATTGACGACTCATTATTCAGATTATTCATTAATATAATCCAGTGATGCGTAATTTTAGCATGAATAAATTTGTGTTTTAACAGATTTGTTCAATTACGCCACATGATTTGAAAACGTATCAGACTGCCACCATAAAATATTTTTGAGATATAGGCAAACAAATCTCCCTCTACCTATGATTATTGTTACTGTCTTCCCACTCTCTCACCCAATATCGCCTGATGAGGGGCCCATTTTCACCGAGCCTGACGGCAGTTTCAGGCTGCAAGTCATGAGGCCACTTTCCTTGGAACCATAATAATTTTTTTAGTAAGAAGCATTTGGTACAGGTATAAATTTATATAGGTACGCGAATGGCGTGCCACGGTTTGCCCGCCGCCGATTGTTATACATTGTATTGGAGACAGACAATTTTACAGATAAGCAGACATGACAACGCAAGGCGGAAATGTCATTTTTTTATTTTTTGTGTGTGTATTTTGTTTGTTTCCTTACGCAGCCAGACACTTGACACGCTACACTAGGTCCGCGGGTGTGTGTGCCCGTTCAGGCTACCTTAGCAGTCAATAAATGAACGCGTGAGATTACCGCAAACCGTCATGAGTTTCAATTAACCGGCGTATAACGAATTTTCATCGTGTGTTTGTGTGCAATGAATGCAGAAGTGGGGTTTATTGGGCTTTATTACCGATACGCCAGTCTATTGGCAAATATTTACGTACACATTCAGTTGTGTATTTTTGTCATTGATAATTTCAATGTAATGACCCAATTATTGCTTTCATTGTGAAGATATTTGATACAATTTATTCAATATTACCACAGATAATTATCGACGATTAGGCAACGACTCGAAGTTGCGCTACACTAGATAGGTGTAGTTTAGTAATGAAATCTTATGAGCTACGAAAAGTATACACGAGTTGTATTCTTCATGACTACCTTACGAGTAGCAGTGTTGGTATCCAACCTTTGTAAACCGAACGAAAATGTCACTGATTTGGAATATACAGAAAAAGTGGCATTAGCTATATAGTCTCTGAAATATAGTCTCTGAAATATAGTCTCTGATATATAGTCTCCGAAATATAGTCTCTGATATATAGTCTCTGAAATATAGTCTCTGAAATATAGTCTCTGAAATATAGTCTCTGAAATATAGTCTCTGAAATATAGCCTCTGAAATATAGTCTCTGAAATATAGTCTCTGATATATAGCCTCTGAAATATAGCCTCTGAAATATAGTCGCTGATATATAGCCTCTGAAATATAGTCTCTGATATATAGCCTCTGAAATATAGCCTCTGAAATATAGTCTCTGAAATATAGTCTCTGATATATAGCCTCTGAAATATAGCCTCTGAAATATAGTCGCTGATATATAGCCTCTGAAATATAGTCTCTGAAATATAGTCTCTGAAATATAGTCTCTGATATATAGCCTTTGAAATATAGTTTCTGAAATCTATGATTCGATCTCTTTCTCCACATCATACCAGACACTTAAGTAGGGGAAAAGTAGTACCCAGTATTCATAAATCTCTAAATTATATAGCAGTATGAATGGAGAGACTCATCGACGGCTTGAAGAAATTGAAGAAATGAGCCACGAAAGTATAGCCATGTACTGAAAGTATCACAATCACCCATTTCAGCAGACAGTTTATAGTTTGCAAAGTTAATTAAACTCACGAACCGGACCGCAAGTTTGTATTCGAATGAGTGTGTGTGAAGCTGTGGGTCCCCGTGGTAGGTGGAAAGTAGGTGTGGGACTCTAACCCAACTAAATCCACCTTTGCTTTGATCCCGTGGGTCCCCGTGGTACATTCACGGGGCAGGCTGAGAGTTTACTTCACTCTCGAATCTTGGTCATTCCAACGGCTTTAACTCGCTAAACCTCAAGCGCTTTGGTCGTCGTATCTTACTTGCTTCATGATACCGACCAATACATCCGCTGCTGTATCCCAGGCCTCCTGTAACCCAAGCATGTACCGGAGAACACCACCTGGGGCCTCATTCTCTCTTATATAACGCTCTAGCAGGCGTTTTGCCCCCGAAAATCTGCCGCAGTCCATCAACACTTGTTCTGCATTCTCATAGCTGCCAACACAGTACAGGCAGTATGGGTTCTCCACATGTCTGTACTTGTGCAGGTACTTTCGAAAGCATCCGTGTTCCGATAGGAATTGCGTTAAGTGGTAGTTAACCTCACCGTGTCTTCGGGCGATCCATACTTGTATGTTTGGGATCAGCTCATGAGTCCACCGTCCTTTGGTGGATATATCACATCTTTCCTGCCATTCATTTTGTGAGTTCTTTCTGATTGACTAAATTTTGGCTGGATCCCTTTTGTCTTGGCTATTCAGGTTTCCAATGGCCGCGTCGAGATCCATTGGCATATCCGTCACCCGATATAGTCCTAAATGCACAGCATACTCTCATTGTTCTTAGCCTGTAGGCCGTTGTGACACCTCTCAGATACGCTTTGCAGCTTGTTGCTGGATCCAATATGGGTGCTGCGTACATTCAAATGGAGGTATTAAAGCTGTGCGAGTGTGCTCGAATGTGTGTGGATGTGTATGAGTCAGTGTGAGTGTCTGAACAAGATTCATATTTAATGTTATTCATGTTGCAACGTTAGAATCAATTTTACAACACAAAAAATAAGTAATAATAGAAAAAAAAAACAATAATTACAAGCGGAGACCTTCACGTAAAAAATTCAAAAATTATAAACTGCGAGTACAATTGACAGTCGCGGTTGCGGACGCGACCATGAATCGCAATATGTAATTTGTATGCCATTTAATTTGTGTATGGCCGAGGAATGTCGGTATTCCAATTATGACAATTGTAAGTGAGTCAAATTTCCGGTCTAGAAAATGGTCAAACTAAAAAGTTCCGTAAACGAGGTCGACACAAACTCCCAGACTCACCTCTTTGCCACATGAAGCAGTTCAAATTAACAAAGGACATCGAGGTAGAAATAGTCACAAGAACAGAGAACAACAACGAAAGCAAAATCGTATTAAATGATGATTGTTTGTTTGGAAAATTTTGCGTTTAATCATATGCATAAGCTAACCAGTCCTCTTTAAGTATCGCTAAACCACTTAATTATACACGGGTAAGTCCCCTTAGTCACTTATACTATCATTAATTTTTCCTAGAGACTCTACTGCCTGCAGTTGCCTAGTTAACAGTTCTGACCTTCAGAGCTGGCCTTAAAACCGCTCGTAATATAGGTCAAAGTTCTATGGAAGCCAGAACCGGACCCTCAAAGTTCCCCACCCATTCTAAGCACACGGAATCAGGCGAGTAATTTATGACAAAAGCTGTTTTAATATTGAAAAATTAATTGAAATTAATACACACACACACACACACACACACGCGCGCGCGCGCGCGTACACACACACACACAGGCGAGTGTATAAAAATTCAAATATTTTCTCCTTCAAGCCATGTATTGAAATTATTACTTTAAACGCTTATAGAAAAGCGTTCCATATCGAAGGTTAAGCGTTTTTTTTTTATCGTCTTTTCAAATACATTTTTTTACGTTTTTTTTCGTTTGTTGTATTTTGTTTTGTCTGTTTTCTGTTAGCGCATTTATTTATATACAATTTTATTTAAACTGTGTTTTATGTTAATTTTATTTTATTGTTGTTGTTGTTGGTTTTTATGGAAGCAGAAAGGTCAATTAGTTTGCACGCATGACTCCATTAAGTGAGCCGCTTAGATGCATCATCATCATCATCAAGCAAAAGCAAAGGGAGCTTAACTCCGAAACTCCTTGACTCAGTGTAAATGAATGAAGCCTTCAAATTTCGAAATTGGGGTTTTTTTTGTAATGAATTAAAATTAATTAACAATTATTGAGTAGTGTGGAGAGTGACACGTCAATGGCATTCAATGGAATGATTGTTTTGTGCAAGAAACTACGCTGTGGAGATGAGCAACTTGTTTTATCGGAGTAGGACTGACAGTTTAAAGGTAAGGTGGATAGAGTTGGAACACTCGGTAGAATTTAGTTATGAAGATTATCGCTTAAAGTTTGCACCGCATGTACATAGTATTTACCCGTACTACCAGAGTATCAATTGTCCTAATCGCTGATCGCTTGTTCATTTCTTGTTTCCAGAAAGCAACTCCACTAGACCAGTGGACACATACTGGTTCATTATCAGGGGCCAATGTATATCTTCTATGCTGCTCATTCTATTAGTTAGTTAGTTATGTGAATTCCGAAGACTTACTTTACTTTGAAGCATGGAAGGAGTTTCAAATACTGAGTCGTGAGATTCGGACCTTCCCTCTGTAAATATCGGCATCCCACTGGCAATAGCCAAGCTCGATATCAATCGAGCTGACGCCTACAAATCCTGTGTTGATGAAGAATCCTGCCACACGGCCAGACCAACTTTGGCAAGAATAAACAAAAACATAACCAATCAACTTCTTCGACTTGATCGCGTATCACTGTCGACAACTGTGACGGTTTTGACCGGCCACTGTATACTGGGAAAGCACGGAGAAAGACTGGGCCTACCCTCAAACGAATTTTGACGAGGCTGTGGTTCCGAGGAAGAGGACGAGACGGTTTTCCACCTCTTATGTCGCTGCCCATCCTTGGGCAGAAAAAGAAATCACACTTTTGATGCCCCATTTCTATGTGTCAATACCTATCCCAGGTATTGACATATCATAGGGGTTGGGCTGGTTATTATTATCAGAAATATTATTATATCTTACACCATAATTAATTATATTTGCAAGGGTTTTGGGAACTGAGTACTAGCAACTTAGGCCTTCGACTCGAAGAGACAAACATTGATAAAGAAGTATTTTGAGACGATGCCCTAAGGAGGGTGCCAACCCGCAGCCCATGTCTGTGAGAATAGCCTGCTTATCACGGACACTGGCAGACGAATAATTTATTTAATATATGTCTCCTAAGTCAGCCCAAGCTCAGCCGGTATACTAAATTTTCATTCATCTTGGACACTTGCTCCAACTCTTCAATTTGTCTTGAAGTTACCTGTAGACTACAACGGAAGTATCCTGTAAAATTAACCATTTCACTTTGGAAATTTTCTCTGCTAGGTCTGGGATTGAAAGTTTAAAATTGTCTCTGAATCTCTTCCAACACCTTCTGATCTAAGATGGAAATGCTAAAATTGTCTCTGGGTCTCTTCCAACACCTCCTGATATGGGTTTGAAAAGTCAAAATTGTCACTGAGTCTCTTCGAACACCTCCTGATCTAAGATGGAAATGCTAAAATTGTCTCTGGGTCTCTTCCAACACCTCCTGATCTGAGATTGAAATGATAAAATTATCTGTGGGTCTCTTCCAACACATCCTTATCTAGCATTGAAATGCTAAAATTGTCTCTGGGTCTCTTCCAACACCTCCTGATCTAGCATTGAAATGCTCAAATTATCTTTGGGTCTCTCCTAACACCTTCTGATAGCAAAGTTTTCGTAATTGCTGTAAATGTTGAAAACTTACCTGATTTATATTAAATTAATCCAATCCAAATAGACAAAAGCGTCCAAATTACACGAAATTACTGCGACGCCGGCGTTCGACACACGCGAACAGCACACTCAGCCACGGATGTGTAATGAAAATGTTGTTGCACTGCTCGTCCAGCGAATGATGAATGACGATGACGCGCTGATAAAAAATTCGCACTGGCCAACAATGTCAATAATTTTGTTGTCAAACAATAAAAACAATTTCAATTCACGAGGAGCGTGCAGCGAGCAGTGAGCGAGGGGGCGACTGAGTGTATTTGTGTGTGTGGAGTTTCCGCTGAGTGTACCCAATCAACGAACCAACGCTCGTGGCGGCAGGATGACGTACGGATGTGCGGGTCGGTTCTGCTGGTGGTGGGGGGCAAGTCTCGCTCTTTCTCTCTCTCTCTGCGTTGCCGACAGTTGATATTTAATTTGTTGTTTATTTTTTGTCGCTGCTATTTTGGTTGTTAAACTTCCTGTGTAGTTATTTATTATTAACGCGTACAATTATTTTCAGTCTGTATTCTTTATGACTTATTTTAATACTTTTTTGCACCGATTGAACTTATTCTTTTATTTTTATTTGTGTTTGTAATTTTGTTGTTATTGTTGTTCTAGCCAATAATTTCACTTTGAGCTTATTTTATGTGTTTTCTGTTAGCTTTGAATATTCTCTTTTTTATTATTATTATCTTCTTTTCCTTTGTTTTTCTTTTATTTATTTATTTTCGTGTTGTTGTTGTAAATTTCACAATTCCGCCGCGAGCGACCGCTATGCGCTGTTTAGCTTCGCAGATTTAGCAAGTATCTCGCAGATACTTCACGTATGCCCGCTTGCCTAAAAATGTATCTTGTTCGAATTTGCGCTCTGAACTACTTTTAAATTTTGAAAGTGTGCTGTGTGCTGTTTGCGCCGACTGCGCTTCTATGGCTCCGTCAGTGCTGTGCAATAATCTGTTTCGCTTTTACGAGTAATTTTGTCCGTCTTATTTTTGGTTTATACTCGCTTCTTTTATTGTTGTAACGCCAGTCTACCGTAAGTAGGGTAGCTACTGTGGCCAAGTAATTTCTTCAATCAAAAAACTTTAATGCCAACTTTGCATTTATTTCGTTAATTTTTGTTTTAGTAAAATTTTTACCATATTTGTTGTTGCATGTTTTGCTCTTACCAATCAGTCACACAAGCACACAAACTGCAATTCATGTTCTAAACACTCACAACTCACGAACTCAACTGATCATCGTCGAGTATCTTGCGCTGCATTTTGTTTGTTTTGTTGAGTAAGCACAGCGAGTGAAACTCAACTTCACCACAGACGTTCGCCGCTGTTGAATTTCAAAATGTGCACTGGTGATTTCTTACCGCCACGGATACACAGCACAAAAATTGTTAATAAGCTGTGGACAATTTGGAAAATGAAGGCAAATTAGGCAAATTGAAATTAATTACAAAAGTTGTTCATAATATGTGACCAATACGAAAAGTCAATGAAATTTTGGATCAATTACAATTACACCCAAAACATTGTTAATAATATGTGAGCAATTAGGAACGTCAATGGAATTTTGGATCAATTACAATTACGCCCAAAAAATTGTTAATAATATGTGAGCAATTAGGAACGTCAATGGAATTTAGGATCAATGGCAATTACACCGCAAAAATTGTTAATAATATGTGAACCATATGGAAAGTCAATGAAATTTATAATCAATTACAATTACACCCAAAATATTCTTAATAAAATGTGAGTAATTAGGAACGTCAATCAAATTTATATCAATTATATTTATAGCAAAGATTGTGTAGTCAAATATAACAATTTGGAAAGGCAAGGAAATTTCGGATCAATTATAATTACAGTACTGATCCAATGTATGATTGAATAGACAGACCTAGTACAAACACCTTGCATCCAATGTACATGATAGTATATTACACTCATCTATAAAACTGGAGCCTTTTTAAAAAGAAGACCTCATATACTCTCGAAGGCTCAATTAGAGGAAACGTAAAGTACCGAAGACAGGTTCACATAGGAGTCTTCTAATAATTAGCGACCTCGCACTAATGTGACTCAAATTTCTACAGTTAGCTGCGTTATGGAGCGATTTCACAAACTGCGCCTTCAGAAGGTGTTTATTATTAAGTGTGGAGAAGGAACATATTCTAAACCACAAAAAGATTTATTTTTTTCCTTTGCAAACTTGAAACTAAAGATATGTGGAAAGTATAATGTAAACTTTCAATTCAGGCATCAGATACATTTGATACCAATGAATGTCTTCCACATTCTATGGAATAATTCTTGTCTATCCACAGATCGGAACTCTTAGCATACCCACTTTATTGAAGAAAGATTCTCTCTGGTATTATTACTTTTTCCTGTGGAGTAGTGCACCTAACCACGAAGAAGGAACATGTAACGATGAAAATGGCAATTATAACAGAATACTTGGAATCAATAAAACAAATTCACTGCCAACAGAAGAAAGCCGTAACCACAAAGGCAATTGTTCTCTTCTCTTTTGTTGCTTAGAGGGGACCTGTTTGTCCTCAGCAGGACCTATTTAGAAAGCATCTATCGACGATTTCATAAATACAATTCCTGTACGAGGTAATCGTGGTTAATGGTGAATTCTGATGACTCCAATTACAAAGTTGTACTCCAAGTAAACTAGTTCTCTTCATCTTTATGCTTCTTTTGCTTCAATTCTGAGCGCTTTCTTTGAGCTACTGACAACTGTCTTCTATTATACTTAATCTTCGCGTCTTTACCTTGTTGTGTGATTCTGCAGCTTGAGCCCACTCCCAAAACAGACACGACACTAATCAAGCTTCAACTTCCTCATCACTTCCATTCACATCCAAAATCTGTTTTGAGGCGTTAGCGCGGTTGCCTCCACATACAAATTGTCTAAGCCGGAAACGGAAATAATTTCTCTTTTACACACACTCATTGATTGGGCTGCAAGTGAAATGCTAAACGCTGCCATAGGAAAAAATGAATTTACACAAAATGGGAATTAATCACTTGCAGAGTAATTACCGAGGAACCGCATTTCAGCAGCGCGCTCACGGTAGTGACAAATTCCGAGTCATGCTGCCATGCGGCTCGGCGCAGACGGACGCTCACCGAAGATATAATTAATTACTAAAATGTGTAATTTTGGGAATTAAGTTGCCCCGCACGTTCTGAGACCGTCGATACCCACCCGCCCGCACTAATTACAGAGTAAACTCTTCAAATAAGGATTTTATGACTCTTCATTTTTCGTTGCTCATTTCAATCAATTGCAGGATATCCCTTCTGTGCGGAGGTCTAGACCGGCACAGTTATTTTAACGCAGCAAATAGCTACTCGCTTAAAGTGCACAGCCACATTCATCCGGCTGCCTCTGCAGGATAATTACCGTACGTGTCCTGTTTGACCCGTACCGGATTTGGTCTTCAGGCTTTTCTCCACTGTTTGTTGTTCATTGCGGTGAACTGTTTCGTGCTGCTGCGAGTAGCAGCACAAATCATGCCGCTTAGGCATTTGAGTAAACAAATACGAAATCCTTTTACGAATCCTTCGCAAGCCGAATCCGAAGGGCGCTGCACCGCTTGACATGCGTGAAGTTGTATCAAATTTCGAGCATCGTCACAGGACACGTAGTTAGATGCGCTGGTTTCCAATTCATCGGCGTCCTGGTCGTATTTCAGCTGAAATTTCTGTTGAAATACCGAGCAGAGCCGAGGCACATCCTGTGCGTACGTTGCACAATCGGTGTGAGCGGCACGCGAAGAGTATGCTCCTAATCCCGTCTTTACGCCAGCTGCTGCTGCTGACGGCCGACTCAAGTGGCAGTTTCAACGAATTTTCCTATCTAATCACTTTCCCTGCTAGCTGCATCGGGCGTTCAATTGTGGGTTTCCAGTTAAGGCCCACCTTCTGGTGCTGCCACTGCCACTGCCTGCTTTGTTGCGTCGACATGTGCAGCTCAAGTGTGCGTAAGGATTGCTTCAAGTGCACTTGAATTGCGTTTTATTGGTTTTGCCGTCGGCGAGCCACCTTTTAGAAATTTATCGCCTGTATCTCTGGCGTGCATCTTGAATAAACAAAATTAGTCAGCGCGTCGGTATTCAATTAGTGTAATAATTTCTTATCTCACAGGGGGCCGGCACACACCTTGCGTCATTTCCGATACAGCCGCGGTATGCAATTGCGGTTAAGTGCAACGCACCCGTACTTGGAAATAGATGCAGAAATGGAATTCAATGAGCAGCACTCGAGTTGGGTCACGTTAAAGTGGCAGCGTCTTGGAAGGAAAGTTCACTCGCCGAACCCATCCTGTTCAAAAGAAGTTGAAGGAGTTGCCTCATCATTGACCATCTAGAAGGTAGCATAACTTAGCTTGGTCCGAGGAGTTGAAAAATGATGTTTCCCTAGTCCTTCTAGAGAGAAACACATTATAAACGTTTCAGAGGATGTGAAAAATGATTTTTCCGTGGTCCGTCCAGAATGTAACATATCTTAGATAGGTTCGAGGATCTGAAAATGATTTTCTCCGGAACTTTCCAGAAAGTAATATATCTGAGATGGGTCTGAGGAGGTGTAAACGGATTTGGTTATGGCCCTTCCAGAAGGTAACACATTTTCGATGGGTCTGAGGGGTGGAAAATGATTTTCTCCGGACCCTTTCAGAAAGTAACATATCTGGGATGGGTCCGAGGAGTTGAAAAATGATGTTTCCCTGGTCCTTCTAGAAGGAAACACATTTTAAACGTTTCCGGGTATGTGAAAAATGATTTTTCCGTGGCCCTTCCAGAACGTAACATATCTGAGATGGGTCTGAGGAGGTGTAAACTGATCTTGTTATGGCCCTTCCAGAAGGTAACACATCTTAGATGGTTCTGAGGGGTGAAAAATTATTTTCTTCGGACCCTTCCAGAAAGTAATATATCTGAGATGGGTCTGAGGAGGTGTAAACGGATTTGGTTATGGCCCTTCCAGAAGGTAACACATTTTCGATGGGTCTGAGGGGTGGAAAATGATTTTCTCCGGACCCTTCCAGAAAGTAACATATCTGTGATGGGTCTGAGGAGTTGAAAAATGATGTTTCCCTGGTCCTTCTAGAAGGAAACACATTTTAAACGTTTCCGGGGATGTGAAAAATGATTTTTCCGTGGCTCTTCTAGAAGGTAACATATCTGAGATGGATCTGAGGAGTTGTAAACGGATTTTGTTATGGCCCTTCCAGAAGGTACCACATCTTAGATGGGTCTGAGGGGTGAAAAATTATTTTCTTCGGACCCTTCCAGAAAGTAACATATCTGAGATGGGTCTGAGGAGGTGTAAACGGATTTGGTTATGGCCATTCCAGAAGGTAACACAGCTTAGATAGGTCTGAGGGGTGAAAAATTATTTTCTTCGGACCCTTCCAGATGGAAGGTGGGATGGTGAGATGGGTCTGAAGAGGGGTAAACTGATCTGTTTATGGGCTTTCTAGAAGTTAATACATCTTTGATAGGTTCTAGAAGTTGAAAAATAACTTTCCCGCGCCCCTTCTAGAAGTTAATATGTCTTACATTGGTCCGACATTGGTGGAAAAATAATGTTCTCCTGTTCCTTATCCTTTTCACTTATGTAAAAGTCGAGTAAGAAGATTTCCACCTCTTGTATGTGGAGTTCATATCCAGACTTTGCCCATGGGCAACTATAACCCCATCCTCTCTTCTAAATTATAGAATATTTCGATACTTTATATTGGCAGCACTATTGTGCATCAGAAGCTCTTATGACTTGCCAACTGTAGTTGGATCGTTGGTTACGGGAAACAAATGTTACCCATCGAAAAAGGAAGGAATCAGTCTCAAGTTTCTCGGAATCTTGGCAGAACAGAACTCTCTGGTACGTTCATCAGCCAGTTGTCTGGAATGTTCTGTGATATGGTGCTCAAAAACAGAAAAATATAAATCAACTGATCTCCTGCAGCTCTTAGTTCTTAGTCCTTTTGCAGTTTTTAGTTGTTATTGATGACTATTCTTTGATGACGTCAGAATCAACAGATTTCGCCAAGTCAGGACTATATGGGTCTGTTCAAGCTGGCTGTCTAAGAAATTATTTATAACTCTCAAACTGAAAAAACCCGCCCCTACTCCCTCTTTTATCTTCGAAACCACTGTGAACATTTGCAAGACCTCGCCAAACCAGTCTTCGAGGATCGAGGTCGTGAAGCACTTTTTAAGCTGGTAGTATTAAGTGAATTATACCTCGTATTATCATCATTCAATAACATCTCTAAGTAGAATATGTTTGTACGTTAATTGTTAGGATGGCTTTCCCCTCGGAGTCCCTTTAAATTCAAATTTGATTCAAATCTGTCCATATGCGCAAAACATGTTTCTCCAAGTTCTTATCTGATTTGGGAAACTAAGCGGATTTCAAACAATGTTCGCATCCTCATCTTTGATTGTCGCAAATATGCAAAAACACGCCAGAAGAAAGCCGCTTTGTGTGTCCTGTCAGTATCCCTGCTGACAAATGCAAAGATTTCTATTATTTGCGAACTATGGATAACAAAGCAAAAGGGAGAAATAGGGAAAATGGAAAAATGAATGAATTTCAAAAGTGAAATCCACACAAAAGCAACAACAACGCTACGAGTGGCAACAACTACGTCCGCAAACAATGAGGCGGCAGCACGTTTGGCTGCTCGGCCGGGCAGGAAATCGAAAACGTTTTCGTTTTCAATACGCCAGCGCAGCTGCAGACATTTTCTGCATAATTTACGAAAATAATTATGGGCAGGAAACTCGCACATATGCGCATGCGTATGCGCAAATTGCTCGCACAGCCCAACAAGGATGTTTGCTTAGGATTTAGGGAATTACTTTATATGCCAATGCGCAAAGGACATATCCGGATTTACCTTGGATTTTACTAATTTCTTCGGCTGCATGCAACACGCGGGTTGCGAGCAGTGAGCACTGAGCAGAGAGCCAGCGAGCCCCAGACGTGACTCCGTCCGATTGAGAATTTCGTTGGTTGCTTTGTTCAAGCATGTGTCCGTCCAACAGTCCGTCCGCCGGTGTAGTGTTTACTTTATATCAAATGAAATGATGCCAGCTACGTGCCAATATTCCAAATTTCTCTTTTATTTATTCATTTTAATTTCATATTAGTGTTTACCTGTTGCTACTTTCGTTGTCGTTGTCGCTGTCGTTGTTGTTGTTTGTTTGTGATATCGCAGCAAAAAATTAAGTATTGAGCAATCAAATCTGAAATTGTTGGTTAATTGTATGGAAACCTGAGCCCACCAACCTGCTCCCTTGGTGTCGGTGTGGTGGTGAGGCCGTGTGTCAACATTGAATAATTCCGTGAAGAAATGTAGACGGGAAACGTGAATAAAAACGTTTAGAATAATCAGGTGAGCAGCAATGGGAAATCGAAAGGTGGGAAAGATCTGCGGCTACTGACAAAAGGCACTCATCAAGAAATGCAACGACGATTTTGAAGCGCTGACGGAAATTGAAAGTGAACTATCATGAAAAAATAAGGCACAATTTATCTACTTGTGGAGGAGTACCCAAATTGGAGGAATCAGTGGGAAACCGAGCTCAGAAATTTCAATTCAGACTTGGTGGATGTGTTAAAGATAGAACACACATTTATGCTTAAAACAGGAGACCCAACTTAGTATCTAGTTAGATGAGAATTGTGTCGTTAGGACCGTTTTTATCCTGTGAGTGTTTCTTTTGCCAAATAAATATTCTAGATCACACAGAATGGAACCTCACTGTAATGTGGAAACTAATTAAACTTAATGATTTTCTATCAGGGAGTCTCAAGATGACATTCACAACCATGTTTTACTTTAAGCTCCAAAAGATTTACCGCTGCCCACAGTGACTCACGAGGGAAATTTGAAAAACTCGCCTCTGCTAAGAAAAGTGGCTCGAATCAATGCTGATTTTAAAGCTCAGCTGAAGTAGATGGGAGCAGAACCAAATAAGTAACTAAGAAACTAAGAGCAAGTGTATTACATGGTCCTAGTGGAACTATTGTATTATTGATATTGTTCATAAAATATTGATATTAGATGCTATTTTCCAAAAAATCCCAAAAAAGCTGTATCATAGAACGATCAAAAGTAGGTACGTAGGTAAGTAAAGCGGCCGCTAGAAGGGTGCACTTAGGCCATCATTGACCCCTTGTGAGACCGCAAAGGTCCAGCCATTTTGAGCCTTGAATGAAACAGTTGATGGAGCTAATCTTTTTATTTGAAATATCTCCCAAAGAGTTCAGAAAGTGGTCGCCCTGGAAAGTGCGCCTCCTTCTGGACAATGCTGAACGATTAAAAGTATTTTCTCTTCAAATGTTTACTTCGATCCGTTTATTTGAAAATTTTATCAATTCAAGAATTATGTAAGAAGAAATCGGTACATTTTAATCACCATTTCAATTAGATCCTCTAGTTACTATAGCAGCAAAGAAGCTCAATAAGTGAATTCCATTGCCAGTTATCTATAAATCTATTTCCTTCAACGTAATTCCAGATTCTTCTTGAATATCCTTGTGAAATATTTATTTTTCCGAGCCGATATTATTCATGTCCTATCGTCACTATTTGGATTTATTGGCAATTATTATACTACCTTGAATATGCAGATCACCATTAGGACAATTTGAAGCTTTATACCACCACCGCTCAGTGTATGGAGTACGTATATGTGGGTATGATTATGTAGAGGCGGATAAGCCGGAATATCAGTACGTTTATATGGAGGCGGATAAGTCGGTATATAAGTACGTTTATATGGAAGCGGATAAGTCGGTATATAAGTACGTTTATATGGAAGCAGATAAGTCGGTATATAGGTACTTTTATATGGAGGCGGATAAGCCCAAATATAAGTACATATACATGCAGGCTGTGTCGATTACTTTATCGTTCCGCTGACCATGACCACCATTCCATTCCATTCTAGGTTCAAATTACAACACACTGAGAGCTCTACAGGGCAACCTCTGCCATGTAGAGTGACAAACCTTCAGCGAGCCCAAATTTAAAAGGATGTACGGGTAACACACGCCAACTGGCAAACAACCACGAGAAACCACATCTGCGAGTATACAAAAGGTGACGTGTGAAGATGGCACAGTGCCTGGGAATCGCCCCACTCTATTAAAACCGCCTCCAACCGACACGCAATGTTGACATTTGAAGGTTTACTGTCATAATTCATGTTAACATAATTCCATACATTTCCGAGGGACTCAATTCTGCTCCGATATCCGCTGACAACCCCTTCCATGTCGGGTTCAAACCACGCGTGAATCATTTTAGAAAATCAAACAGGAGCCTTTTTCTTTTTGAATATGTACTCGTATTTAAAATACACATAAGGAGTCGCGTTTCCACATAACTCCGGGATGACAACGCCAGCGGATGTGAGCCTGCATTTCCATTTTCACGCCTGACATTCGAAAACATGAAAAGTGTGTCAAATGTTTGAATACGGGACATGAGGAGTTTAGGGGCAGCGACTTTGCCAGCATATGCTCGGCATTTTTTCCACAATCCTTTTGTCAGCCTTTAGAGTGTGTTTTGATAACAGAGCGTTGAGCATGGAGGGTTGCTCAGCTACACGAACGGACCGACGCGCCATGCACAAACACACCAGCACACAAATGTGCTCTATTGAAAGTTTGCCAGACATTTGTGGGGGCGTGTGTGATAAAATGGATTTCCACAAGCATGTCTGCTATTCTAATACAAAATTTGATTGGCATGAGGGAAATTTGTACGAGCATTGCTGCTATCAGCAAATAAATATCTGCTCTAAAGGGGCGACATGGGATCAGGCGGCATACCAGTATGTAAGGCTGTGCACGTCATGACCCTAAAATTGATTAATAAGCATGGTGAAATATCTTTAAATGACGATGGAACTATTGCGAGGGATACATTCGGAAGGCTCTGCCAACAAAAGAAACAAATGCGAGTGCACAAAATTTCTGCTGAGTTTGACAGAAGCGAGATTTGAAAAAGTCTTGTGAAGCTGCATTGCCATGGAACGTCATTCCGTCATGCTGATTAGCAGCAGTGCCTACCCTACCCTATCCTCGCAGTCCCACCCATCTCTTAAATAAGATATATTCCGCTCTGAAATTTTAAGTTCTTAAGTGTATTAAAAGCTAAAAATAACACCCCAGCGGCCGTAACAGATTTACTTGTAGGCAGTCTCGCCCTTCCCCTCGCCCAGAATTCAGCGTTTCTTTGCTTTTAAATGTAATCCAGCATTTTCGGGGGAGTTTTATGATGCACACATGCACGTCTTGCCGGGCGGGTGGTGGTGCCTCTAATGCATTATTGGCACTTTGGTAGGCAATAAATCAATAAACAAATGCGGCTTTATTGCGCTATAAAAATTTCAACATGCCCAGCCACAAAATGGGCGCCTATGGGGAAAATTTCCAGCTCATAAAACGACGAGCGCGAAGCCCGTCGCTTGCAACATTCTTACACAGTTTTATTTAATTTCATTCCGTTTAATTTAAGCTAATGTGCCACACATCTGGCGGCATGGCTGCGCCCGAAATTAATAATTACGGATATTTTTCTGCGGGTGTAGCCGTAGCACACACGATTTTTCATGGCTCAATTTTCAAGATATTTTGACAAAGGCCCCTCTCTCTCGTATCTAGTCAAATTTCAGGCAATATCCGTAACAAAGAGTGATCATCTCGTGTAACCTGGCAGCGGCAGCGGCGTAGAAACGCTGACGGCGTACGGCGCAAGGGCTCAAATGGCAGCTGCTCAATTTTCCAAACCAAAAGTCCTCGTATTTGTGTGTTTGTCTTCGATTTTGATGGGCGTCTGTGCACAGGGCACGTTTCCGTTATTTACAATTGTCTGCATTTTCCTTTATAAGCGGGAGTGCAACTAAAAAGGAAGCCTGCCACTGGAAGTTCAGCCAAATACTGCACAGGTGTGCCAGCGGCACAAGTGCTTGGAAAGCGGTTTTATGCATTTGATGTATTAGGCTATAATGGCATAATTAAGCCAAATACGACATATGAATCGATAAATACTATATATAAATATAAACTCTTATACATCGTATTTGAATAAATCCACATTAATTTCTACTTAATTGCATACGGCTTGTAAATAAAAAGCCCACAAAATCCACGCTTCTCACAATTCGAGTATTTACATAGCCGTACACACAGGCACACACACACACACAAATGTGCACGTGCATGCACAACAATGAGTGAAATTACATATGCATGTGTTTAGAAACCAAATGGAAGCTGAATTGCGCCTTCTTTGTAATCCTCTGAATACAAGTGCAGCGACACGACTTTTGCAGCGGGTCTAAATTCCAGTCGTTCCTGCAAGTAAACGCACGCTGTATGTTTCGAAACCAAACGGAAGCTTTTTTACCATCTATGTATTTATTTACCGAATCTTTCTTTGTAAAGAAACTAACAGGAATTTTTCTAAGCGTACAGACTAGTGATGAGCGATCCAGTGATTTTTGAGAATCGCCGTTACCAGTGATTGCTATTTTCCAATCACCGTGACTGCGATCGCTGTTTCCATTGTGTTCATACATATACATATTTATGTATGCAGTCAACCAAACTGTTATCAAATATGCAAAGTAGCAGCGAAAAGCGCGATTTTTAACAGGCATCTGTAATCCACCAGTGATTGAAAATCGCTACTTTTAATAAAAGCGTGAAATAAAAGCGAGTTGTTATTTCACTACTTTGGTCAAATACTCTCTATAGAGAGTATTTGGCTTAACAGAGGGAAATTGGATGTCTCTATAATATATATTTCTGTTTCTGGTTTGAATATTCATACGTAACGATTTTACATTTTAACATTTGAGAGAATTATTCGGAAATTATATGTCATTTATTAATATCTTTTAATATTGGTTCTGTTGTTTAGTGCCTTACAATTATATTATTCCCAATTTTAATTATAAATACGGATTTGTTATAAATAAAAACCTTAGTTTCATTTAAAATAAAAATGTCAGAAATGAAAAGAAAAACGAATCAAATATGACAATTTTTCGAGCCAATTGATGCTATATATGCAAAATGTAATATTTGTAAGTCCAAAATGTCGTATAAGATAACAATATCAAACTTAAGAAAACACATGCAGAATAGGCATCCAACATCATAATCGAACATTTCTTTCTTTCTATATTTACAACACCAGAATTATTATAAATGAAGATATAAATATTTGTGCATCCAAAACAGGAAAAGATTTAGATGAAAACATTGCATCATCTTCAATCAGGAACATAGTAGAACTAATGTCGATTGCTACAGAATGCTCATCTTTTCATAAAAGTTTGGTAAATTCAAATCGATCGTCTTCTATTCTACGGCAATGTAAATTAACGATGTTTGAAAACAAAAAAATTTCATTGAAGTCGAAACAAGAAATAGATGAAAAGCTTTTGTTTATTTTTATTATGGACAATAATATCGCCGCTTTTATTTCACGCTTTTATTAAAAGTAGCGATTTTCAATCACTGTGAAAAAAGAGCGGACTGTTAAAAATCACTATTTTGATCAAATCGCTGTTACTTTGTATATTCGATAACAGTTGCTACCAGCGATTTTGAAATAACAGTGAAAAAATCACCGGCAGTGAAATTTTGCTCATCTCTAGTACAGACTACATTTACATATCTAGGTAATATCCTCAGCCACTGCATCGAATATTTGGTCTTTTTACAGCATGCAATAGGACGTTATTAAATCAGGTCTAATGTATCCATCCTTTTGAGGCGTCTTGTAGAGGGAAGCTTTAGTATGCTCCTCGCCAAGCAGTTCGGGTGATTTTCCAATTTAAGAGCGTAGGTTTTGTAGGTGTTCACCATTTCATTTTCAATCGTAGGCATATTCAGGCCACGGTAGATGTTTATGTTCCTCAAGTACCATGGAGCACCGGTGATTATTCTCAAAATTTTCGATTGGAGGCGTTGGAGTTTGACGGACACACAGTGCCCCATAATTAAATCCAATATGTTCATATAGATTTAATGATATATAAGTACCTTATATTCTAAGGCAAGGTTTGAATATTTATTTAGTAGCCAGTTCAAGGTATAGAGTTTCAATTGGAACTGAGCACACTTTGAGTCAATGTGTTTAGTCATAGAATAATGAAATAAGAGTCACAATCTGAAATGTCACTCATTTGGCGACATAGAAGAGATCGGTCGGGGGTAATAACCAGAGTGGCGCTGCGATATTAAAATGAGAGCTATTGAGTAATTGGCGCTATTAGCAGCGCCACCTCACAAAAAGTTTGTTGTTCGAGATTGTGACTCTTATTTTTCTTTACTCTATGGTTTAGTCCAGGTCAATCGTCTGTCTGTTCAAACGATATAATGGGGGGATTTAGGCAGAAGACATTACTCAGATGATATGCGAAGGCATTCTTACGAAGTGGCGACTTATCTTGTATTGGTCCTTTGAGCCAGAGAATATAGAGAAAAGAAACTTAAATGTCAAACGGCAAAGCAGCGAAATAAAGCAGACGGACGTTGTGCATGAATCCGCTCAAAATCGTGGTGAATCCACTCAAAATCGTGGTGAATCCACTCAAATTCGTGGTGAATCCACTCAAAATCGTGGTGAATCCACTCAGAATCGCGGTGTGTCCGCTACGGACGCTGGGAGCCAAAAAAACTTTCTTTTCTCTATATTCTCTCCTTTGAATCTTCCTAGTTGCACGCCACAATGAATGCTCATTGTCGCCATGAGGACTCAAGCATTCAAAATTGTCTGCAACTGATTTTTTTGGTTTCTGCTTCAATATGTTTCTTAGTTTATGGGTGCACCACGCGAGTTCACTCTTCAATTTTGGTGACCGATGATTTTGCCATTCTCTTCTAAGACGTCGATTTTCTTTAACCAGTTTTTCCATATCACTAGGACGGTACAATAGTGGAGCTTTTTGTGGATTCCTGTAAAACATTTTCCAGGTCATTCAAGGGATTTTCGATGTCACGATCATCTTTTAGGGAGGCTTTATAGTTAATGTGAGTACTTATAAATTTAAGCCAGTCAGTGCATGTATTTGCCAGGTGAATAGAGTTGGAATTTGAAGACACTGATGAGTTTTTCAGATGAAGGTTGGCGAGTGGTCAGACGAAAGATCAAGCGAAGTCTCAGCGGTAATGTTTTTCTTTTTATGTTTCTTAACACACCGAAGTCTATGAGGTCAGGTCTTTTGTTGAAATCAGACGGCCGGTAGGTTGGCTCCCCGGTTGATATAACCTCTAGACCCAATGTACTTATGGCATCATAAAGTTGTCTACCTTTGGGTGAGACAAGGCGGGATCCCCAGAATGAATGCTTTGCATTGAAATCACCGGCTACTTCTTCCCGAGTGACTTAAAAAAGCTTTGGAAGGTTGTAGATTCAATTGAAAATCTTGGTGGACAGTAGATGGCGGGTATGGTGATATTTCCTCCTCCTAGAGGGGAATGGAAACTGATTTGCGCCTTCTTTGTAATGCTCTGAATACGAGTGCAGCGACAACGTTTGCAGCCAGTCTAAATTCCAGTCACTCCACTACTCCTCCAATTATACGCACGTTGTGGGTTGCGAAACCAAATGGAAGCTGATTGGCGCCTTCTTTGTAATAGGTTAGGTTAGGTTAACCAGGCTGGCATAGAGCCACGCATAGACCCTAGCGATAACAGATGGGGTCTGACCCCTATGAAGCTTTGGAGTAGACATCTCGTAGAATGCCCAGGCTTTTTGCGAATTAAGCAGTCCATTACTGAGATTTCTTCCAATCTCCCAAATTGTGGGGCTCCTAAGCATTTTAAGCGCCTTTTTGATAACGCAGGGCATATACAAAGGAGATGTTCTAAAGTTTCCCTTACTCCAACCTCCTTATATTTCCTACATTCGTCTTTGTCCGTAATTCCTATCTTGTGTGCATGTGCCGCCAGAAAATGATGGCCTGTCATTGCACCTTTGATAGTTCTACAGTCTTTTCATGAGAGCGCGATTATAAATCGCGTTTGTTCCCATCGTTGACCTTACACATAACTAAATTTTGCAGGTGGTTAAACTGTGCCACCTTGCTTTCACCTGCCTAATCATGTGTCCGTCCGTTTCATTAAATAGTTATCTAAGGGGTTTCTGTATGTCGTTTTCTTGTTCAAGTGGTAAATCGACAGAGTTCTTTGCAATCTCATCTAGTATTTCATTCCCCTTCTATGCCCTTTTGACCAGGTGCCCAATAGATATGCAGTCGTCTATTTGTGACTAGCCTATTTATGACTTCCCTGCTCTGTAGGACATTTTTGGATTTTATACTATATGAGTTAATCACCTTTATCGCTGCCTGGCTGTCCACGTATATGTGTATTTTTGAGTCATTTCCTGTCTTGTTGTAGGATAGCTCCGCGGCTTCCCTAACAGCAAAGACTTCCGGTTGAAAGATACTGCTCTGGTCAGGGAGCTTTATACGCTGCCTAATTCCCAACTCTGAGCAGTAGATGTCCGCTCTCACTCCATTAATCGTTTTAGAGCCGTCTGTGTAAAAGTTAAAGGTCCTTCGGCTGGGTCTCTTGCCTTTACACCACCCCTCCTCCTCTTCGATTGTAGTTCGATACCTGCTCTCCCAATTAAAACGCGAAGTCATGTAGTCCGTGCTGCACAAACTATTGAGCTATGCTCGAAGGTTCTGTAAGTAAATTCTCCCGTAGCCTTCAGTCTCCCCGCGGATTTTGCTGCAGGATTCTCCGCCACAAGGTCGGTAGGCGGCTCTTGAGTACCGTTTCGAGAGCAGCCGTTGGAGTGGTTCTCAGTGCGCCTGTTATGCAAAGGGTAGCGGGGCGCAGGATTCTTTCCATTGGCATTAGATATGTACATGTCCTTGTTGCAGTCACCACACTAAAGCACCATACAGTAAGATCGGTCTAACTATTGCAGTGCAGCACCAGTCCGTCAGCGGGGGAGAAAGACCCCAAGTAACGCCTAGCATTCTTTTACATGCATATAGCGCGTTCCTGGCCTTCCTCGCGCTTTCCTCAACATAGCGCTTCCACATAAGCTTATTGTCCAGCATTACTCCAAAGTACTTTGTGTGGTCCTTGAGAGTAAGTTCATTGCCACCTAGTTCGGAAAGTTCCACGCGGGTACCTTGTACTTCAGGTAAAAAGTATCATGCCCGTTTTATCCGCGTTTGCCCCCAAGCCTGCTCGAGATGCCCACTGGTAGACCTCTTTAAGAGTGTTGTTCATTACGCTACTGATGGCATCTTGGTACGTTCCCACTACTACTAAAGCTATGTCATCTCCATATGCCACTAGTTTAGGTGCCTTCCCATCCAAATCCTAAAGAATCGATATCTTGCTATCGGCAAGATCCTTTAAAGAGTTTCCGATGATATTCTGGATGGTGATTATGTTGCTACTTCAATTGGCTGTTACGCTTATATGTCATCTTTGATTTCTTTCAGAATTAAGGCTGTGGAGAAACAGGACCCTCATAGATGAACGATTGGTAAAAATGTAGGAGCAATAAAAATTTCGATGAAGATGCTCAATAGGCGTGGATGGCAAATTCTTTGAGAGCAACCAAAATTTCCTGTAATGTATGTTCCATTGTCGAGAAATCACTTTAAAATGCCTCTTAATTAATTCTTCTTTAAATACATGGCAAAATACAATTTACAATTGAGTAAACAAAATACACGCATTTATAAATTCATCTCCTTCAAATGCCGTCTTTCATTTCCTGTGTGCGTGCTCACACATCCTTCCACAATTGCGCACAACGCAAGCGTACCGAGCGCAGCACCAACAACAATACAAGCAGCAGCAACTACAATAAATAATTTGATCAGCTGTTGTGACGCAGCTATCACCAGGAATGGTGAACGCATGGGCTCAAACGAACCAACCACACACGCACTCACAAACAGGACAGAGGGCAGGAAGGAAGGCGCGCACTGAGTACGAACAATGCTCAACGGCAGCACAACAATGAACGATGAAAGAGACGACAAAAAACACGAGCAAATAGCGAACAACAAAAACAAATGTTAAAGGACTACAAAAACAAGGAAAAAGGATGTCCTTCTCAGCGGGATCGGAGCGGGTAAGCAGCATCAAATGCAGGATGTATTACGGTAAAGTTAAACGAACACACAAAATTAGAGTCGAGAAGAGTGAACAGGAGAAAAGGAGAAGAGAGGAGAGCAGAGCAGAGCGCAACAACAACAACAATTGAATACAATCATTTTCCGCTGCGTTTAGAAACAGGACAAGTAGGAAGTGTAAGCATCAATTCACTTATGTAGCGTCTTGGCCTCGGAATAGAAGAGCGGAAGGATATGGCGAACAAGCATTGCGGGACATCGCAATTAAATGTTCATCAGCGCAAATGTGTGACTTTATTGCTGTTCTTCCTGTTGAGTGTAAAAGTCCTGCTGCCATACAAAGCGATTTACTCGAACTCCGTGTTGTGTGCGAGAGCGTCCGTGTTGGCTTGTGTGGCTTGTGTGTGAGTGCGTGTGTATGTATCTTCGATCAGGACATGTCTTTGTTAGCTGCACGCACCGCAGTTGTCTTAACGCACAGATCCGATAATGACGTTTGTATTTGCAGGTACACACTCGCACAGCTAAAATATTTTCAGTGATTAGTGATTGTGTCCTGTGCGCCACAACATGGGCTCTCTGCTTCCTTGTCATTGTCCGCCTACGAAATCGTTTGTGCTTGATTGGAACCGAAACTAATTTCTGTGGGTTTTTTGACGCAGCAAATCCGACAATGTGTGCGCAGGGCCGACACAATTGTCTGGGAATTGCCAAAAGTTAAGCCCGGAAAGCGGAAGATGAAGCGGAAGTGCGAGTTGCTACGTTGGCAATTATTTCAGAGTGCATTAGGTAGCAAACCGGCAGTTGAGCGATTTCCTCAATACTTTTAGGTAATTCCCAATTGAAATGATTCCAATCTGACAGCTCACCATCAGCCTGCAGAGCTAGTAGACTATGCCGAGGTATCATTATCATAAATGAGTCGAACTTCCTGAGCTAGCCTCTTGAACCCCCTGAATGATAATGGAATAACTGAAATACCGTCCATCTCCTTTCATAACCCGACTCCCACTGGCGCTGAGTCTTCATCCCGAACTTGTTACCATCTGCAAGGTGCCCATACACAGCATTGACGGAAATACCTTTCTTTTCACTTTAAGAGATTGTCGCACTGCCTCAAGTCCGACTCAACTGAATGCAGACGCAATATGACTCCTGTTTACTGCATTCTGCAATTAAGCACTTCACAGGCTGGCACGGACACAAGAGTCATTTTAAAGTTATTTATATAAAAGGTTTGGAAACTCTACCAACGCTGGCTCAATTGTGTCCAGATTTAATGTGACACTCATGCGCCTCAGTTGACTACTTACGCATCGTAATTCTCCGGCCAATCCGCACCCATCATCAATGATCAATCATATTGCCAATGTATACACTAGAAATAAAATATTTAGATGGAGTAAGTGATGGGAATATTTTAGTATTGTTCTGGAATTGGACACTAAATAAATGTTTAAGTTAACTTACGTATTCGCGTGCAGAGTGAATTGGCCAAAGAACAAATATAATCCACTATAATATTAGTGGGGACAACGAGGTGTGCGCATGTCTTTGGAGTATGGAGTACCAGGCATTTTCACCTGACTTTATGATGTACTCCCTTGTTAGGTTACACCTTATCCAGCGAACAAAGTATCTTTTCGTTGTCCTCCTTATCTTAGGAGAACCACTTGACCGATTTTCAATACGTTCACTTTTATGGGTAGGTACATTTCTCGTCATTCTCCTATAGGGACTCGTATTTCATTGTATATCAAAGTATGTGGGACAACCCGCCTACAAACTAAATGCGTATTTCAGCATTTATTTACTACCGTGTTCCGCCATTCGATTTAAGGCGAGCTGACAATGGAAAGCTGTCCCGTGTGGACATGCAACCATACTAGAATCCTACACAGACATACCCAGTGTTATTGATTACCTTCCTTCTCCTTTTGATTTTGAAAGAAATTTTTGGGTAAAGATTCCTTCTAGACAGGAATGGCTCGAGGGGCATCCATCACCAGACACTCCCATCAAGATATACACAGACGGATCAAAGATAAATACAGGTATAGGATCAGGGAGTTATTGCGAAACGCCCTCAATCAGTGAATCCATCCAACTAATGGATCACTGCAGTGTTTTTCAGCGGAAATAACCGCTATTCACGAAGCCTTGAATTGGTTGAGGATAAACGAGGTAACCGGTAAGGATGTATGCATTTTATCACACAGCCAAGCTGTCCAAAGGGCTTTGTATGCATTCCAAATAATATCAAGGAGTGTCTTAGACTGCCGCCGATCTCTTAATGACATGCCTAAACAATTCCATATCCATGTATGCTGGGAATTTTCTTTGTTGTTTTAGATCATACGGGAACAACAATATACAAAGCGAGCAACTCAGAGGGATATATATAAGAAAAGGAGGTGTATATATAAGAATCTCCTCTGGCAAACGCATCTGTGAATCGAAACCGTAGTTCCACAAATGGAGCTCTCAGCGACAAATTTTTGCCTGCCATAGTCTGGCATCTAAACAGAACTTCATAATCTCAAAAATTGTAGCATTTCTTTCATTATCTTGGAATGCATCCAAGCAACCCTGAATGCATTTCCAGGGGAAATAAATGGACAGTTGATATCAGTGATGCTTGATCCTTGAGCAAGTTAAAGTGGAGTAGCGGGAACCGAAGTAGTTTATCGAAGTCTATAAATCTATAAATTTCTGACTCTCAGGAGCCGAATTCTATTTACATCTCCAAACATGCGAGACACTAAAAAGACGAAAGAGTGAGCAAAGCTGGAATTGCAAGTGTGTCGCACTCAGACAGCAATCGGTAATAATATAGTACGAGTATCAATGTCTTGAAAGCGGATGTGAATCACTCGCTCTGGCAAGAATTCTGCGACTACTGGAAGGAATTTTTAGGTTTTGTCAATGCTTCAAGGAATTATATACCCAGATAACTATGGATGATCAACTTGCGAGGGACGGCACTTGCACATGGGTATACTTGTTAGCAGGAACATGGGATACCTCTCGCAACTTGTAAGCGTCTCACAAGGGATACAGTGATTAACTCTACCAATCAAATGTGGATCTGTGCCCTACTTGCGAAATCGCCAGGCAAACACGGCCGAGGTTATATCTGCATCTATCCAAGAATATTATTAGACTACAAATTAGGACTCTAATAGGAGCCCTCTCGGGACATTGTCTAATAGGAGATCATGCAAGAAGAATGGGAGTTTATACGCATGATTTCTGCCGCAGTTGCAGTAACGAAGGGGAACTGGAAACGGTCCAGCATCTCTTCTGTCCATGTCCAGCTTTTGCTAGAAATAGGGAACGTTTACTAGGATCCCACTTCATAACAAGTATAGATAATCTATATCAGTCAGGTGTCAACAACCTTCTTCGGTTTATTAAAGGCTTAGTTTGGTTCAATCTGGAGAGGGAAGCGTAGCCACGCCCCGCACCCGCGGCTTACCACGGACCCAACTGGTGATCTAAGTGGCATCACTGTGTTCTGGGTGATGGGGGCTGCCCAAGCTACTACCGTAAAAGATGCTATTGTATGTTGGTGCTGATACTATGAAATTTGGTAAAAGGATGGCAGATGCATTTATTGAAGAGAATGTGGGCGTGACTGGGTTAGCTCTAACGAAAACCCTTCACATGACGTAAGTTTAGAACTAATGGAGGTGCAACGATATTTTTAGGGGGAAAGTAGAGAATTGTTGGCAAGAATACTGCTCATTCCGTAGAGAAAAAACATTTCACGTGACAAATCTGGGAAATTATGTCAGGTACAGGAGAGAATTTTCTTCAGTGGGAGTACGAAATTGGTGGGATGAGTCTTGTACAAGTTTATGCATCACTTCTCTGGAACCACTTTATCATTTGATAAAGGAACGCCGACACTAGGGTATGTTGAATTGGAAAAGTAGTCAGCTAGCGAGAACACCCTATAATCAATAAAGTTAATACAGGAAACTGACAAGGGACCTGATATTCGCGGGCTCTCGCAGATTCTCACACACAAAGTAAATAAAAAATGTGTATACAAATTTATGAAATAAATGGAAATTAAAAAGTTGAGCAATACTTAACAAAAGCATCAATTTCAATCAGTTCCGAATAAAACGCAAACAGCACTTCGAAAAGATAATGAGAAGTTGGCTATATTTGAATGAATCATCTGGTAAATCATATGAAAGAACATTGAAGCAAGAGAAGAACTCCAACCGCTGACAAAAGTGGAAACCAATCTGTCAACAAGAAACAAAAAGAAGCAAGCTTTCTAACTTATGAAAAGGCAGAAAAGATTCCAGATCACTTTCCGTGAGTACAGAAAAACAGTTCCTACGAATAACTTTATTAAGAGATTCTTCAGTACAGAGATTGATTGATATTAAATGATATGAGGCGTATTCGATTCGTATCGAGCTCGTATCGAATTGAGCGAATAAAACAGCAAACGAGAGAGTGGCATACTTGGCAGCACTGTTTCAAAAAAAGCACTGAGAAATAAAAAATCCCAGGGAGACATTTTTAATCTCGCTGGTTTTCAAGCAATTTTCAATTTGGAAGCACTTTCTCGCTCGTTTCCTCTAAGTATAATTTACTCGATAGCTTTTTCCATACAAAAGTCTGTCCTATCCTCGATAGAGTGGCAAATCGAAATACGCCTATTTATTCATTCAAATTCTGCCTGTTTGTGAGTTACAGCGCCGCTCTCACATTTAACGATCACTTTTTGTCTTTTATTGTCCTCATTTATAATTTCCCCTTTTGTTTCCAGACTGCTGGCGCATGATGATGGATGATAACATCGCACACAGTTACTCAACGCACTCGAAACACTTGGACGATGCCTGCAATTGACTCATCAAACTCGCGTGTAAACAAATGCCTTCTCCATTTGAGATGCGTTGAAAAGTAGGAAAATGGTTTTTTTTCGATTTATTGATTGATTGCTCCACACAAGATGCCGCAGTCTTTTTATGTTCTGTTGTATTGTAGTTGTGTTTACTGATTAGAATTGTTACAGCTTGTGTAGAAGCGTGTGTGTGTTTGTGTGAATGTGTTATTTTGTGTGCTGACGAGCTGAAATTAAACTAAGTAATGACTTTACGCTTGATTTCAGTTGCAGTTAAATGCTTGGGATGGCTGGCATCCCCTTTAACTCGTGCCAGGCAGCACAATGACCATTATTAAATTTTATTTTTTTAATTAAGGAGCACCACGTGATGGAAACATGTGATATCTCAATTGAAGAATTTCCCATATTTATTACAAAATTTGTTCGTACTCATGACGTGTCATGATGAACTAACATTGATGATAAAAGTATCCCAAACTTTTTAATGGTATTTTCATGTTTTACATGTGTCGTTCGCAATAATCTTGCATTCCTCGTACAAAATTGACTTCAAAAGTCCCATATTTACATAACGATTGAGAGAACACCTCAGAGAAATTGTTTGAACCACTTCACAACTGAGCTTATTCGTTGAGGTACTGAAGAGGCGAGAGTGAGTCAGTTCGTGAGGTACATTTGGTATTCTACAATTTCCAAACACACCATTATATTTACAGTATTAGTCTAACATCTTCCCATTGCGGCACTCTATATGTCATAAGATAATGACTTGATGTTTTCGGGTATTGTAACGCTTGGATTTCCTAACAGCCACACAAACATTTGATAGAACATGGTTTAGAGTAACTTCAGAATGTCTCCTGATTTGGAGTGCTTTTTCCAATGTGGTTGCCATACACTTGAATATGTTGATTTTCACTCAAGAGAGCAATGAAATATGTATCTTTCATTATATTGTCTTTGTTGATACCAGAGAACACAGAGAAAAGAACGTCTTTTTCGTATTGTGGTGTACTACAAATCAGAGAATACAGAGAAAAGAAAGTATTTTTCGCTGCCAGCGTCCGTTGTGCTAAGAGGATTAATGATACATTAATCCTCTTTGGTGGTGGACACACCACGATTTTGAGTGGATTCATGCACAACGTCCGTCTGCTTTATTTCGCTGCTTTGCTGTTTGACGCTTAAGTTTCTTTGCTCTGTATTCTCTGGTTGATACTACCTCTCAAGGCAAATGCGTATGTTCATCCAAATTAAACTCACTACAAATGAGTTGTTTACTCCTCGAAGAGGGCCTTGCGGATGTTTATTTTTTAATTGGAGAGGAAACAAATTTGCTGATATTATTACTGATTACCTTTAAATTTTATGAATGTTGCTTTCTGTATGCCCCTCTACTCCTAGGCACACACACAAACATATGTTAAAACATGGAACACATATACAAATTATATGTCCAAGAGAATACAAACTCTCCGCACAGAATTGGCACATTGAGAGTTGCTTTTTTCATTCATAAATAAGAACACCATCAAAGCCAACAACAATAACAAGAACATTACAAGAAAGAAGCCAAATGAGCAAAGTGAAGAGCAAGGCGAAAAGGCGAACTGTATACATACATACAAACATATTTGCCAGGGCAGCAAACACACCCACTCAAAATACCCATGGAAACAGTGCAGTCAACTTCAGCGGAATGTTTGGGATGCTGTGGCACAGACGAAGCAAAAAACACTGTAAACGAAACTTCACCCAGTGGCTCATTCGACTCTTAGCAGAGTGCTTTTTTACCTCACATTCTTCTAAAAGCACAACAAATACAAAAGACGCATGCTCACCGGTAGCCCACCCGACCATTCGACCACCCACCGCCTACGTCAGCAAAAATACGTAATTATCCGGCATAAATGCCCGGAACTTTTGCTTGTGTAGATGTGTGCGTGTGGGCGAGGGTACGAATTTATTTTGCACAGAATACTCACACTCGTACAAACGCAAACGTGCGGACGCACACAATAACAACACAAGGAGGTTTTGGCTTTTGCCAAGTGGAATTGCGAAAAGTTGAATGAAAAGCATTCTCCTGGCAATTGGATGAGGCAGTTGGAAAGTGGCGAGCATTGTGTGAGCAGAGATGAAATGGCAAATTTTATCATTTGTCGCAGGGAGACACAGAGGCGATAAGTGCACACCGTGCTGGTAATGGCAGTGCCATATTAGTCAAATGTTTAACGTAAACCAATGACGTAATTTGGGCTAAAAGCCGAACGCCGGGTGGTGACAATTTATGAAGGAAAAAATATGAATAAACACAATTGATTGATATGAATATGCAATTTTCATGAATGAATTAAACTTGAGATGTGCGTATTTGTTGCGTGTGTTTGTATGTATTTGGGAATTTAAGTCTTTAAGTCTTTAAGTTGGTTGTCAATGATATTAAAGTTTGTATATGGAATTATATGTTATCAAAGCCGATTTCAGTTCGTTCGTTGGCTAGATAGATATATTGCGTATTTGGATATATTACATATTACACAGTTTAAATATTAGATATGATAGATAAATGGTAGATAAATGGATTTAAAAGTTTTCACCTTCCATGGACAAGTCTGATCAAAATGAAATGAAAACTTGCGTTTATGACAATTTTATTGTATACTTTTAGGGTTACATTACAAAAAAATTCCCCTTGCATACTTTTAAGTTTGAGTAAAAAATACTAATTTAATTTTAAATACGGTAATGATTTTTTTCAGGATGCATATTCATATTTTGTACTTAAGAACTAAGTAATTATATGGACAACACATTATATAAACTACTAATGTAAAAAACTTGTGTATAAGATGAAAGATAAACTGTTGGCAATTGTGTGTGAAACAATTCGATGAATGAATTTCGATATATAGGAAAAGAAAGCATGAAATAGCTAAGCATTTGTTCTCAAGGTCCAAAACTTGCCTTATTATGTACGATTTGGTTTGCCTAAACTTTTGAAACATCAAACAAAATCGCAGCATACTTTTAGGGAGGACTTTTTTCCTTTACGATACTATACAAAGAATTGTTCAATTTTATAGAATAATACCAATTATCTTTATTCAAAGAATTAAAATATCCTTCCATGAACGTACATTTTCTATGCAGTGGTAAATTATTACCTTTCCTCCTCTATGAGAAAAAAAATTGTTGTCTAATTACGATTTAGCATGGATCAAAAGGAGCCCACACCTAATTGGAACTCATTAAATAAAACACTTATACATTAATTCTAATAAACGGAAGCAACCCACCCACGCCAACAGCATCAACAAAATTAACAATTATCACTTCATCAGCACATTACACTGCTCGCACACACACACACACACTATTCTTGCTTTCCGCAGGTAAAGTGCGGCTATGTACATATATAGGGATCTTAAATGACGTCAAACCAATAAAATGAATGATTCCATTTAGTTGGTGCGGTCCTCTTCGGCATGCAATTGTGTATCATGCGTACATTGCGAAGCAATACTTAGTCTACTCACTTGACTTTTTGAAATTTCCAGTGCTGTATACTTACTTGCCTCCCCTAACGTCTACGACTCCGTTGCCCACTCTCATTCATAAGTGAATGGCGAGCAGCATGCACAGGGAATACACAGGATATAGGAACAAGGATTGGAATATGCAATACGTGTGACTGACGTCAGAGTAAATTCAATGAGTAAAGGATATTATGCTTCAAGTCTTCAAATTCCTGTGTGTGAGTGCAGTGAGAGTAGAGAGTGTTGCCTATTCCGTGGAATAGTACACATTCGTTATATAATTTATTTATATATTTTATTAAGAAATATTCACCATTGGTACAATTTCAAAAATTATTAAAGAACTATTTTCATAATACTTCATAATTTTTGTAAAATGGAAAGTTTAAAGAAATTATAAAGTGTTCGTTTTCATATTCTGCTTGAAAATGCAACCCTGCGCAATTTGTAGCTGTGTTCAATAAACATGCAGTTCGAAGGAATGAGCGGAGAGACTATTTCCCTTGCATCAATCCATCCAATCAGTCTTGCGTGTGTTGTCCGTCGCGTCGAATAAGAAATTCGCTTACTAGAGCAGTGAATTGGAAACATTAAGCAAAGTATAATTGCAATTAGCAAAGTAGTGAAAATTGATTTTAATAAATATATTACATTAAACGCAGTAGCTCGATCCAATATGCAATGGATAAATGTGGAACATGAAACATAGTATAATAGTTTGCTATAAGTGAAATACGAAAAAGGAACCAGGCGAAAAGCTAAACTGCGAAGGTTGGTTTAGTGAGTGTATTTAAATCTCGTGCGCGTTCACAGAAAGAAGGGTCGCTATGTTACAATATATTGCTGCAATATTCCCCATTTAAAGATTGTTAAATTTGCGTAAAAATGTGTCTTCAATTGCAGTCAGAAAGCATTTAAAAATTTAATAAATAGTTGAACAAAACAACAAATGAACAAATGCGAAGCAAAACAGTGTAAAAAATCAAGAAGCAGCAACAATGTACAAAATTACTTTGCACATACATATGTATGTACATGCATGCATGCATAGGAATCCATGTGGAAATAAAATTAAATGTGAAATTTTTGTGAATGACAAGTGTAGTATGTGCCTTTTCACGGATTTCCCATTGGAAACAAACACATTTTATTTCCAATTGATTAGGTGGGAAGAGAGAACATGTTGGTAGCTAGGAAACAGAAAACTCCCAACTCCCCCTTAAGACTAAATTTAATGAATCGAATCCATTAATTGACGGCATCTTCTTAAGTAAAACTGTAAAAGTAATTAATAACTGTTACTTTCATAGCAATGTTTAATAAGTGCGTCTATGCTGTAATTATATATGTTTTCTACTTCAACTACTCCCTTCCTGCCTCCCTTCACCTATCGCACACCTAT
Organism: Clusia tigrina; assembly: GCA_920105625.2. Classification (NCBI taxonomy): domain Eukaryota; kingdom Metazoa; phylum Arthropoda; class Insecta; order Diptera; family Clusiidae; genus Clusia; species Clusia tigrina. The sequence continues at coordinate 426,258,300 of OV050030.1, forward strand.
GACCGACCTCCAGTTTTTCACTCTCATCGGAAGCCATTCACCATTCACACAACCAAACAAACAAATACACATGATAGCGACACCGCACACCGACTGTGCACACATACGTACACGACAATTGCGTTTGTTTCTCTTCATTTTTTGCGATTTCCTTGACTTCTTGAACCCCCCGCTCTAGAGACGTTTGGTTTTTTGGCTCCCTCCCGTTTCTCCTGTTCATTGCTCGTTGTTGTTGTTGTTGGTGTTGCTGCCGTCTTGTCAAACCAGCCTCCTATTCGCCTGACAAACATCGGGGCCTACCACCCTACGCTCTTGCTGCCACGCTGCTCTTTTGTATAAATTCACATTCTCCAGTATTTTTTGTTTTTCATTGTTTGTGTTTCTCTTTTGTTGTTTCATTCGTTCAATTCGACAACGGCCACGACGTTTTTTTTCTTCTTTTTATTTTTTTTTTGTGTGTGTTGTTTTTGCAGAGTGAGTATTCAACAGTACAACGTACAACAGAATGACAACCGCAACATCAGCAGCAGCAACAACAACAATACCAACAACAGTACAGCAGCTGTTGTAAAATTATAAAATTTGTACTTATGACGTCTACACAGTAGGAATTACGGTTCGGGTGCACGACATGTTTTGCTTTTTCCAGTGGAAATTCATTCACCATCATTGTTCATCCTAAAGATACAAAACAAACAACAAGCAAGTGAAATTGAAGCAAACGTGCCTCTATCCAAATAAATTTCTCTGCTAATTTTGCAATTTCAATTTGGTTCGTTGCATTTGTGTCACGTTCGGTTCATATAGCATCGTCATCATTATCATTCATCATCAGTCATTCACTGACTTCGTCTCGTTGGGTTTTCTCCCCTTTTTTAGTTTGCTTTTATGGCTGATTCGTATATTAAAAACTGACGCTGCGTTGCGCCGATATTCCACAGCCACAAACACGTTGCAAGCCTGCCGCCTCGTCGGCCGCTTGCTGGAGCCACTTCTTTGTAGTGTTTTTTTTTTTGTTTTTGTCAGAAAGTGGTTTGCCTCCAAGTTCTTGCTTGCCGACCCGACTGTTGTTGTGTTTCTCGCTGCACTACAATGTTGAATAAAAGCGTTTCCGAAACACTATCCGCAAAATTTCAGTTTTTTTTGCCTTTTTGTTTGTGTCGTTACAAAATGACTTAACTATTTACAAAATTATTACTTTTGTGCCTTATGCAGTGATGGCAAAGAAGCTCTAGTCTTCATTAAAAGTTTCTATATACATGCATACTTAAAAAATCTAAAAAGTGGATAATGCTCACAAATATACCCACATTAAGTAAAGTGGCGTACGGGGCGTATTAAAAACAATTTTGATTGTTGCATAAACCCACGATTGGTTGAAAGAGCCTTGATATTTTTTTAATAGAGCTGCTGACCTAATTGAGCATTGGTTGTACTGGCCACGTCCTTTAAGTATATATGTAATTCTCTGAATTAAAAGGTGAAGATAGACCTTTGACCATTTTCCAGCTACTCTGAACATGTTTGTGCATGAAGTGGCTGGAAACTGCTCTTAGAAGTTTTATAAGACTCTTCTTGATGATTTCTAATCTTACTCTGCTTTCGAAGTTTTTTTAGTTACGAAAACTATTTTTTATTGTTGAATTTTCTATTAATTTTGTTAATGAATTGTAGTTGATTTTGTATTAGTGATTTTACTAGTATTAAAGAATAAATACTTGGTTGGAAATACATAAATATATAATTGTCACACACTGCATTCTCTCAAAAAATGTTGGCTAGTAGCAAAGAGGACCTCATCCTGAATTCCTCTGTCAAATCATTTGGTTCAATAACGTCTTTCGATTGTATGATAAAAGAGTACAATAATATGAACCTAGAACGTGAACCTGCCTTATACTTGTATCCATGGAAAACATTTCGTGTGCTTGCTTTTTATTTTGTATCCCAATGATCGGCTGCAATCAATCCCACTCAGTTCGCTAACAAAGCTCAAGGTCAGGCATCCGTCCATATACACGCTGAGGCAACCAACCACCTCTTTAGGATGTAACCGCACAGCCGTCATATTAAATTTCAACAGCCGTTTATTCACTTCTTTTTCTGTCTTTTGTTTGTTGGTTTGTGAAACGGCATTAAAAATACAGATAGAATAATTGAAAGATGTCGACAGCGATGGAAATGAAAACACAAAACATTAACAATAATTATATGTACAAAAAGAGAAAAATCTGAAAGTTATGTTTATAATTTGGAAAACTGAGAAACCCAACAACAAAAGAATATAACAATTTGTGCCTGTATTTGTGTAGAGTGTGCATATGAACAACAACAAAAACAACGAATAATATAATTAATAAAAGTTCGGAAAGTAGAAGTGCAAAAATTCAAAAAACACAAAAGAAACAAAATAAGCAATAAAAGAAATTTGCAAAACTTCGAGGACCAGCGCGGCGACTGAATTCACAAGCAACTAGGCGAAGACGAGTTGAGGTGGCACTACTCGGGGTCTTCTATATGCAACGCACACTACCTGCGAACGAGCTGTCTGCGTCTGCGTCTTCGTCTGCCAGCCGTCAGAAAGTGAACAACGTATCTATTTGGCTCCCTTTGAAGTGAAGTGTTACTGGCACACACCACTTACAGTAAAAGTACTTTAGTGTGTCTGGAATTACTCCGCAGCTACTAACCATAATGGCGGGCGCAATGTCGCTTACGCTTTGTATGCATTAATATGCCCAATTTATTTGGCTTTATTGTAACCAAACACACTGCTTGCCACAAAAGCCAGCAAGCAGCAACGCCGCATCGTCGTCACCCATCATCATAAACATCAACACCACAAACCCAGGATCACTACTACTACCAAGTTCTTCTCTGCCAATTGTTGTATTATTGTCATTAGCGTTGTCCGCCATACCAGCCATACGCCATACGTCGTCAGTCGTCTGTCCACAGCGTCCCGTGTTTCGGTGTCTGCCGCATTGTGTCGTGTCGTGCTGCTTTTTGTCTCTCATAAATGCGCGGCTGTTTATCTTCAAGATCGTTTGCGATCACAAGATCGGACATTGCAGTAAATTGAATTGGACTCGGTGTGCCTGCCACACTGCTCGGCATTCCAAACGAGCCGAACACATCCCGCACGCCGCCACCAGTCGTTCGTTCCTACGAGTGGTGATATTGTTGTGTGTGTGTGTGTAGGTGTGAGTGCGAATAAGTCAGTCAACTTGTGCTTTGCCGTCGTGTCTGCGCTTAGCCGCCACAGTACGTTCGCAGTACCGCCACTATACTAGGGGTGTATAGGTTCTACGCATTGCCACCATTTCGGCGGGCATATCGCACGTCGTGTGTTGAAGCGGCGTTTTGCCAACAACTGCAACAATTTAATAAATTTTATTTTATTAATGAATTAACTCGTGCAGCAGCAGCCGACTCAATCCACTAAACAAAAACAAACAAAAGAAAAAAAACTAAATAATTATAATAAACGCGACCGGGCATAAATCTGCGTTTGCTCTCACTCTCTTTCGAGACGGACGCTTCTGTTTTGTCGTCTGGCTGTTCTGTTCTCCATGCTGGATTAGTTGCCAGACAAACGTTAATTTGAGGCTGTATTTGTGATTCCTTCTAAAATGATAAGCATTAAGTGAATTTGGTGCAGCCAGCCAGCCAGTCAGTCAGTCATCCAGCCAACTGATCTTCCTGCTCGACTGCAAGTACATTGATCATCACACACAACATCAGCCAACAGGAACAACACGGATAGATACATCACATCGGCCACACGTGCACAGCACAGCAGTCACTTGAGGAAGCGATGGCAACTTCAACACCACAAAATTACAAAGTTCCATCGACGAGCAAAATATCCGTGGACAAGCTTTTACGTGTGGGCTACTATGAACTGGAGAAAACGATTGGCAAGGGCAATTTTGCTGTTGTCAAATTGGCATCGAATATTGTCACTAAATCTAAGGTGAGTACTAGAAAGTAGTTACGAATATACACTCATAGACATACACACTTCAATAACCTGTTTCTACCCTCTACCCACAAAAAAGCAAACCATAAAATTAAGAAAAAACATATGTATAGCCACCAGCCAGCCAAGCAGCCAGCCAGCCAGCCAGCCAGCCAGCTTTTTGGTGTTTACAATTGAAACCACACCGTTGTTGGGTGTACTCAGAGCGCAAAAGTCTCTCAGCATGTTGTGTGTTTGTGTGTACATATATGGCTGTATGTGTGTGTGCATTTTTGTATGTATGGGGATGTGTGTATTGTAAACAAGGAAATGTAGCAGAAACGTATTGCGTTTGAGATATCGGTTTAGAATTTCAGTGATACCGGTACAAACCGATATTAACCGATATAAATTAGCTTCAGGTTTGCATAATCACCTTCAATTGAAGCTATTATTTAATTAGTATACAATAATAATGCAAATTTGTGTTGCTTGTGAAGCAGAGACCAATCTTTGAAAAATATTAAAGCACTTGGTCAGCTTGGAATATTAATTTAATTATTAAAATTATTATCAGAGTCCTTTGTTACAAGACAATTTCGACTGGTAAAAAACTAGGAGTATTTACGCTTTCCATTCATTAAAATAAACTATACATAATCAATAAAATTATAGCCTCGAGAAAAAGCTCTCCTTAATTTTTTCCCCTCATAAATATCCATTCGGAAAAAATGAAACGCAGTAAGGCAGGTTTACTCTTTTCCAGCAGAAAGCTGAATTCGCAGCGTAGCTAGCTGCTACCTATGCTAGTGTATCCTGGTTATAATGAAGTCGTCAGTAAGCGAATACGTGTATATAGAATTCGGAAGACGTTCTTTTTCCAACGCTCACTTTTATTTTCTCTTTTTTTGGCTTATATGACATTGGTATATTTCTATAGATATAATAGACAAATTGGAACGAGAAATTATACAAAGTCTAACCCGATATGACACTGACTTTGACTATGAGCACCAAAATACATACTAAGCTGAAATTGGAAACTTATATTTATGTACATATCTTCCAGCAGTAGCTTATCGCTTTATGTTGACCCAGCCGTCTCTCTAGAACCGTTGGGTGTCTCATTAGACTATCCCTAGTAACTATCCGAAATATTTCAATAATGCCTAATTTTAGACTTAATGGTTGCTGCATAAGTAAATATATAAAGAACCAAATTTACCGGGCAGAATAACCTAAATATAAATTCCACGTATTTATAGTAATTTCAAGCGTCATCATCTCGCAAAACTTTATCAAATTGTAGGACAGAATATTGTTAGAAACTTTCCAAATACCAAGATCGTTAAAATATTTCATTTATTTACATTTGGCTTTAGAGTAAATGAATTCAACAAAGTGTTTAAGTGGAGTGAGTGAACGCGAAAAACACAATAGAAACGACCGATACTGAAAATTTGTAAAATATTTCTTTATAATCACACAAAAAATAAGCGATAAGAAAGCAGTTATAAAATTATTTAACTGTGAAAAAGTGATAAAAATTGCATTTGAAAATAAATGTTCGCGCATTAAAATTCGTAGGTGCTTACTAGAATAATTTAGATGTAAGCTCGTTTTATGTAGTTTCATGATTGCCTTTTTTTGAGATGCCAACTGAAATTAACGATATATGTACGTACATATGTATGTATGAATATCCACATTAACAACATGTCAGGGTCATTTTGCTACGAACGGAGGTTTGTCTTGAACGTTAATTGGCACTTCAAAGTGACGTACGCCCTCCATTCGCCGACGAGTGGGTGAACAAATATGGCGGCGTCGGCAAAGCATTGGCTTATCACTTGCAAACACCGTAGCGAAGTTGAGGTGACGACAAAGCACGCATGGTGATTGCCGTGCCGTTAAGTGTTGAACTTTTCAATGGTCGGTTCATGTTTTGTGGATGCTCACCAATGGGGAAATACTCGTATGCGCACAGACAATAGCCGACAAAAAACGAAACATGTGCACCTACGGCAATGTCATAAACTGTTCACATTCTGACAGTGCGTTGAGTTGTTGCACTCTTATCACTGGCGAGTAGTGATAATATTATTAGGAAAGAGATAGACTGACTGACGCATGCTTAAGAGCAACACTAGCGCCAGATAGAAGCACCCAGGGAGATAGCCAGCCAGGCAGACAGACAGACAGCTAGATAGATAGAAAGGCAATTGGGAACATGAGCAGAGAAACGTAGGCACGCTCACACTCTTAAATAGCATGTAGTATATACAATGATACCGCATTCGCTGGCCTGTGTCTGTTTACACAGAGATCGAATAAACACAAATTTAATTGGCATTAAGGCTGTGAATTATCAACAATAAAGCTAATAACAACAACAGCAACCGCAGCAGCAATAATACATACAACTAATAATGAATAAAATAAAAGAAGGAAAACGAACGTATTAAAACCGCCAAAACAAAGGCTTCTGTCGGCTATACACGTAAGCATACACTCAAAAATATGTTGAATATTATATTTAATGGGAAAGCAAATACGAAATTTAAGAAAGGTGGGGAGAGACGCGTTTCAAATGCACTCGAGGGTCGTATTCATGTTCATTCAGGCAGATCGACCAAAGTACATGCGAAAATCACAAATCAATTACATACATACATATATAATGGAGTATGCTCGATAAATGACCAGATTAAATGGGAATGTTTTGACACTGTGAAATTATGTTTTCCTTGCTTATATCAAATAACTTGGTAGTACGTTGGGTTAATGAATGGACTATTCGCCAATTTATAACAGATAATATCGAAAAACGAGTAAAGAAGTCTGAAGGCGGGATAGACCGACTTAGAAATACCCTTTATCTTTCTATGTGCGTGCGAGTTAGATAATGGAGATGTTTTGTTCATAAATCATCATTAGGAGCATATCTACGGTAATTTTCGGTTTATCCTGAGTTGATTATAATGGAGGGAGGCGTGACCTTTATCTGATCGTCCCCATTCGTGTGAATGACTTTGCAGCAGCAATATACTAATTGATATAAAATTTGGTCCAAAAATTTGGCTAGGTCGAAGTAGGTCTGAAAATGTACAGCCCGTTTTGTGTTTTATACTTGCACTTCGAGCCTTCGTATGAAGTATATTTATTGGTCACTTTAGCCAGTTCAGCCAATGTTTGCAAATGAGATAGTAGTAGGGTACTAAGAGACCTATAATTGAAACGATTTTTTGCGGAATATATTAACAAGATCTCATCTAAATCTTATTCTACCTTATAAAGCACCATTTACGAAATTTTACAAATTAGTCAAGCTCGGTCTGTGTTAAATTATTTTGATTATTTTTCTTTTCTAGAGAAGTTAGAATTTTATTATATGATGTAGGTAGCAGGTTCCAAAAAAGCCCCGCAATCCAAATATTTGCTTTTTTTTAGGTATACTATTCAGTTATATAACCAAAATACAATTTTGTTTTTATCAAACTGCGATATTTAAACAAAAACAGCAACTAAAAACATAATAAATATATTTAAATGCAAACTTTCAAAATTCAGCGAAATACGCTTATTTTTACTTTATTTTTCTTTGTTTTTCTAACCGACTCTACTGACAGAACTATTATCTAATATATTTTTGAGAAGTTGAATTTTGCCGTACAGTGTTGTGAATCACGCTTCGTCGTACAATTCTTAAATATCGAATTTGCAGGCGCGCATATTCTTCACCATTATCATTAAAAGTGTAGCAAACGATGTGCGATGGGCTCACACGAAGTGGCTAGCGAAGTACTCAACCTCCTTCCACTCAATTGGTACTCTCCATGTGCAGAAATGAGAAATTGCCCATTCCACTTGTTTCAAACAATTCCTGAGCAGTTGTTTGAAAAGTCAGGTAAACAGTTTTTCATCATATTTATTCATATGGAGCCACAATAAGTTGATACCAATCATTGTTTATTATACGTTATTATATTATATATATTATTGTATTTTTTTTTTTTTTTTTAGCAATTTTTCAAGACATCTGTAGTTAAACAGCTGAGACTGGAATTACTTATTAATTAGCATAAGAGCTATAAACAAATTGGCTGTACATTGCAATATTTGGGAAAACACATTTCGGAATTGACAACAGAATTTAAAATTTCACACAAATTGACAGAAAATTATTCACCTTTGTAACTGTTGGTAATTTGTAGCAGAGAATACAGAGAAAAGAAACTTAAACGGCAAAGCACCGAAATAAAGCAGACGGACGTTGTGCATGAATCCACTCAAAATCGTGTTGAATCCACTCAGAATCGTGGAGAATCCACTCAAAATCGTGGTGTGTTCGCTGCGGACGCTGGCTGCAAAAAAGAGTTTCTTTTCGTTGTGTTCTCTGATTTGTAGTACCCCACAATACGGTAGCACTAGTTGAGGTGTATATGTGGTGTGGCATTACCAAGTTGGTGCAATACGAAGTCACATTTTGAAACCTAGCTCCCCATATCAGACTGATGTTCGGTTTTCTTATTTTAAATTGCTCTAGTTATGTATAGATTAAATATTCCAATTAATAGCCGAACGAGAGAGAGAGAGGGAGAGGGACTAGCGTACAAAATTACGGTGATTCATCGATAATAAATATTTTACCAAAGAGTATACATATATAGAACTCGCATGACGAACAAAGTTTTTGTTGAAAAAATTTTATTATTATTATTATTATTATTATTTCTTGCACCATAATTAATTACGAGTGCAAGGTGTTGGGGGAATGAGTACTAGCTACAGAGGGTTTCGACTCGAAGAGAAAAGGATTTTATAGAAAGAAGCATTTTGGAGACCAAGCCCGTGGCATATGAATCTTCAAAGAATAAAATATTAGCAATACAGCTAAAAATTGATAAGTTGTCCTCCATTATTCAGTGATTTTTATAGATGTCAGGGATTTTTGGCATTGGATTTGTGCCAGGATTTGAACCTGCGACCCTCGGGTTGTGAGTCTAGCATGCTTACCACTAGACCACAGAGGAGGTTTACTACAAAAATACACGCATTGCATATCGCTTCCCCTTGCCGCTCGTCGTTTTTTGTGAAATCGCCTTCACTTCCATTTCACAAAATTTTGAGTGATTCAATCTCTATGTTTCTATACTCTTTGATTTTACAATATATTTTGTCTAATCCTTGTTGAACTATATTTAACCAGAGAGCTGATAGCCGTTGTAGCTCGTGCTCCTTTTTTATTACATTATAATTTTAAGTATCATATAATATTAATAGTTATAATAAAGATTTTACTTTCTTGTTGCAAAATAGAATTGATTAAGAAATTATGTTTAACTTTTAAAATGTATTACATTGTTTATTTAATATCAAACACCTCTTAGCGAAATAATCAGCGTTGCCAAGTCAGTTCGTTTCGTACTTGATTTAGGCACAAGCAACTGTGAATTTGTTCAAGAGATGACTATATTTTTCTTTCTTTGGTATAACAATTCATGATTTTATAATTTGATAAATCAGTTTTTTTCAAATAAATAAAAAGTATAATTCGATAATTTGGTAAAATTCTATATGATCCAAGCTTTGCCCAAAGATATTTGAGTTTTTTTTGGAAAAGAAGCAATAGAAAGAGACGAAAAGGGGATAATAGTCCATAGTACTCATGTTTTCCATTGATTGAGCTGAGAGCACTTACAAAAGCTAATAAATACTAAAAAGAATTACTGTCAAGTCTTAAGCGGGGCTTAGGCGATCAATAATTGGACGTCAAATACTGTAGATGTATTAGTGAAGAATGCATGTGTGCGTCACATGGACATAAAAAAGGGATGGTTGGAAAATCAAAAAGTTTTGATATTCCATCAATCGGTGTCTATGTGGCGCACACACACATTTTCACTATACATGGGTTGACGACAAATTATTGACCGTGTAAGCCGCGCTTTAAATCTTGAGAAAATGGATTTTAAATCGGTTGGTTTTTGTGTCGATTGTAATCTTGCTAATTCCTTTCGCGAATATTATATTCGTTTAAACTTACAAACTTTGATTAATAAATTTAAAATTAAAATTTTTCCTTTCAATCAAATCAGTCCAATTCGCGTTCATGCTAATGCTGAAAATATGATTATAATCAAATTCACTGAATGATAATGTTTACTGATAGCGAAATGAGTGAGCATAGACAGACGACTTCTTTCTCACTATGTACCAAACACCACCCATCCAACACCCCCTCAGCCTTTTTTCCACTCACGGATTCAGAGCATGAACGAACTGAACAACGCAAAACAATCACATTTACTTCTAAATGTTTATTAATTTCACTATGGAAGTGGAAGCTTGTGTGCGTAAAACGTGTTTTCCATGCATACACTCGCACTTGCTCGGAGGCAGCCGCACGTACATATGTACGAGTATATCAATAATATAGTTAGTTCATTTTGCGATAATTTACTCAATTTAAGCATTATTTGTACAATAAATTGACAGTTTATATTGACAATTCATTATTTGAGAGGAAGAACGAACATGTATGAAAACGCTCGTTACAAAGTAACGAACGCTTCAGCAATACCACCAACAACAAACAGTGCAGCAACAACGAAATGTGAGTATGAGAGTGGACACAATTTGTGTGTGGTTGACTGATTGGCTTGTGGGCAGAACAGAGAGGGTGAGAGTGAGAGAGTGATAAAAAGAGAAATAGAAAGGGAAAGAGTGAGTGTGGAATAGAATTTTGTTATTATTACATGTGATTATAATAATTTTGAATTTTATAGTTGAACGTGCCAGAATAACAAATTAATTATGAATATGGTTCAATATTTTCTGCCTTTTGTGGACGATTTTATTTATGTAAATATTTAGCGCTAGCAATGTAATTGTATTCAATTTATGCCATGCCTCTCATTCCAACAATGATTGACCATACATATAAGTAATACATTTTATATGTAATCGCAACTAAGTTTTTTTCCAACTCGAGTTCAATTTTAGGTGTGCCAGGTAATTTCTGCCGCAATTATTCTACAGTAGAGTCAAGAATTTTATCATTCAGTTTAAACAGTTGCGCAGACACAATTGTAGCCGAACACATAACGAAACAGTTCACGCTTAACCGCGATTTACATGTATTGTTTAATATTGTTTAATTTAATTATTTTTATGCTCCCATTCTCTTAACTGACTTGGCAACTGAAATACATACGTACAATGTATGCATGTATGCAACTCTGAAGAATGATTCACTTGAACCAATTGATAACTTTCTGAAACGGCAAATTATAAACCTTCCTTTTTAGGCAATAAAGCTACAATACTATATAGTTATGATTTTACTACGCAATATACGCTATAATATATAGTTACGATTCGTTAAACTTCTTAAATAACGCTCTAGGCATTGTTTTCTATAGATTTGGTAGAAGAAAAATTTAAAAATTATTGAAATTAATTAATAATAAACAAATTTCAGTTTACCTAGTTTCTAGTACTGAGTTTGAAGCTGTGGGGATGAGGAGGAGGAAGAGACTGTGGAACATCTCTTCTGTAGGTGCCCCGCTCTGGCTAGAAGCAGAGCGGGCTCTGTAGGCAAATACTCTTTTAACTCTCTTACAGAAGTGTCTGGCGTGAAGGTCAAACGACATCCTGCGCTTTATTAGGGACGAGTAAATCAGAGGTGCGTTGTTACGCGGTGGTATCACAATGGACCCATGGTGGTTTGAGTGAGTTGGTCCGTAGACCGGCTACCACAATAACCTAACCTAACCTAAGTACTGAGCTTTGGAATCAGGTTTCTAAATAATACAAAAATATGTCTAAATATAATGGTTCAGCAATAGGAAAGTTTACATCAAATTTTGATTAATGATTACCAATTTGTGTAAACATTTTAGCATTAATTAAGAAAAACCGATGATAAAAATTATGTACTCAACCATGAAATTTAACACATTTTTTTCAAAAATTTTGAAATTTATTTCATTATATTAAATGTTACTTTAGCTTATACGTGATGTAAACGAAGATATTTAATTGCTCATACGCCTCCGTCGGGCGCACTGGATGTGATTATTTTTCCTTGGTGACATTTTGCTATCGTTTACACTGATCATAATGATGATTGATAACACTCACTGTGTGCTTATACTTTAAAAATTTATAAATTATGTAGAATTGCTCAGATTTCCAACAATAATGATAGGGAGAGAGGTGATAATTGAAAAAACTGTGTACTTGAACTTAAATACGGCCCCCTTTTTTATCTGATTTGCACCTCGGCGTTACTTTCTGCTGCAGAGATTAGCAAAATTCACATATTGTTCAATGGGCGCAACGATGTCACAACGTAAAATTGAAATGACTGCTGAAATGTTCCACAAGGCATACACGCAGAGATGCAAAATGATTTTGAATTTTGATATTTGACGTTGTGGCACCAAATGAACGTACGATATGTAAATGAGAGTTTGCTGAACACCTGATTTGTATCGTAGGCGAAAGTTCCCAGCAAGTTGTTTAACTTTATTACAAATTTGATTGCTCCAAAGAAAGAAAACGATTTATAATAAATTAAAATAAATAAAATCTCGAATTAATATGCTCAGAACAACTGGGGGGAAAATGCCGCCTACTCAGTACCATACGCTTACGGGCAATAGTCGGCAAACATATGCGCACCACTACAGACGCAAATTGATTATTACGATTAATTTTTTTTGTTCTGAGTTTTTGCTGTGGCAACGTGCCTCTGCATTATTGTTTTTATTTGTTTCTTTCTTATTTTATTATTTTTTTTTTATTCATTTTATTTATTTATTGTTTTTTTTGTGTTTTCTGCTTTTTTGTGTTCGTAGTAGATAACGCGAAGTGTATTCATTCGTTGTGGGATAAGATAATAAACAAAGTAAAACAAACACAGCAGAGTACCGAACCGAACCGAACAGAACAAAACAGAACAGAGCTGAACAGCGCCAGACAAAACAAAGCGAAATATCAAATCGGAGCTATCTCAACAAGTCGCAAATTTATAATTTATACATTTGCCCATAGAAGGAACGCCGGCAGAGACATTTTATCAGCTACTCAGCTATTCCAAATTCCAATACCGATTCACCCGAAATGAGCGCTTTGTAATTATGTAATACTTTAAATTTGTAGAATGACGCTTTGAAACGTCGCTAAGCTAAACTCAGTTTAGAGGGGAGCTTGGAAACTGCAGCTCCAATATTTAGTCAAGAAGCAGCTATTGAGCTATTGAACTAAATTGTTGGTTAGTGGAGGGCATTGGCCATTAGGATTTCTAAATGATACTCCCAATACTTTCTACTAATCTCTTCAATCTTATAGCAAAGATTTTGGAAGAAATATATCACGCCTCTCTGAGGCAATAGCGCTGAATAACAAAAAAATAATCGTAATAAAAAGATTTCTTTGCGATTATTAAGTAATTTATACAGCTAATTTTTGTAACACCATCGTTTGAAGCCGAAGTTTGTGAGATTGTGGTACATGCAGAAGAAACCTTCGTCACGTTTAATGAATTAATCTGTAATTTTAACATTTTATGTCATTTGTGCTCAGTCTGACCAATGGTACACTAACCAGGTGAAAGCTTCCAGCAAAATTTCGTCATATCTTCGTCAACAATATCAAGAATAAACATTTTTTTTGTTGACATAAAATGGGAGTACCTACTCGAGTTACCTTAACAGTATGTCCTGATATGACTTATGTTAGAATATTGGATTTTTTGTGTCTAGAATATAGAATATAATAGATAAAAACATTTTAGCCAGGTCGTATGAGTAACAACAGTTTTTAAAATGTATGAATTTCAGCTGTCGGAATTTTCTAAATACCCACAGATTTTACTATACTAGCACATTAATTTCATTATTATACAACATGTCAGTTTCCAAGCATTGGCTGTAATATCCTTCAACTATCTCTCAATACGCGCAATATGTTCTGCTCTGTAGCACCGAATACTCTTAGAATCCCTTCGTCTACGTTCACACTTTTTTCTTCAACACACCCTCTTTTCATTGATTCTTCGCAAACATTATCAGCAAAGCACATGTGACAATATTCTTTTATCGATCAGATATCGATATTATTAAATATACTGATGACATGTTCCAATCATCGTATTCACTGTGCTTTCATGTTTGGCTTAATATGCTTTATTGTTCATTTGCGCCACCAAATACGCCCTCCAAACGCTTTCCATATTCAAACCAGCCCAAGGGGGTTTTATTTATCTCTTACCGAGTTGTGTGTTCTCTCAACACACACATAATTTCAAATAGTGCTTGGTTCTTAAATTTGTGTAAAAGGAAATTCTGAACTAACTGCGAGTTTGTGCGCTAAGAGAATGTTCTTTTGGCGGAGCTCGTTTGCTGCTGATCATTCAAAGAACACAAGCTTCCCCACTTACAGGATGGTGCTTTTATAATTGTTGTTCGTCTTCCGAAATTTTGTGCTCAGAACATACCATGTGCCGCTGTACTAGTGCTATAGTAATCTGAATGTACTCTATAAAGATATTTTAGTGTCATTTATAAAGGCTTATGAAATCGCATAGTGGACTCTTGAACTATTACCAACAGACTTGGTCTGCACTGCCCTCTACTAAGGCTTTATAGTGGCTTATAATGTTCTTATATATCTTAGAACTTTATAGCCGAAACTCTATTGAACGTTTCGACGCTTACAGGGTGCGTTTTGAGAATCGAGCAGATATCTAATAGGTGCTAATCTGAAAAGTGGGTCATCCAAATTTCGATCAAGCCGACGATGCAGAGCATAGCTGAAACTTTATAAGCCAAGAATCGTCAATATTTGCGACGCATCTTAACTTTACGACGAACGTGTCTCGCACCTTTTCTCAGAACTCGCTTCTGGCTTTTTGGTATTTACATTATGGTGGTTTTTTTTTTGTTGTTATTCGTTTTTGTTATTGTTTTTTACTGTTCGTTGAAATTTTCTGCTCTGCGATAGGAGTAAAAAAGAGCAGTCTGTCGGAGAGAGGAGTTGAGCTGCTAAGAGTCGGCCTTTATACCCACCCACTGAGCTTGAACTTACACTCTCGCACACACACCAGAACACAGAGTCACACAAACACACGCCTATGAATATGCGTAGTTATCACGTGAAATTTTTTAGCATTCTTTCTCATTTACTCCAACTTGTGCACAATTTCAGTTCACTTTTATTTATTTTATTTTTTATTTTTCTATTATAATCTCAAAATTTTTAATTGATTGGACCACGAGTATCATACTCGGTATTTACAGAGTTTTTTGGTTGTGATTTTTTTTTTCTGTATTTTTAATGAAGTTCATTTTATCGCTATTTGCCAGATAACAAATTCGAGATACATATACATACACGCTCTGTATTGTGATTAAGGTGAAAGCAGGGATATCTGCCAGTAAAACCCCCCCCCCCATTGCAATATTAACTTAAATCCATCATCTTGAACGATACTAGCCAACAACACGATCATATAAGTACGCAAACATGTCGGCTCTTTATTTATATCCGTGTTGTGAATGCATAACTTAGTGGTTACACACCCAGTCCAACTACATTTTTTACCTATGTATCCGCCTCTAAAAAGTATTTCAGATGTATTCCAAACGCCAAGGCTGCTACTGTTATCCGCTAGTTAAACCAGAGAAAGTTGGCAGAACTGTAATTTAGAAATGACACCAATTTAATAGTGAAAGAATTCTTAAGAATACTTCAGCCTTCTTCAAATCTTGTGTAACCTACCTAATAATAATTGAGGAACGAAAAATAATTACACATACAGTAGGAGGTATACATCTCAATTGGGTAGTTCTTTATACATATTAGCGAAATTTTGCTGGAAGATTAATCTTGGATCAACTGAGCAGAATACTGATGAGATCTGGAATTTAGTTGAATACGTTCGCATAATTCGAAATGTTGTTTGCGGCCAGTGACATATATTTATATTATAATATATATATTATAAATATTAAATGAATGTAAAAATATTTTTAAAGTGCGTAACTTTACAAACATTTGCTCTTCTTTTCTTAAACCTCCAATTATCTCCATTTGCCTTTCCAAATGATGATGATTGTACAACAACAACAGATTCCGTTATTTGAGTCACATAAACTTCCCTAAATGGTGTATAAATAGCGCATTTATCTCACTCGTATAAATACTTTCTTGAAATGAGACACCGACTGTAATGCAATATTTCGTGGAAAGGATGTTTGACTCGTCTGTATTGAGTATTTACCCCAAAACAGAACACCGACTGTTCCTCTCCCTCTAACGCTGAACACCAATGAAGAGCATCAATTTTACATACATATGCACATACATATATACGTGGATAGGAGAATTGCATTAATTGTACCTGCTAACGGCTGAACTGAATAAATAGTGATGACTGCTTGCCTACTGGATTGAGTGAGTGACTGACAGACTGAGCGGCTGAGCGACTGAGTGAATAGAAGAACTAATCGACCTAGAAAAAGTTTAGTCACCTTTGACATGAATTTCAAAAAAGCTGAGCTGAGCTGAACTCAATTCAACTCAATTGTATTGGAAGTTTTAATCGAATTGACGAATTGAACGTCGTCGTTGCAGCACAACGTTAGACAAAATAATTGAGGAGAGGAGCGAAACGAACGAACGAACGAACGAAAGAAACATTTAACCAGAACGACCGCGCAGAAGACTCAAATTGCATTGGAGCACACAACCCAGAAAGACGAATAATACGGCCAGCAAAAACAAAAACAACAAAAGCAGCTACAGTAACAGTAACATCAGCACAAAAAACAAAAACAAATTAACCGTAGTCACACACAGCCCGCAGCGCTTATCGATTAAACTAGCGTAAGTGAGAGCTTCCCAGGAAAGTAGATCAGGTGGGAGGTGGTGGCCCTTAGATACGAGTACATATTCGTAAATAGTAACGGTAAAGGTAACGGAGACGGGGGTACGGGAAACTGTGGTTGTTTGTTTGGTGGATGTGGCTGGCAACTGGATCACGTTTGATTACACGCTGTAAACAACAACAATAAAAAACAAGCCATCAAATGCACAACATTTACTGCAGAATCAGCTCACAAGGCAGGATTCAAGGATAACTCAAAACACAAAGTTCGCCATCAGGTCAGGTGTACGTGGCACATGCAAACAGCACGCCACATAGCGCCCAATATGACACACGGCGGTGGCAACAAGCACAAACTTACAACAACAAAAACGGCGAAGAAATCCTGCACTGCCATTCTGTGCGAATTGACACGCCTTAAATCGCAGCAAAAATACTTGGAGTGCAATCAACTGAAATTGAATCCGGACCATTTTGAGGATCACATTGTGGACGAGTCCACTAACAACAAACAGAAAAACAAAAAATCTGTCGCGCTGCTCATAAGCGAGATTGAAATTTTGAAAACCGAACTTGATGCAGATTTGCGCAACTATCGCTCTGATGTGCGGCGTGAGGTGCAGGACATGTGGGTCTTCGTCAATGCCATCAAGGAGGACGTGTTTGAGCCGGATCGACTGCGGCAATTTTCCATTAATGCGATGCGCGAACGTATTATTAGCATCAACACGCAACTGGAGCGCTTGAGTGCCAAGAATGGGCAGGAGTTGCAGCGCTTGCGTAATGACTTTGCCCAAAAAGAGAGTGAAACGAGGATGTTGGTAAAATTTGCAGCGTGATGACTGCACAGGATATGAAATTGGTTTCTTTGAGAGGTGCAGTCTAGAAAACCACTTCTCTGATTTTGGACGATTGTTATTTATCACATTGAATATAACTAAATAAATAAATGCATTAAATAAAAACTTTGCAAATTCTTTTTTTTTTGGAAATGTGTAATTGGCTCAGAATACTAATGTAGCAGGCTCCTGAGGCCAATTTCTTCACAATTTGTATTTAATCCATTTACTTGTCTTTTGTTGTAAAGTATGGAAAGTGACGGTGGGTTTCCCAGTTCCTGTGTCCCCTCTAACTGGGCTTTACTGGACTAGATCTTTGACGCCCCAATATAAAATTCAAATCCTTCAATTTAACAAAGTAAGAAGTGCAGAAATAATTGTGTTGGTGGGGTCGTAAGACGCTAGCAAAGAAGAGGACCACAGGATAAAGTGATCTTAGTCAATACGAATAGAATGTGTACAAACTTGATCTATATTGAATTATGCATTGGGGGCGGCACATTACTCATATACAAATCATCTCTCCCAGCAACAGAGACGTCATCAAAATGTTCTTTCTGCAACTGCAAACTACTTAAAAGCATATTATTAACTCCTGGGAAGTATGCACATAATATGGCCACAGCAAGAATGAGCAATGGGGTATTTCACAATGCATTCCCTTACTTCAACAACCTTTGGCTTTGCATAAAATTATGTCACGTGTCACATGCTTTGTCAATAATTGATCCAACACCAACATGACGTAGAAGTGTATGTCAGCACATCACATCCGCACCGCCCCTCTCCCCACGTCCGCAACTTGTGCGGTTTCCTTTCCATAAAGTGGCCTCGTCCTTTTTAAATGTCGACGTTCTTGGCGCTCTACTACTACAAATACTGCTGTTGACTTGTCAACCGACAATTGGCATGCATCTAAAAAGATTCTACTTGCCACTTACATACGTGCTTACATCAGCAACTGCGCTGCTCGTATGTTACCTACTGCTCCACCCAGCGTTCCCTGCCGCAACCCACCAGCGCGCAATTACCACACAGACGCAGACCACAACTGACGTGGTGCATCGGAAATTATGTAAATATTTAATAAAAAAAATAAAAAAGCAACAACAACAACAACAAAAAAGAATGGAAGAAAGCACTTCTCGCTTACTTTTTACAGTTGCGCCAGCAAGAGCAACAACAACAAAGTCACATAAATGACAAAGTAATGCAAGGATTACGCTTGTTCTTTTGCAACTTGCCCAATATGGGAGGGGGTGGTGTGACAGCAAACAGCTAACTAAGCTAGGTTAGCGCAGGGCGTGAGGCAGTCAGCGCTGAATGTCATATTTCTTTCACTTATGCATGACTTTCAAAGCAGTCACAGACGCACACACTCACAGACACATACATACACAGGCACCCCGCAGAAAAGCGGACCACAGTCACATAGAAAAGGTACTTCTAATTGCACAACTGAACCAAATTGATGCAACAGTCTTCAACAAGACTCTGTTTAGTTCTTCATGTGAGATCAATATTGTGTACTTTGTCATACCGTCCCCGAAAAAGAAAGGATAGTTTCGTTTTGTGTTCTTTACATTCGTGGCCACTCGTACCACTTTTTTGACATTCTTCTCTTCATATGTAATCACTGCTCCGTTTCACTGCAGGGGCATTTTCTAGGCGCTGCATTGGGACACATTGTATTGTGTTATTCGTCCTTTTGTTGTGTTAACCTTTCGCACTGACGAGCATTTTTTGCTGGATGTACGCTAAAAATGTCCTGTCGCATGACTTGACTAGTAATGCGAATGGTAATGGTAGTTGTTGCCTGGTATAGTATGGGTTGGGTTACTTGTCTGTCGTTATATTTATAAAGCAATTAATAGTGCAATTGTTATTGTGGTTTTGCAGTTTAAATCAATATGCAGCAGATTTGCATTTTTTATGCCTACCTTGGATATTTTTGTTATTGGTGTCTTTCTGGAAGGTTATAAGTTAAAACGTGTTCTCTCTTTCCCCCCTCTAGCGTGCAAATCTCTTAAACAGATATTCTGTGCCAAGAAGTAGTCGTTTTATATAATCAAGAATGATTTTTTTTTTGAAGGAAGAAGTGGATACGTGAAGGTTTTTCTTCTTTTCAATATATTTATGACCGTATTCTCTGCTAGTCTACAATCAGCATGGATATACATTTTCTTATGACTGGATATGGGCATATGGATATATATCTGCTTATTACAAGATCTCAGCATATGGATATACATCTTCTTATTACAAGATCTCAGCATATGGATATACATACATCTTCTTATTACAAGATCTCAGCATATGGATATACATCTTCTTATGACAGGATCTCAGCATATGGATATATATCTGCTTATTATAGGATCTCAGCATATGGATATACATTTTCTTATGACTGGATATGGGCATATGGATATATATCTGCTTGTTACAGTATCTCAGCATATGGATATATTTCTGCTTATTATAGGATCTCAGCATATGGATGTACACCTTATGACTGGATATGAGCATATGGATATATATCTGCTTATTACAGTATCTCAGTATATGGATATATAGCTGCTTATTACAAGATCTCAGCATATGGATATACATCTTCTTATTACAAGATCTCAGCATATGGATATACATCTTCTTATGACAGGATATCATTTTTTCGTACATGACTTATGTAATTCCTACTACGAAAATTGGTTCATGTTATATCAGTCTTATTTCTTACTAGTTCTAGAATATAATATTCAGACACATAAATTTCTCACCTGTTCATTGGCAAGAAAGTTCTTTACTTTCATAAAGCAGAATAGACCTTAACTTCCAAATCTCGCAGTCTTAAAAAAATCATTGAAAACATTTTCTTAATTCATTTGCTAACAAGGTCGTTTTTCAGCACAATTCTTTTGAATTGATTTAATGCAAGAAAAAGTATCATAAAAACCTGCAATTTTTTAATCTCTATGTCAGGAATTAAACCTATTCAGTAAAACAAAGTTCGCATTCATTGCAAACGAGGACTGATGAAACATAGAAATTCTTACATTTTAGAACTCATAGATCAGATTTTAAATCTTAAAAGTCATCCATAAACATAATTTCTACCTGGAAATAAAAGATATAGAATAATATTTAATATCACATTTCCCCATTTCTCCTTGTGGGTCCTTGCTTGGATCATTTCTATAAATAATAATCCCATTTGATTGGTTCAAACAAACAAGTTTGAAACTTGACAGTCAAATGTGAATATTTCTAGAATTGATACCAAGAGCAAGGACTTCAAGGATAAATGCGAAATAGGATAATATAATATTTAATACACTTGTTCATGTACTAAAATAATCCATGCTAAGGCATGTTCCAGGAATTAATTAATTATAATTTCAGAGATCTTCCTTATAATTTCTTAGTTGTTATGATTGTTATTATTATTATATCTTACACCATAATTAGTTATGAGTGCAAGGTGTTGGGGGAATGAGTACTAGCTACAGTGGCTTTCGACTCGAAGAGAAAAGGATTTAATATAAAGAAGCATTTTGGAGACCAAGCCCGTGGCATATGAATCTTCAAAGAATAAAATATTAGCAATACAGCTAAAAACTGATAAGCTGTCCTCCATTATTCAGTGATTTTTATAGATGTCAGGGATTTTTTTTTATATTAGTATTATATTTCATATATACGAGTATTTACGAGTATTGAAACCAGGGCCAAAATAAGCAGGTATAATTCAATTAAATACAAGGTGCATTCCAAGGTAAAAAGGACTTTAAAAATAACAACAAAGGTTTCTTTGGCAGAACCGAGGAAAACTCCAGAACAGTTTGGAAGATCACCTACGAACTCATTCGCAGTAACATAGTTCCATGTCTTGGTGGAGGTGGTCACTTTATATGGTAGTGCTGCTGGCATATTTTATTTGCCGATTTCCCTCTAGTCAAACTCAGCAGCAGTGGCACTGTAATCAAATCACATCGCACACGCGTGTAAAACTGGTGCATTTTTTATGTATGTCGCCATGAGTTAGTTGAGTATCATTTAAAAAAATTAAATGCTTCAATTGTAGCGTATGACAATGTAGTTGTTTATTTAGTGTTTGTTTTTATATGATTGCGTAACAGCCCAGATTGAATCAGAGCAGGCCATTTAATGAGCCGTTCTCTTCAAGGAAAGTGCGGACAAGTTTAAAATCCTAAGTCAAAGCGTATGAAATTTCGGCACAAACACCTGCTGGCTGGGTAGGTATTCGACCGGGTTGGGTGGCAGAAGGGTGAGCTGAACAGCTTGGCTTGGCTTGGCTTGGCATTTGCAAAAATTGCTTTCGTGTTCATTGCCGCCGTGCATGCGAGAAATGATGCGGAACAGTGTTGCCGTTGCGCTTCGTTTTTAATTAGTTTTTAATTGTTGCCTTTAATGCCGTTTTGTTGTGTTTTTCCCCCTGAAAATGCCAACAAATTGCGGTAATTTCACTGCAAGTGTTGGCGCTGCCGTTCATTAACCCGACTTTTTCCGAATGTAATTTATTTTTTATTTAAAATATTGCAAAATATTTCCCTTACAACATGTGAATTAGTCACACACACACACATACATACATACATACACCTGCTGATTTATATTTTATTTGTTTCATATAATTTACCCAAACTCTCTTTTGTTTTTTTATATACCATTCACAGGTAGCCATAAAAATCATTGACAAGACATGCCTCAACGAAGAGTACCTGGCGAAGACGTTCCGCGAGATCTCGATACTCAAAGCGCTACGCCATCCGCACATCACACGCCTCTACGAGGTCATGGAATCGCAGACTATGATTTATCTGGTGA
Source organism: Clusia tigrina (assembly GCA_920105625.2). Taxonomy (NCBI): domain Eukaryota; kingdom Metazoa; phylum Arthropoda; class Insecta; order Diptera; family Clusiidae; genus Clusia; species Clusia tigrina. The sequence goes on from OV050030.1 coordinate 426,280,843, forward strand.
CCGAGTATGCGCCAAATGGAGAGATTTTCGATCACCTGGTGGATAACGGTCGCATGAAGGAGCCGGAAGCGGCGCGCGTATTCACACAGCTTGTGTCGGCTGTGCACTATTGCCACAAAAAAGGCGTGGTACATCGTGATCTCAAGGCTGAGAATGTGTTACTTGATAAGGATATGAATATCAAGGTAGGCATATATATATATAAATGACTCCACTCAGTGCGGAAACTATAATTTCTTTATTGCAGCTTGCCGATTTCGGCTTTAGTAATCGGTATAAAGAGGGCAGTCCGCTTACCACTTGGTGTGGCTCGCCGCCGTATGCGGCACCGGAAGTGTTTCAAGGCCTCGAATACGATGGACCCAAGTCAGACATATGGAGTTTGGGCGTAGTTTTATACGCCTTAGTTTGCGGTGCATTGCCTTTCGATGGTAAAACATTGCTGGAGCTGAAGAGTCGTGTGGTGACTGGTAAATTTCGCATACCCTACTTCATGTCGCAAGGTGCGTTAGTGGTCACTATTCCGAAATAGATTTATTGAAAATAATTTCGTCAAATGTTCTCTTACAGATTGTGAGCATTTAATCCGTAACATGCTGGTAGTGGAACCGGATCGTCGTTACACACTCAAACAGATCATTAAACATCGATGGCTCAGTGAATGGGTCACGGAGTTAGATGAATTTGAATTTAATTCTGCTTATACAATACATTCCTGTACAAGTAATCATCCCCTGATGCGTAGTGACAGCAATAGTTCCACTTCGGCAGCGGCAATGTCGAATCTCGATTCGGTAGTGATGACCCACATGCTGCAGTTGCCCGGTCTAACAGCGGACATGATTGCACAGTCAGTGCACGAGAAACGATTCGATAATATATACGCTATATATAATCTGCTCCACGACAAGCTGCAACACCGCCGACGTGAGCATCAAAGACTACAGCATCACGCCAATTTGGCTTACTCCAGGTACGTTTAGCAGGAACAGTACAAAATATATGCAGTAGTAGTTTCAACAAAATGTATAATTTGCGGTGTTTACCAAACGTTCCAACGAAACTCACCTTCCCTCCTATTCACATTACATCCAACATATCTCTAATTAACATATGAAAACATGGAATTTCGCAGTGAGTTCAACAAAATGGCCTCAACAAAACTAACCGCATTTTTGATTAGCCTCCAACACAATGGGCAGATTTCCGGTGACTCGACAAATTCCTTTGTTATGCATGCAAAAAATCTACACAAAAAGAACGATTTTCATTACCGTAGAGAAGGTGTTAAAGGTGCAAGATAAGGAAGAGAACAAAGCACACTTTGCTTTACCCTGCAAAGACATTGTCATTTCCTTACACTTGAGATTGATCCCATTTTTAATGATACTCTTTCTATCTAACTTGCACAGATCGCGAAAGACAAGCATCACAACCGGCATCGTAGACCGTTCCGAACCCATCAAGCAGGAATCCGTGGACCGTCTCAGTCCGTTAACCAATGCGAATGCCTCTAATACTGGTCTGGGTTTCCAGTGGGCAGACGTTTCGGTGGATTTGGAGAAATTTGGAGAATTCGAACTCGAGTGTTTGTCGCGCTCAAATGAGGTGAGGTGTTTCTTTATTTGTTTTTTATTGATCGTTTCAAATCGAAGATGTTTCCAATTTTTGCAGTCGCAGTCAAATAATCAAAATCATTTAAGCGCCAATGCTTCCGGATCAAGTGGCGCCAACACACGTCGTCACACAGTCGGTCCCGGCGATGTGGCCCACGAGCAAGCTTTAGCAAATCCAAATGTTGCACCCATTAATTTTAAGTGTTCACCGGAGAGTAAGGACCGTGGGACTGGCCCATATTTGCCAATTAATTTGCCGATGCTACAAAATCAACCGCTGCACAATTTAACCATTAAGGATCAGCATTTGCTAAAGCCGCCCATGGTCATGGGAGCAAGTAAGTGCGGGTCTTTGAGGAGGGCTTTGAAAAACTTAACTAATGTTTACTTAGAGCCGTACACGATATTTATTAATTACACTTTGTATTAAATGCATAGTTAACTTCTATAACAATTTCGATATTATTTGACTATTTCTCAATTATAATTACATTACATTGAACATTTCGTCATTATTATTGTATGTAATTATAAGCAGTTATTGTAAAAAAACAAATTTATTTATTAATTCCATTGTCATTAATCAATATTATTTTTATTTTAATTACAAATATATATATATATATATATATATATATACATATATATATATATATATATATATATATATATATATATATATATGTATATATATATACATATATATATATGTATATATATATATATATATATATATATATATATATATATATATATATATATATATATATATATATATATATATATATATATATATATATATATATATATATATATATATATATATATATATATATATATATATATATATACTCGTATATATAAAGAAATTGGAATTATTTGGTTTAGTATTTTCCAAATACAAGTTATTTTATTAATGAAATTTTGAAATATTCATTTAGAATTGTAATATTTTTTTTCCATTATCATGCATCACTATTATTTTTATTTCAATTACAACTAACAATGCATCTACAATGTAGGCACAAGCGCTGGCATCAAACAAGGAAAATTTCGCTCCAAACTCACAAAATTCAAATCAAGTAAATCAAACATTGAAGTAATACAACGTCTACAATCAAAAATCCTTCGTACTATCATTAACGCTGTTCATGTCACTAAAGAGGACATACATCGGGATCTGAAAATCGATACCGTAAATGACCCAATTAAGAAAAGCAGTATCAACCACACCAACCGGTTACAAAGACACTCTCTTACGAAATGCCAGTTTTGCCAGCAGTTGAATTGTCAACACAGAAGAGAATTAAAGCCATATCACAATGGCGCGAAGGTCGGTCGCGAGTTTGACAGTGAAAGTAGAAACAATGTAATTATATGAAGCAATTCGAAATGCGGCTTCACGCGTTTGATCGTAAATTTTTACAAATATCGAAAACGCCCGACTAGAGCAAGTTTCTAGTCGGTCGTGCATTTGACAAGCCGTGTTCCTCTTTTAGCCGTTTTCTTCCAAAAGGTTCGACAACACTGTTGACAATAAAATTTCCAATTACCCAAACAATTGGCATTTTATTTAAAATTTGTAAAAATGTCGTTGTTTTAAGAAAAATTAATAAATTTAGTGGGGGGGGGCAAACGCGCTATTTCGTTTTAACAACGCATACCTCACGCGTTATGCAAACGATATCGTGAACGCAGAGTAAACGCCGGTAAACGCGCGACCTACCTAACGCGCCATTGTGATATATCCTTTAAGCATAACCTTCCATCTGAGATAATCAATAGATAGTTTTAATCTTATTTTAAATTTAAAAGATAATAAACTATACTATTTCAATATGTAATTTTAAGTAATGATTTAAAATTACGATTTTGCTCCGCTGTACTTTAAAGACTATTATTCAGCGTCTTTATTGTAGGAAGGTGTAATAAACTTTGGAAATGAAAAAAATAAAAAATAAGTAAATTTTATAATTACAATTTAGTTTATTAATTCAATTTTTAAGTATTTAATATTTGTTCCATTTTCATTCATCAATATTATTTTTTGTTTTTTTATTTCAATTACAAATATACTATATATATATATATATATATATATATATATATAATATATATATATATATATATATATATAATATATATATATATATATATATATATATATATATATATATAAAATATATAATATATATATATATAATATATATATATATATATATAATATATATATATATATATATATATATATATATATACGAGTATATTTTATATATATATATATATATATATATACATATATATATATATATATATATATATATATTATATATATGTATATATATATATATATATATATATATATATATATAATATATATATATATATATATATATATATATATAACATATATATATATATATATATATATATATATATATATATATATATATATATATAACATATATATATATATAACATATATATATATATATATATTATAATATATATATATGTATATATATATATATATATATATATATATATATATATATATGATTTATTTGTATTAATATTTTTAAATACAAGTTATTTTTAAAATTGCTTCTATTATCATTAACCAATAGTTATAATAGTAATTGTGCGATTAATCAAAACTTATAGTTGTAATTGTCAAGTTTGTTTTAAAAACATAAATGAAATGCCACATTTGTTATCTTGCAGCTGGTTCCTTTGGGCGTCGCGCTTCTGACGGTGGCGCTAACCTGCACATATACTATCCCTCCTCCATGAACAGTGTGCCACAGACGCCAGCTCAGGCACAGCAGTTGGAGGCTGGAACGTATTATATAAACGCCAATACAAACATGAGCATTAGTGGTGCCGCCACGGAATTAGGTTACGTAACCCCGATCAGTGAACAGGCACAGCCACAGCAGCTCAGCGGTGACTGCTCGACAGAGGAGAGTAGCGATGAGATTCAAAGGTAACGGAAGATATTTGACTGTTCATACAATAGGCAACAAATAACTAGATACTCAATAGAGTAATATGGTTGGTTCTTTCGAAACGAGCCACAATCAGCCAAGAAAAATTGTCTAACCTGAGATGAAAACATTTCCAGTGACACTGAGACTCTGACTCTAAAAAAATTGATCAATGAATGAATGCCTTTTGTTAGTCAAATCGATTAGTTGAGTTGTGAAGTAGTTCAAAAGAAATAGTTTTCATCCTTGATTCACTCAATACCAATATATTGGGTCATTTGAAGTGACACAACAATGCCTTTAAATAGAAGCAATGAATGTTGTTATTATTTGTGATCAATGTAATTATTATTTTATTAAATTGTATCCGAGGTCTACATTGTTTATAAATGTATCTTTATAATTTTCTCCTTCGCAGATACATGCAATTACGTGGAGGAGCCAAGCGCCATACCGTTGCCTGCACCGATGACCTCTCGGTTACGCATCATCCCGGCGATAACTGCGGCGCCTACGACCAGCAGCAGTTGGCTCTGCTGCCCACCAGTGTAGCGCAGCAAGCGTGCGTGAACAGTGGGAATAGTGTCGCTGTTGGCGGCGGAGCCGGGGGCATGCGTACTCGACGCACTGGCTTGCTAACGGTGACGGAGAGGCCGCCAGGTAAGTGTCACCGAGCCTGGCTCAACCTTCAAACGTTTCTTAACTAACCAAAAGTAAAAAAGAATGAAATAAAACAAAGCACGCCCGAGCACGCAGCTTAGAATCAAGAACACATTTGATCACAGAACAATGCTAACCCATTATTTACCCAAATACAATTATATTTATTACAATTACAATTTATTCGATTTACCGTTATGATTTTGTTTATACTTGAACCAAGTATACACACTTAAATAAGTTGGTTTTTGTTTTATTCATAATCTTATTTTATTAATATTTCTGTTTTTTGTTTCTTTCTTTTTCGTTTTATATAAATACGTATAAATTAAAATTTTGTTTTTGCTTGGATGTATTGCGAATATTGTGTAATAAACTAAAACAACAAACAAATGATGGCTACGCCGCCCACTGTGATTTCAAAATCAAAACTCAAAATATGCATATAAATTTCCTCTACCCCCGCTACCCCAAAATCCATTTGCCACTGTCACTCCCACATCCATATTCACACACAAAACAATCCAAATATATGCAGTTATCAGTCCCGAGCTCATACGCGAAGTTGAGTCGCGCATGAATCGGAACTACCTTCCACCCGCATTGAAAATGCAACAATCGGCCAATGCCAATGCCAATGCCACGGCTGCCACAGCTGCTGGGCTCAGTCTCAGCCAGTCCCCGCCCACTGGCACCATAGGTGCCCATTCCAATTCAAACTGTTCTAATATTATGCATAATCCTCAACCGCTGGCTACGTCATCTGCGCCATTGGCGTCGTCGTGCGCCACAAGTAGCAGGCGTCTGTATGGTAAAGCCTGCAAGCTGCCCACTGTGCAGGAAGTTGGTAAGTCCCTCTTAAGTTACTATTTGTTTTTATTACTGTTATTTTCATTAATTTCGATTGGTTTTGTTGTTTCATTTCTTGCGCTCTCCTCGGTTTTATGTTTTTCTGTTCAATTGGCTTTAATTTTTATTTGTGCTTTCGTTGTTGTAATTTTGTTCAAATTTTTTATTTATTTTAAAACAATTTCAAATTCTTTTCATAAACTGAAATGCATCGATCATACCTGAAACTATACGCGCCAGCTGACGCTTTGATTAAAAGCCTTGCAGAAATTCTACAAAGAAGCCAAATCCCTTAACTAACCTCTCTCTCTCTCTCTCTCCTACTATCTTTCATCACACAGGTCGGTACAGTCCCGTCCGTCGCGCTTCCGAGGGTTCTAGGGCCCAATTCCAGGGACCCCTGCAAGAATGCCAATATCTCCGGAAAGGTATTGCCCAACGTAATTTTTTGGTTGCACCAAGTCCACCGCTTTTAGAAAATTCAATCAGTTTGCCTGGTAAGACTTGACTCACGGTCACTCACGATTCTCAAAATCGTTCAAAATTTATCCAAAATTATACATATTCCAACTACAGCAAAGAAAACTCCTCACTCCTGCAACCTTGCAATGACAAAAATAATTTCACACATTTTATTAATTTCGCCGTTCTCGCGCACAGGTTCCCCCATACATGGCAAGCCCGCCGCCCACATGCTGTTTCGGCGTGGCCAAAATATCGAGGTGCCGCAAGAGGCCATCAAGACCTTGGTGCCCATGCTTGACCGTTTCGTGAAGGACCAACGCATTAGCATTGACATCGCCAACAGAATCATGTCTACGGGCGTGGTGCCGCTCGATTTGGCGTCCCATCTGGGCCTTACAGCGCTGTGCGCAAATGCGGCCAGTGGAGGACATTTGGATGGATCGCACATGCAACAGCAGCAAATCTACAGTTACAGTGTCTCGCCACTGTCGCTTCCAAACAGCGCTGGCTCCGGCTCGGCTGCCGGCGGCGTAGTGGGTGCTACCAGTGGCCCTCTCATGCCACCGATGCAAGTGGGCAGCAACAGCCTCGGCATGCATTCCAAACAGATGCTGGGTCAGCCAGGCTATTATGCGCAGCACCCACATCAGCATCCAGCCGCCCATTTGCATCTGCAATTGCAGCACGTGGGTGCTGGTCTGGTGGGCCAGTTTAGCAATATTAATTTGAGCACAACGGCTTCGCCGGTCGGAGCCTTTTATAGTGGTGGTTCTAACAGCAGCAGCGGTTGCCAGTCGCCCGTTTACAATAGCTTCAGTGGATCATCATCTCCGAATCCGTACATGCCGGGCACTGGACCATTCAATCCGTGTGCTGGTGGCGGTTCCTCTCCACTGCACCAAATTACTAAAGGTATTTCGGTGCTAACCACTGGAGGAGGCGGCTCAATTACACGCGGCACTTCGGCGGCCTGTGAAATAGCCTCGGCCAATCAGCCCTTGGATTTGTCCATGGACGTTTGCGGTGCAGACGCTACAGGGAATCTTGCCAACTGTTACGCACAGCAGTCCCCGCACCCGTCTCAAAATTGGTATATGCCAGCTGCTGCCTACTACGATCTGAAACCACTGAATTTGTCACCCGCACAACCAGTGCGCGTCGTTCCCACTCCTCCTGCCTCACCCAATCTGTGCATCATTCAGGAAGAAAACGCCAATGGGCAAATGTGCCACTCCATCACCACGGGCACGCCTTACGCTGGCTGCACGGGTGGCGTGAGTTTAAGCAACGAGGAAATAAGCTCATCTTGCCAGCCTTCGCATCCGCAGATATGCCTAACTGACGTGCAGGGCAGTGAGATTACGCTCGTCGCCCTCTCCTCTGAAAACAGCCGTGACAGCGACTGTGACTCGCTGGAACCGCACACACCGCTGATGTCTCTGCAGGTAACTACAGATAACTTCGCAATTTTAGCTTTCGTTTTTGTCTAAATTAATTCTTATGTCTGTTTCCAGGGTCTTATTATAACAGAACCCTCCAGCGACATGCCTTCCATAACGCGCGGCATCGGGCGCAAAGCCAGCCTTGAAGCTGAAAATAACGCCACACGTCTCGAAACTGAGCCGAATACGAGCCACAGCGGTACTGGAACGGCTAATGCCGATTCGAATCGTCGAGGAAGTGATAAATCACTGGGCTTCTCAGATGATTCGCTCAGTAACGATTCCAATAATTTGTCGCCATGCCAGGAACCTTCCGCTAGCTCCGGCTTCAAATCTGATTCGCATTCCGAAATTGGAGACCACACCGAGGGCCGCCTGACACCCGACTCCATGTGTGACTCGCGCCGCATGTCCGACGAAATGTGTTACGAGGTCCCGCTGCCGCATGAATGCGCCAACCTCGATCCGACACGGATTCTCGAAATGGTCAAGCAAACGATTGACTCCACAATGCCGCCAAAAGGGTTTGTGTTGCACCGGGGTAGCATATCCGAGGAGAGTACGGGTTCGTTTATGGAACCGCGCCTTAGCAACGCCTCGAATATCACCAGTGACTCATCGACATCATCGATGGATGCAGCATGTGTAACGGCTACCAATCTCAGTTTAGAATATTCAGGGGGTCTGCAAATCGAATTGCAGGTATGCGAGGGACGTAGCCGCGATAATCATGGGGCGGGTAAAGGTATTAAACTAAGACGTATTTCTGGCGACCAGTTTGAATACGGTAAAGTGTGTGCACAGTTAATAAGCACGCTGACAATGCAACAAGTAGCCGGATAGTGAGTAGCTAGAAGCATCCGTAGTCATATCATGCATTAGTGGGAAAGTGAGGGGACAAAATGAGGATGAGAAAGTGACAAATGTGTCAGGTCGTATACTCGTATATGTAGGAGCGTAGTGACGCCAGCAACATACACTTATATAGATTTAGTTTCAAGGACAACATGCTATCGAGATGCGCCACTAGTGTGTTTTTAGCGGCTATCAACTTTTTTTCCTCACTAGAAACGTCTGCTCATTCGGCTTATTGTTGTTCAATAATGTGGTTGCCAAAGTTCATCCGGGGGACATTTTGCTCTGGTCTCTGAGTGCCCGTGCGATACGCTTGTTTGCGGTGGTGGGGAGGTGTCTTGACACCAAACCTACTACATTGTCGTAGAGCTCCAAGTTGAGGAAGACAAATTCTCAAAAGAATTGTGTGAGAGAAGAGCAGGAACGAATAATCATTTCAGACTTCTTGTGTAAATTCTGATTTTATAGTTGGTGAACAATTATATTATTATCAGTAACCAATTTAACGATTCCAGTGTGTCATCTGGCCAGGCGAATATATCAAATTATGTTATTACGATTAACAAATGCACAAATTCGCAAATTCGCTTTGGTGCCTTGGCTGCCAATTTGTACGCAAAAACTGAATGTCAAATGCAGTTTTTAAAGAAAACTACAAAAATTTGCGGTTTTATTGAAATAGAGTACCGAAGTGTGTATTCCATTTTTTGTTTAATTAATAATTTAAATACGTTATTATAAACAATGTACGTGGCTTTTTTTTTGCATATGGCTACATAGAAAATGCAAAAATTCGTCCTTGTTTGCTCCCATTATGTCAAATCTGTCGAGCTTCAATTTTCAGCAGATTCATTCACTGGTTATTCTGATGGAAGTATTTACTGCCGCTTGCAACTAAACTGATTTCAGTTGCACAGTTGGATGCTTAACATAAAAGAGTCCAGTGTGTTTGAATTATAATTATTATATTTAAATTGAAATGCATACAGTTATAATACCAGTTGAATAAGGACGAGACATATTCCATGTCAACCTGGAGTACCGAAAAATGTCTATAGCTATTTCTGTCATAATTCATCCGTATGTTTGATTTCGCTTGATACAATGCCAATTTATTTCAATTATACCATTCCTTTAAGAGAATTGTGGTAGTGGAAATGGATGCACATGCTATTGGGTCTGATTCAATGTATCATCAAGAAGGTAAAATGCTCCCGGAGGGAGAGTCCCGCTTTGCTTTCGGCTTTCAAGGCAAAAATTAAAACAGCAACCATGAGCGAAGTTAAACAAGTGCTGATAGCAAAAAAACAAAGGGAATCAATTTAATTGAAAAATGGCAATGTTAAATTAACACAAAATAGTTCTTCCCAACATATTATAGTGTGGTTTAACCAAAGTTAGTGGGTTAAAAATTGTACTGGGCGCTGGACAACGTTCTGTGGGCAGCGGGTCGGTTTCTCATATGTACTTCTATATCAATAGAAGACATCATAAAAGTAGTTCACTGCATACCATAAACAAATTTATGAATATGATTTTCTAATGAAACAGTAACTTATTCATGATTTAGCTGGGCCTTTAAGCCTCAATTTACATAGTACATTTTATTGTTAAAAACGTGAATTATTATTGAATGAAAAAATGAATACGTCGGCTCAGTTCCACCATAGAGTAAAGAAAAATAAGAGTCACATTCTCGAACAGCAAACTTTTTGTATGGTGGCACTGCTAATAGCGCCGTTTACTCAATAGCTCTAATTTTCACATCGCAGCGCCACTTTGGTTACTACCCCCGAACGATCTCTTCTATGTCGAAAAATGAGTGACATTTCAGATTGTGACTCTTATTTCTTTACTCCACAGACGACGATTAATTTGGAATAAAGTGGTTTGCCATTTATTCTCTTGAGAGTAACTAAGTCTCTATAAATGTGTGTATCTGGTGAAGCATTGGGGACAGGGAAAGATATAGGGAGAGAAAATTAGACGTTAGGAGGCCAGAGCATGAATTCGAATATGTCTGCTTTCTTCTTTATATTATATACCGTAGAAATCGTTGTTCATTATGGGGCTGAGAATTGATTTGCCCTTCCCACAATTATAGAAAATCTTTTTTATATCTGACTATTAAATCTTACGAAATTCGTAAAAGACAGAACACCACGAAGCAAATGAACAAAATTAAGCTTAGCAAGTATACAGCATTTGCAACACACACACAAACACACTCACACATACATACAACATACATACAACATACACACTAAACACTCTCAACTAATTCTATCTATATATACGATTTAAATAAGAAGAATAACTCCAATTGCGCAGGCATTGTTAACTTTTAATTGACTTGAACATTTTTCACTCATTACGTGGTAATGTAAATGTAAGTTTTATCTAATTCATCGTTGAGAAAAAAGAAAAAACGCAAATTACTTGAATTTATCATTGATAACTAACGAAATTTCACGAACTGGCGTAGATAGGCAACCGTTTGCAAAACTAGAGTTAAAATGTAATTTAAAAAGAAATTGTGGGCAAATTTTGTGAAATGGGCGGGGAACTTGTACTGTATGAAATACCGTATCTAATTGTAAATATTTATGCAGATATTGTGTAACTGTAAATAACGTTTTACATAGTTTATGTTGTACATTATATGAGAAGAAAATGTTGTGTAAAATATATGTATTTATAAAAATTTTTTATGAAATTTTATCGACATACATAATTGAAGTGTAGATCAGTGGTTCTTTTGTCGCTTTGAAACACATACACACGAACATATTCAAAAGTATATGCTTTTGGTTTCTAAGTAGCCTAGCGAATTTTCTTACATATATATATATATATATATATATATATATATATATATATATATATATATATATATATATATATATATATATATATATATATATATATATATATATATATATATATATATATATATATATATATATATATATATATATATATATATATATATATATATATATATATATATATATATATATATATATATATATATATATATATATATATATATATATATATATATATATATATATATATATATATATATATATATATATATACGTAAACTTATCAGCAATTGCAATCAAACTATTTACTACATAAACTTTGCAATTGTCAAATTGTAATTTGGTAGAGATTTCAAAACTTTTCTTAATAGCAATCGTTCGCATAATTATTGAAGTAATTAACAATATATAAAACATTCTTAAAATAATGAATTTTTCAACAATGTAAACTTTCAATCGAAATCAAAATTTTAGCGAATTATACTCAAATATAAACAGGAATGCGAATTACGCCATAAATCCAATTTATTCGTATATTGTATAACTTTAAATTTAAATCATAATTATTAACATATGATATCATTCTACTACACATTTAAACATTCTTAACGCAATAATGCACAAAATTTAAACAATACAAAATATACAAAAATACAAAAAGTAACTTTGCAACACAAAAATAAATGCAAAAACTACTTTTAAATTAATATCGATAATTGAACAGCCGATTAATTTTAATTAGGCATTTACGTTTACGGCTCGCTCAGATTACTGCGTGTACATATGCATGCACATGCATGCATACACACATGCATCCATGCGAGAGACTCGTATACATACATACATACATACATACATACATGTGAGAGACTGGGTGTGGCGGAAAACTAATTGGAGACAGTCGAAGAACTACTTGAATTGCATATTTCAACTAAAAAAGAGAGAAAGCAAAAACATGCATTCCAATAGTTAAAATTTAATTATTATTAATATACATACATACTATATACATATATGTATTTACGTTTAATTTGCAATTTATACGTTATGTGTAATAATTATTTAATTTGTTTATGTATTTAAGCTGCGCTTTGGCGCTTGTGTCAATTACACCGCAACGGATGTATGCATGTTTAGCTAGTTCCGATGCTGCAACTTGCATTATTCTTAAGTGAATTATATAGCTACACACACACATACACACAATTTTATCGTAACTAAAATTTTAAATGTGTTTACTCTATTTTTATTATTATTACTTTTTTAAATATTTCGAATATTGTTTATTGTACCGATATGTATGTATATCGACGACGACGAAGAAGAAGAAGTAGTAAGATATTCCTCTCTTGTTATAGTTTAATTCAACACACACACACCCACACGCATACACACTCACACAAACGTATATAAATTCTTTTAGTTTAAGCTCTTCACATTAATAAAGCAAAAGCAAGTATATTTTATAAATATTGAAAAGAAAAACAAAAATAATTGTTAAAATTATTAAGAAACAATTCTACTGTACTGCAAAATAGTTTGGCATAGCAAAAGCTAACAACAATTATTTGCAATAATTAATTGCAACCAACATTAACAAATTAACTAAATGCAACAATAGTTAAAATCCGATGTTATGTAAAAATATATAAAGACTGCTGTGATTTAAAATATATACATACATATATATGAAAATAATTAAACAATTTAAAATTATTATTAAAGTTATTAATCATTAAATTAATGTCTTTAATAAATTAAAATTCTAAAATCTACAAAATGGCCTTTAACATTTCTAAATAGTCGAATCATTATGGACCAAACCAGGATATGTGAAATTCCATATACGTACAGTATATATCATGGTCCACTAGTAAGGTTGCCGCAGAGCGACAACAACAACCATTTCATTAAATTAGATTGTCAGCGGATGGCTGATCGCTAAAAAAAAACGTCGAAAAATAAACGAATGTAAAAAACTATCAAGAAGAGCTTTTTCCCACAAACCAAGTGCGATATATGTATATACAGTACATACCAAATACGATATATATACGGCATAAACCGAATACAATAAATATACGGCATAAATCAAATACGATATATATACGGCATAAACCAAATACGATATATATACGGCATAAACCAAATACGATATATTTACGGTATAAACCAAATACTTTATATATCGTATTTGGCATATACAGTTCCGCTTTGTTACGTTCGAACAAAAGCTTGAAGCCCAATGATTCCAACTAGATCCGCCACGTTCAATACAATAAAAATAACTACAACTATTCAATTGCTTTCGATTCGGTCCGTCCATTGAAAGTACCAACTCGACTGGATACATAGGTATATAAACTGCTCGAATTTAAAGTCACCGGCACTATTCGAAATGGAACCGAACGCATTCTAGCTCGGCTTGCATAATACTAAAATTTGAGAGCACGGGAAGAGCTACAAAGCAACTGGAGTTCCCAGTAATTATTATTTGAGGCATAATTAAAATTATTGTTTAAATCTTAACTTGACGGGATGGGAATGTAGACTATATAAAAGATTAGTTAATTTTAATTTTGTATTCAATCCGTCGGTTACCTTTTTTATTTAAAATGTGACATAATGGTTCGTATTTTCGTTTCCATTCTGATCACCACCAAATAATTGCTATGTAAGAGCAGAGATCATAGAGACGGGACATTTAAATGTCAAATTTTCTGACGTTTAAAAAGAAATGTCTTTTTTATTATTAGTTGCCTATATGGATAGGTTTGTTTATCATTGGTTAACCAGAATTCTGAAGAAAATCAGCCACACTACTAGAGTTTTGCACAAGGGTTAGTGTGCGCAAAACAAGAGTCATTCTCTGGTAAAAGCACGCACAAGCGTCGCCCAAAACAAGAAAATTTTTTTATTTGCTCCTGTAAAAACACATTCAACAAATCAATTAATTGAATAATTTATAGGTACTAATTTCGTGTCCGAATCATGTTAAATTTTTGACGTTTAACACACATGACTCTCCCTGGGTTTTTACCAGAACACACAGAGAAGCGATATTAAACGTCAAATTTTCTGGCGTTTAAAAGAAATATGTCTTTATTTATCATTAGTTGGCAATCTGAATAAGTTTCTTTATCAGTGGTTCTGAAGAAAATAAGCCACATTACTACAGTTTTGCGCATGAGTAAGTGTAGCAGAGACATTTTTCTGTATTCTCTGGTTTTTACATAACAAAAATTTGTATAAGATTCTGACTGTCACACTCAAGTTCGTGGTAAAATCTTCACCAATTTAATCGCGCTCGGGGTGAATCATTTTGTGTGTACCAAAGCTAAATTATGCATGGAAATTAAATTGAATGAAAATACAAATGTGTGCATTCACTTAGTTACATAGTGTTGTGTAAAAAAAATCACACCCATTACATTGAACAAATCAATCTAATTGAAAACCAATCTTTTAACATTTTAATCAAACAATCATCAATTAGGCTTTTACCTGGTAATTATTTTGCAACGGTATTGTCCATCTATGCCGAAATCAGCTGCTTACGATTGTATCTGCAACACAGCACAGCAACATGTTGACAAAACACTATTTTATTTGACATCTGTTTACCAGTAGGAAATTGCAATTTTATCGTTCCAAATACAAAATTCAATATTATTCAAATTTAAATTCAAATAAGTGTATATCCATATGCAATGATCTGCCGTTTGTGCCTAAAGGACATTGGGGATGTAATAAATATATTTGATCAAATTGGACTCGAATTGGATGTGGCGTCTGTGTTGACCAAATATTTCTGGTTCGAGGTACATACTTACAAAAGCTAGAAAAAAGTATAATTTACAAATATTTAATACATGTTTTATATTGCAGCCCAAGTCTGATGATCCTATCTCCACTGTCATCTGCAATTTGTGCTGGGACAATGTATCGAATTTTCATAAGTTCTATTTAAATGTGGAAGTGGCACATCGATTGCTAACAGAGCGCTTTTCCCTTAAAACTGAACCAAACAAAACACCTTTGGCCACGTCTAAGCATGATCTTATGTCCGACAGGAGTGCGACCAATTATAATGAGGACCACCAAATCGAAGATACAGAAACACAGGAGCGTAATAATGATCTTATGGAAGTAGATGAGTCCTCCAGTGACGCTGAAATTAAATTCCACAGATGCAGTGATGAGTTCTTTGATGGCGAAATGCTGATGGAATCGTTTTTGAATGACTCGGCAGATGAACATGCAGCGGAAGAAGCAGGTGTATTCATTTTCAAATATGCATAGCGTATCAAAATGAAACATTTTAATTTCAGTTCAAAAAATTAAAAACGAACAGCCACCTTTGGAAGTGTCGAACGTGAGGCGATCAACGCGTTCCAATACAAAATTGCAGACTTTCACTAGCATAAGTAATCAAAAATCGAACTCGGCGTCCAAAGGTAAACTGAATACTGAGGGCCAAGGAGCTGCAAAGCCAGAATGTCGACCTATAAAAAGGCAAAGAGGACGACCCCGTAAGATTAACCCGAAAAACACTCCGACAAATAACAAAAGAGTAGCTATAAGCTCAAAACCTTCTTCGAACAGGATAAGTGAACTTGAGCTTGCAAATTTACCTCCTTTAGAGATGAAAGTGCGTGAAGTAGATGCAAAAATTAAGCAGCATATGCGTCTCACTTGTGATGTATGTGCCACAGAAGTGTGCACCTTCGCACAGCTACGCAGACACTTCGAAAAGGAGCACCACTTCAAGGGATACGCTGTTTGCTGCAACAAGAAGTTTTACAAACGCGCTCTACTCATTGATCACATCGAGAAGCATTTAAATCCAGACTGTTACAAGTATGTATGACCAGGGCAGAACCCAAACATGAGTGGAATGAGTAAATAGACTTCCTTCTTGTAGGTGCAATGAATGTGACAAAGTCTTCGCCGACAAGCAGTGCATGCGCAATCATTTTCTGCTAAAGCACCAACCGGACGAGGTGAAAATCTTCGAATGTGAGCATTGTCCCAAAAAGTATGCCAAATCATACTTGCTGGATCAGCATCGCGTGGTACACGAGGCTCGTACGCACATATGTGATTTGTGTGCGAAAGGGTATGTACCGATTACACATTTTACAATGCCCACCACAATATATTGACGAATGATTATTCTCTTTAGCTTTGCGTCGGCCGCCCTGCTTGGCACGCACATCAAAGTGGTGCACATGAACTACGGGACCATGTGTGACATATGCGCAAAAGTAATACGAGGGCGCGCCGCTTTCGAAAAGCATCAGCTGGAGCATACCGGGAAAACGCAGCCGAAGGTGCAATGCGACAAATGCGGAAGTTGGCACAAGGACAAGTACAACCTGCAAAAGCACAAGCGACGTCATAACGAGGAAGGAATTATTCATATCTGTAACATATGCGAGAAAGTGGCTCCCAACCGTAGCGCATTGCGCAGCCATTATCGTTACGTGCACGCAGCGAAACGAACATTTGAGTGTGGCGTCTGTAATAAGGCCTTCAAAAAGGCAATTAATTTAAAGGTGAGTGATGAGTTGTCCAGCAAAGGAAATCTTTGTCACATGATGGAATTCAAATTTTAGGAACACATGACTTTACACACAGGAGAAGTGCTCTACAAATGCCCTTACTGCACAAGAACCTTCAATTCGAATGCTAACATGCACTCGCACCGGAAAAAGATGCATCCCAAAGAGTTCGAAGAGACTCGCAAAAAACGTCGCGACAACTTGTCCAAAGCGGAACATCAGAAAGTGCCGCCTGCTATGAACGAAAATGTGATGCCGCACGTGATAACCATTAAAACGGCGGAAGATGGTGAAATGCATCAGATTTTAGTAACAACGGAAGATTTTAACGACCCAGATGAGGCTCCAGGGGATAAAAACAGTATTATATTCACTATGAATTGAGTCTCATGTCAACGGGCGACAGTCAATATTCATTTAAATTGTCTATTTTAACTATTGTTTATTTATTTATTGTTTCCATAGATAGCGGTTTGAAACACGCATATGTGCACATATTTATATTATTTGTTAAAGTAGGTTTTTATTGCATCCATAATTAAGCTAGCATTAAATTAAGAAAGTTTTAACCAATTATTATTCAAATAGTACATGAGTATGTAATAATTAAAGAAAATATATGAGAAGAGCATTGTTTAAAAGTACTAACCACGCTCGCAAATGATTTCGACGGCATTGGGTTCCATGAGAATTGACTCCAAACACCGATGCACGGCAGAACCCAGGATTTCATCCAGCAAAAAATTTACTAAGCTGGAATATAGAAGGAAGGTAGCAATGAAATATTTTGTTTAAATCAGAATTCATTGAGTGATATCTAAGACTAACAAGAGGGCCGATTATGCGATTCAAAATGCCTCGGAATTTTAAATTA
The DNA here is from genome assembly GCA_920105625.2 of Clusia tigrina. Taxonomy (NCBI): domain Eukaryota; kingdom Metazoa; phylum Arthropoda; class Insecta; order Diptera; family Clusiidae; genus Clusia; species Clusia tigrina. The sequence continues at coordinate 426,298,983 of OV050030.1, forward strand.
GCAAATCTGATATTAATCCACGGAAATTTTTTCCATAATCCGTGTCACAGCGAAAAAGTTTACTTACTTTTCATCTGAAACGAAGCGCCATAAATTCATTTGCAAGTAGTGTGCGTCCACTTGGATTTGTTGTAAACCGAATTTGCTAAATGTACGCAAACGCACGCATTCCAGGAGGGTCTGAAATTCGTGTTCGTTTTAATCTTAGAATCTTCCAAAAAATGATAAAAAGGCGACTTTACCTTAAGGCCAATTTTAATAATACCAGTGACTATGGACACCTTTGAGCATTCCACAGATGTGAAGATATCCACGCGTTCTGAAAATAATCGATGTATATTGGATACATAACTAGACTCCAGCTGAGACGGAGTATAATTGGACCAATTTGAACGGTACTGTTGTTTCGAAACAGTTAAATTGCTGAAATGTGTCTTGCGACTGGAATCACTGCTGGCAGACGTCCGTATGCCAGCCTCATACAGACTGGCCACTACGGTCTCAATAGAGGCCAATTCCTCAACCACTCGTTTCATGACAGCACGAACAGAACGCGGTTCCAGACAGTTCAGCCAATCTCGCGTGTCGACGCTTTTTCGTAGCATCTAAAAGAATTTAAAAGGAATAAGATATTCACAAATATAACGATGATATTTGCATACCTGTGAGATATTGGTTCCTTGCAGGCGTACATAGCCATCCAACAGAGCTTGAGCCGTTTCCCGCATATCAGCAGAGATTTCCGTTTCATGTGTTAAAGTGGCGCTATTTTCAGAGTCAATTTCATACAAATCGTCAACGAGAGCAATCTGGAAATAAAAAAATATAATTAAATTAAGACAAACAACATAATTTTTTGAACACCTACCAATATGTGTACACCATTCTGCTCCATTTCTAGACATGTCTTCGACAAGACCAAAAGCAAGTTGGGCGGACTTGAACTGGAAACATCAGCAAAAGAGCACATCACTTTGGAAATGTGTCGCAAAAATCCTTACAAGCAAAAAGTATCCCAATATTTGCAACTCATTATTAAAAAAACTATACCAACCAATCAATAAATTTTCGCGTATGCCCTCCACGCATAAAGTGCCCTTATATTCTGCCTTTATATTAAATGACCAGTCCGAACGTAGGAACACCAACAAATCTTGCAGCACTCCCTTCACTTTCTCCACCATGGTTACGTATAAATTGGAAATAAGTTCACTTAAATTGGAACCACCCGCACTATCGCTTTTAGCGGACACCAAAGAGAGGCGTACAGAACTTAGACTATCTGCAAAGTGGTCTTTGAGGTTCTTCGTGTGCACCTCGCAGAGCTGGTGAGCGGCAGCAATGATTATGTCCACGGTGTTTCGTTGAATTTCCAAACCAAGACAAATGTTACGCATCGATCGCAATCGCCGGTGCAAACGGTCCAATGCTCGTAGCATTATTTGAGTATCCCCATAGCCGATGTCCGATTCGACACGGTCCTGTACCAATGCCAAATACTTCTCAATATTTTGATTTAAGAATATGTTCAAGTCTCGTAATGCTTTCTCTGGAAAGTCGTCACTAGGAGAAATTTAAATTATTAAAGAAAACGCACATTTTCAGGGAAAAATGTACCGTTCGTGTTCGTATTGTTTGGCCACGAACATGTCGAAGTAGGAAGTCACAACCAGCGTAAGATCCGTAAGGAACCCTTCAATACCCATATCGACAAATTCAATCATGTCGCGTTCGGTTTGATCCTGAAAAACATGAGTATACAAAAATGAACATACATTTGTCCGTGTGAGTGAGGGTGTTAAGAATTACTTGCAGCATAACTATCTGCTCGTGCAAGCGCTTGGATGCACACGTCAACATTTCGCTTGCCAAGTTGGCCGCTTTCTCGTCCAACTGCAGTAGCAATTCGCCAATTTCTGTCAATGACTGCGCTGTGTTTCCAGCCATTTGGAAATCCTTGCGCAGACATTCCTTCAAATCCTGCATAATTGCTTCGCAATCCTGCTGAATACCATCGAACGAAGGTTGGCGTCCGTATTGGGCGAACACTTTCTGAGCGTGCGTGTAGTCCTGCACAGCTTGTGCGTAATTCTGTTCTTCAATCAAAGATTTTAGCTTGGCCGGCAACGAAGATAAGAACTGCAAACGCTTCAATAGTGAATGTTTCTCAGACAACCGGCATAGTTGCGATCGTGTCCCTTGCAAAGTGCCTGTTATTTGTTCACTGAACGAGGTAATTGTTTCCATTGTGGTGCTAGTGAAGAATATTTGATTTATATACAATTTTATAGGATGATAAGCACACTGTACAATTCCACACGGAGAGTGCAAATGAATTTGCACATACCGTGGTCATTATAGTAACTATATAATTTACTTATACACTCTTACCGCAGCAAATTCATATCTGTCTCCATCTGTTTGAAATCATTTTTCATCTTGCGAATGGTATCAGTTGCGGAAATGAATTTATTGTAATTTTCGTAGACCAACGTTTGCATATCCGAGTGTAATGTTTGGGTATCCTTTATGACGGCCGCCTCAGTGTCCATGATTTGCTTGAGTGTGCAGTCCTACAATGCCACTCACTTTTAGATTATAACATTACCCAGTCATTGAATGGTTTCACTTACCTTTAGTAACTTTTCCAAATACTTCTCGGAATCGAAACCAGTGCTGTCCATGTCGTAAGGACCACAATTTTTGTCCGTCATTTTAGAGAACCCAATTAGAAGGAATTTTTTTATAAACACGACTTATTTATGACTAGTTCACTATATAAATTCATCTTGTTTATGAACATCTGTTGTCACCGAGAGTAGTTGCCACATTTTGCGCAACACGCAAAATAAAATAGTTGCCATATTATTATAAACTCTTGTTTCCTTCTCATGTCAAAGGTCAAAAACCTAAAGCGAAGTATGCAAAAATAGTGTAAAGGTACTAATTTACATTCTCGCTCCAGATAGCGACAGTATAAGTAGTTCAAATAATTGTGTTACAAATACACGGCAAAAATTCCCAATTGAAATGTGGGGTTGAGTTAAATACTGACTTCTGTGAAGTAGTATTTAGCAGCTGACAACTACAAAATAAGCATATAATATTTCTTAACTGATGAACATAGCTCAGTCGCACGATAGCTTTACGATTGTCTAAAAACTACCCAAAATTACATACAACTGTCAGAGTAGGGTCGGAAGCAGGGCACACTTAATTAGTGCTCTTTGTACGAAAGTCTCTACACTTTAGTGATTACACTTGAAAATTGGCAAAGGAAAATCAAAGTATAGAGAAATGTATCTTGTTCACTGCATCCACCATGTTCCATACTTCCTTTGAATTGATTTCTTTTGCAACACAAAACAATTTTGTTGACGTTTTCCTATTAAGAATTTTACTACATTTTAGTATTGGAGCCGTGGTTTCAAAGCCCACGGAGGGAATGCCATGGTAATGCTTTGTTTGCTTTATTTTATATAAGGACACCTCAATGTGTGATAAATATGCAATTGACTTCTCCTCGATATCTGTATCCGACGATTTGTAGAATTAAGCTCTGCCATATAATCATATATCAATATTTTATATTTTTTAGCATTAGATTTGTGCAATACTAAAAGCTGAATACAAATACGTAAATGAGTTTAAGAGACTAACTATTTACTTTTCCACACATATAATGCAGATTTCTACTTATGTAAAATCTTCTATAGAAAGGCAGTAATGCATTCATATAAAATCTTAAATTACTAAGTACCGAAACATTTAATGTTCATTCAATAAACGAATTTTCATTCATTTGTCAACATCATCTCCGATACCGTGGTTTTACTTAATAACTTCTGGGAGCTTCCACGTTTCGTTTTTCGCCATATATCCCATTCGACGGGATGAAGTTTCTTCTTATGAGCGTGCATATTCGCATTGGAATTAAAAGTACGCGTGCAGAACGGACATTTGTAAAGAGCTTCACCCGTGTGTTGCGCCATATGCTCCTAATAAGTACAAAAAAATTAAACTGAAAACTTCATAAATCTTTGCTGTGTTTTCTACCTTCAACGTAATAGCTCTTTTAAATGTTTTGTGGCATTCGCCACATGAGAACACTTCGTTTCTGTGCGCATAATTCATATGGCTTGTAAGCGAAATACGATTCTTGCAAATCTTTCCACATTCATCGCATGTATATATCATCTTTCCCTCATTGTTGTGCCGCCGAACATGCTGCTTCAGGTTATAGTCATCCTTGAGCCAGCGATCACAACCAGGTTTTGGGCACTTAACCCGTGGTCCGCTATCTTCAAAATGACGTCGTACATGTTTTTTAAATGCTTTGCCATCCCGTATTTCTTTAGCGCAGACATGGCACACATTTGTTGCTTTGATGTGGCACATGTTGACGTGAATTTGTAGAAGATGAGGGCTGGCAAAACTGAATAGAAACATAAGATACATAACAGTCAAATAAATAACTTTCTGGTTTTGACATACATTTCGTACTCACGCTTTTGATTGCGGTTCGGGGCACTGAGGACAAAAGAATTTCCGTTCATTAATTGGTATATGAACTGGTTTATGTAATTCCAGCAAATACCGGCGCGAGAATCGCTTAGAGCATTGATCGCATTCATATGTTAATTCCTCATCCTTTGAATGACAAGCTACTATATGCGTACGCAAAATGTAACCATCGGAAAAGACTTTCTGACATTCATCGCACCTTATTTGTAGTATGTAGGAGTTAATGAAAAATGTGTAAGTGTATTTACAACAAAACTATTACTTGAAATACTCAGGATCCTCATGCTTATAAGCGTGCTGAACAAGCAGGAATCGTTTAAAAAATTTCCGACCACAACACAATACATAAGGTTTTTCCTCAATGTGAGTGGCTTGAAAGTGTTTCGTCAGTGCCGGAAAATCTTCGCCAATGAATGCACACAAATCACAATTCATATGTATGTGCTTCTTTATAACTGAATCATCCATCGGAGAACTCAACGGCCGCATTTGACGCTTCTGTGACTGACTAGGTTTGGGTTTTTTCTCTTTCACTACTTTCGCCACTTTTAAGACGTTTTTCCTTCGTTTTCTCGTTCTTTTGGCCACCTGAAATTCTGTTAAATTACATTGCTTCAGCTGTACAATCCTTAAACTATTTCTCTGAACTCACCCTGACTATCAGTGTCATTCAACGCATCTACTGCATCAGCAAAAGGTTCCTCCGTATCATGGAAAGCATCCTCATTTTCACTTAACGCGCTTCCAACTTCTATATTGACGATACACTTTGCACGGTCCTCATCTTTTACTTCAAATACTATACTCTCGGGACGCACTTCTGGCTCATATAAGGGATTAACAACTATTGGCTCTGGTTCCTCTTTTACTGACACCACATTTTCATGCAACACATTCCCTTTTGTTTCGTCTTCCAAGACATTTTCATACAAGTCTTTTTGCACTTGTTTGACAGACTCATAGAATTCATGAAAATCACTTATTTTCAACCAGCATCCAGCACACAAGACAGTTGAAATGGCATCATCAGGAAGAGGCTGCAATATAATATTCCTACATTATATACATCCTACATTATTTTCATATTTCAGATCGACAAATATACCGTGAACCAAAAATGCTGCTGAATGATGGTGGCCATTGTGGGTTGTTCACCATTTGAACCAAATATTTGCAAAGGATTCGTTTTAACTTTTTGCAGACAAACACGACAAATCATTTTTTAGTGGTTTGGAAAGTTGATAATCGAGACAACTACTTCGCGCAGCGAGCACTCTGCCCCGTAAGAGTTCATAAATTCCAAATACTGTATAATCAAAAATTAAATGGAACAAAGTTTACGCTTTGCGTTAACAAGAAATATTTATTGATTCAAAAATAATTATTTTATTAACAACTTTAACATTTATTGGCTTTACTCTTGCAATTCGTCAGTGCTGCCACTTTTCCAAATGAGCATAGCGAATGAAGAGTTACCATATTACCACAAAACTGCATATAGTTAAATATTCATATGAATGGAATGTACGCAGAAGTGGATAATGTAAATTTGCGAATCGGCTCGGGAGAGTTTTTTGTTTGTTGCTTATGCATCAAACCTATTATGATTCCTTGTTGATGATGAAAAACTAATACAAGAGCGTTTGTCGGTTCCTACTCTGTCGTTAGTGTACATTTTCTGTTACCATGGTTACTATTGCGAATAGGCAAAACATCTGACGAATTGCATTCAGCAAATGTTCGCGTAAAAAACAGTGTCGTAACTTTTTTTTTCTTTTGAACTAATTTTATCCCATTTATTCATTGTCTCGAAGACAACGACACAAAAAGCCCTCTGTTCGCAAAGTGACATCAGCAGCTCCTAAGATAGCTTCACATGTAGCTACAAAGGAACTTTGCAGCTTTTACTAACTTGGGAATGTATGAAAACATCTTATAAAAGCGTAACACTGTGTTGTCTTAACCATCTTGGTTTAATTTCGTAAATTAATTTGTATGACTATATAAGATAGTATACCCTTTATGAACGTATAAGGTCTAATTTTCCCACCAATTACTGTTTCCAGAAATGAAACCAACTTTCAAATAACTGCTTTAGATCGCATTGCGGTGCATTGTTGGTAATTCCCATTAATTTAACAATAAATTACTGTATGTATTGACTAGCTAACCGTTAAAAAAAGCAGTCTATGTAATGGGAAGCAAATACTCTATAATAAAATTATGCGATATTTGATGGGAAGTACAAATCCTTGATGCAACGACGAAATTTTTCGCCCGTTACTACGAATATTCTCATGCCTCCGGAACCCGCCTGCTGACTATTTTGACAGAAGCGAGATCAGAATTCTCTCAAAATTTATCTGCACCACCTGTGTCGTTGCTTCAAGTACAAACAAATACGATATATATCGTATTTGGTACAAATCAAAAACTCAAATACCGTATACGATATTTGCAAAAAGTCTCTCCCTCTCTCTTAGTTGGGAGAGTTTGCAGCTTTGTTTACAAACAAACTCGTTATTTTGATGTGTTTTCTTTAAGCCGCTGCTATGTTTGTGTTGGCTTCTTATGAAAAAAGAAATGGTCAAAACCATGGAAACGAGTTTGCAGAGTGCAAGATAAAATGCAAAAAGATATTTTCACAGACGCATAAACTTGTGAATATTCTAATATACTCGTATTTCAAAATGTTTGTGTATTTAAGCAAAAAGGTAGCTATTTTATAATTTATTTGCCCTTTTTTTAATTCAGAAATACTGTTAAATTTTTTTCTAGATTGCTATTCCGAATAATGTGAAGCTTAACTGTATTGCATGGAACAAGGAACATGGCTATATAGCCGTAGCGGGCTCCGATGGTTTACTAAAGGTGCTGAAATTGGAGCAAGGTTTATATAAATTAATTATGCATATTTGGGCACATTAATTAGTTTATTATTAATTACAGCATCAAATGGTCAAAACAAAGGGGGCCTCGCTGCCGTTTCCAATCTCTCAATGAACCAAACACTGGAAGGGCACAAGGATGGCGTTAAAGTCGTGACTTGGAATGATTCACAGCAGAAATTGACCTCATCCGATGTTGATGGCGTTATAATGGTTTGGATGTTGTACAAAGGTTCCTGGTATGAAGAGATGACTAACGATCGCAAGAAGTCCACGGTGAATGGCATGAGTTGGGCATCGGATGGTTCTAAAATTTGTATAGTCTATGAGGACGGCGCAATTATAGTTGGTAACAAAATTACACATATTAATTAGAATTCAAAATGTATGAGTCTCATTTGTACTTCAAGGTTCGGTCGACGGAAATCGTATTTGGGGTAAAGAGTTGAAGAACACTCATCTAACTGGCGTGCAATGGAATCCCGATAATAGGTTAATTTTATTTAGTTTAGCCAATGGTGAATGTCATCTTTACGACAATCAGGGCAATTTTGCGGTATGTGCTGTACGACCTATTCCTGTTGTCGTTTATGGTAAGAAACATCCACAACTATGGCTTATTGAGAAAGTCCTAAAGATGCTTCTTGTACTCTGTAAAAAAAATTGTACCCTTCCCAGTGATTTGTGGTATTTTCATAGCGACAACCACAGCGGAAACTACAATTGTTGACATTTCTCTTCCAATTAGTCTGAGATCAGCCTTGGAATAGGTATTCTCTCTTGTAGAAAATAGCGCAACCTAAACTCGGTCGCTCCCTCCTTTAAGCCGTATTTTATATGATGGCCGAGGCATAGCGAAATCCTCCCAGAGACACTACATCGATAGTGTACATGGGATTTTATGTTTTTGTGTCATTCTTGTGGGATTTTGTTTTACGAATCGACAGCGGGAATATTTGTAAATATTAATAATTTTTCCTTTTAGAATTAAACAATATTTTCACTTCAATAGATGAAGTTAAATATCCAATGCGTTGTCCCAAGCCCGAATCGGTTGTATCGGGTTTCTGGCCTGTGCTGGTTTAGTGGACGTGCTCCAGGCAATCGGCCCATTCTGGCCATATGCTATGAGATGGGGAAAGTGCAGATCATGAGAAACCAAAATGATGATGGTAGGTAGTAAACGCGGGTACATGCCGAGTTCGTTAGCCTTGTTCTATATACTTGCAGCACCTACTATATTTGCTACTTCGATGCGTAATGTGGACGCGCAATGGAATCACGATGGAACTGTTCTGGCTATTTGTGGTTCCCTCAGTGAAACTACAAGCTCAAAAGAACTCAATCAAGTTAGTTTCTATTCTCCATTTGGGCATCTCTTTCGTTCAATAAAGGTGCCTGGGAATGATATCACTTCCCTCTCCTGGGAAGGAAAATCTTTACGTATTGCCTTAGCAGTGGACTCATTCATTTACTTTGCCAACGTACGCCCGGATTACGTTTGGTGTTATTTTGAAAAGACTGTGGTGTTCCTGAATAACAACAACACTCGCAACGCGTCTATGAATGTGATAACGTTTTGGAATACAGCTTCGAATCAGGTTTGCTGGATTATGAAAGCATTTATCAAGAGCTCTTATTATTTTCGATTGGTAGAGTTTTCTAAAAGAAGTTGAGCCGGCGCTGTGCTTGGCGGCTTGCAATGAACACTGTGTAATTGGCGTCGAAAGTATTCATAGCTATTTGAAGGACATGAACTTAAGCCCTGTTCATCGTAGAGGAAACGATGATAAAGCCTATCAACTTTTGCTTTGCAACTCCATTGGCACCACTGTGGATTGTACGTACTCCTTTACAACATACAAATTTTTCTGAAAATCCGCCCCATCGGGATTCGAATACTATTTTAGTACTATACAAATCCAAGGAAATGTTCACAGCTCAAACACTCAAAATTATCTATTCCAGCTAAATTGACGGAGGTGAAACCGAATTTCGTAGGCATCAATTCAGGTTACGTGGCTATAGCTTCTTCTGATGAGGTTCTATTATGGCACTACCATACGCCCAAGGTACTTAATTGCTTTTTCGTAGAAGCTATCACCACTAAACCTAAAATTATACTTTTAGAGTGCATCAAGTTTGCACAACGTAAAGGCACGTAAAGAGATACGCTTTCATATCGATGACACGCCTACGGGGGTCGAAATGGCAAAGGATTTAGTCATCTCCAGTAGCAAGGGTCAACATCAGCAAAATGCAGATCCGATTTGCGCGTTGGGCTTGTCCGAAAAGGTTTTATTGGTGGCTCGAGAGTCGGGTACTATCAATGAGTACAGTGTTCCCAATGTTGCTTTGAGACATCGGCATAATATCGGTAGTCAAGCTTACAAAATGGTCATAAACTGTAATTCCAGGTAAATAGGTGGGACAGCGATGCTCAACCTTGCACATATACAATCTGTCTGATATACCCACCAAAGGCAGAAACCTTGAGCGGGAACTTCTATTCATATGGGAAGGTTAAAAGACGACGCATACGTGTGCATTTTTGGGCAACGCTGGGGCAGTATAAATATTCATAAAAGCTTTATAAAATATTGAAACATTTTCGCTAGCCGAGGTGCTATCGTAGATCAGGCTGGTGTAATGACGCTGCTCGATCTGGACGATAACCGAGAGACCCAATTGAATTTTAGTCGTGTGGAACGGAAAGATGTTTGGTCTCTTTGTTGGGCCAAAGACAATCCACTCCTGCTCGCGCTTATGGAGAAAACACGTATGTACGTGTTTCGTGGTGAAGAACCTGAGGAGCCAATTTCCTGTTCGGCTTACATATGCGCGTTCGAAGATTTGGAAATCACAAGTGTTCTGCTGGACGACATCTTAAGTGGTGATGAGACACAAAACCCTCTTAGTCATATTATACAGTTACGCGTTAAATCGCTGAGGGACACCGACGATCTTTTGCAACATGTAGGATTAGAAGATGCAAAACAATTTATTGAGGACAATCCGCATCCTCGACTATGGCGGCTGCTTGCTGAGGCAGCCTTAAAGAAACTGGAGTTGGAAACCGCAGAGAACGCATTCGTGCGTTGTGCTAATTACCCAGGCATACAGTTGATAAAACGTTTGCGCACCATACCGTCGGATATGCTCCAGAAAGCCGAAATAGCTGCTTTCTACGGCGAGTACGAGGAAGCTGAAAAATTATACATGGATGCCGATCGAAGGTGACAACTGCAGTAAAAAGTTCCCTATGAAAACATGAAAATTCTAAATTACTACAGGGACTTGGCCATTAATCTGCGCATAACATTGTGCGACTGGTTCCGGGTGGTGCAACTCTATCGCATGGGCTCCGGCATATCGGATCAACAAATGGAAACGGCCTGGCGTGAAATCGGCAACCATTTCTCCAACTTACAATCATGGTAAAATTGTGTTTAAATTATAGCTAACGTACTCCCTCACTCCAATGTATTCATTGTCCAGGGAGAGCGCCAAAGAGTACTACGATAAGGCCCATCACATCGAAGGACTTATGGAAGCTTTATATAATTTGGAACAGTTTGATGAATTGGTGGAATGCATAGACAAATTGCCGGAGAAGAGTCCACTATTAACGAAAATTGCTGAAATGTTAGCTTCAGTCGGTCGGTGCCAAGCAACAGAAATTAGTTTCTCCATTCCATGAAAGAAAACCTTATTTCCATACTATCTTTCGTTCTCCTCATGTCAGGGATATCGTTTCATTTTCATGAAATTTTGATAAATGATCATAATGTTGTTTCAATTTTGTATACTTTAAACGTAGAATAATTTTTAGATATACATGAAAGGACAGCGAAGCATAGCATGGAAGCGGAGATTAAAAGTGATGGAGTATGGAGAGTAATTCCCAGAGAGATATTATTTACAAGAGAGCTGAATTTGCTTCGTGTTTCTGCTGTTTATGTCCTCTATTTGCAGGCATGTGTTCTGAAGCTGTTTCAGCCTATCTAAAGCTGGGCGATCATGTGTCCGCTGTAAACACGTGCGTTAGCCTGCGACAGTGGGGACAAGCAGTGGAATTGGCTCAAAAGTACAAACTGCCCCAAGTGGGAGTGCTTTTAAGCCAACATGCCGCTCAACTACTGAAGGAAGAACGCTTGGCAGAAGCAATAGAGTTGCAAAAGAAGGCGGGCCGCTACTTAGATGCAGCGAAAATACTGACCAAGCTGGCCGAAGCCGAAATTGAGAAGCATTCAAATATGCTGCGCATTAAAAAACTCTACGTACTGGCAGGTCTCTTAGCTGAGGAACATTTGAAGACGCAGGCCAGCACAGAAAGCGGCTATAAAAAGGATCGCAATAGCCTATTGGATGAATCGAATCCAGACACTTATTTCATAGAACAAACTTGGCATTGCGCAGAAGCATATCACTTCATGCTCCTGGCACAGCGGCAACTGCGGTTCGGAATTGTACACAGTGCGGTGATCACGGCAATTCGTTTGCGTGATTACGATGATGTGCTGAGTGTCGAGTCGGTATATAGTTTATTAGCACTGTCCAGTTGTGCGGATCGCTCGTTTGGTGAGTACATTTAAAGCCATTGAAAAAAGAAACAATTTCCAACTGTTTTTTTTTTTTCTTTTAAGGCATTTGCTCCGGAGCATTTATTAAATTAGAGTCTTTGGACTTTTTGCCGGAGAAAAATCGTCAAGAGTATGAGGAACTTGCTGTGAGTATTTTTGCAAAAAACGAACCTGTTGATAATGCAGTGGAGAACGTACCATGTTATGCCTGCAAAAATGATGTGCCAGACAGGTATTATACACTATTAATTCCGTTTAAGAGTTAATCTTGAATTAGTGTTTCTTCAATTTAAGCTTACCTGCTTGCACCGAGTGCGGGGCACGTTTCCCACCATGCATTTCCTCTGGGAAACCAATCACACAGCCTACCAGCAATATTTGGATATGTGGAACTTGCCACCATTGTGCATCACCAATGGAAATTAGCCGCCACACTAGTTGTCCGCTGTGCCACAGTGCAATACCGCCAATGACATTGAAAGTTTAAAACTAGTTGCAATATAAGTTTTATAAAAAAAGTGTTTGGTGTATATTTTTAAAATTGTCTTAAAATTAATAGGTACAGAAACACCCAACACCAAGCTTCATTCACACGCGCGTTCGTTCACCTATCCTTGATATAATAGTAATAATAATGCTGTCTCTAGGTCATTCCGTTTTCGATCATATTCAATGTCGTTGTTTTGCTTAATAACTGCTGGGAGCTTCCACGTTTCGTTTTTCGCCATATATCCCATTCAATTGGGTGCATTTTCTTTTTATGAGAGTGCATATTGGCATTTGAATTAAAGGTGCGTGCACAAAACGGACATTTGTACAAGGCTTCCCCCGTATGTTGCGCCATATGCTCCTAAAAAGTACAGAAAAATAGTCATAAATATCTCAGCCAAATTTGTTGAATTCATCCAGCAAAGCTTCTTACGTCAGATAACAATTAATTTTGTATGAGCAATTCTTTGCGTTTGTCGTGCTTTGACCTTACCTTTAATGTTATGGCTTTTTTGAACGTTTTATGACATTCATCACATGTGAACACTTCATTTGTATGCGCATAATTCATATGACTTGCGAGCGATCTGCGATTTTTGCACCCCTTCCCACATTCGTCACAGGTGAAAATCTTACCCTCATCGTTGTGACGTCGCAGGTGCTGCTTAAGGTTATCTTCGTCCTTTAGCCAGCGATCACAACCAGGTTTTGGACACTTAACGCGTGGTCCACTATCTTCAAAATGCAAACGAACATGTTTTTCGTACGCTTGATTATCCCGTATTCCCTTGGCGCACACGTGGCATACATTGGTGGCTTTCCGATGACGCATGTTGATGTGAATTTGTAACAGATGATAACTGGCAAAACTGTATGGAAAAATGAAGTGTACAAATTAGTCGTACATGGACTGTGTGTTTTAAAAAAAGCCAGGGAAGACAGACAAACACTTGAAAGCTTTTCATAGAGTATTTTTTATGACCTCTAATATACTTACGCTCTCATCTGAGGCTCAGGGCATTGCGGACATACGAATTGGCGCTCATTAATTGGTACATGTGATGGTTTATGCATCTCCAGTAAATAACGTCGCGAGAATCGCTTGGAGCATTGATCGCACCCGTATTTTAATTCTGCATCCGTCGCATGGTTCGCTAATACATGCGCCCTCAAAATGTAGCCGTCGGAAAAAACTTTTTGGCAGTCTTTGCACCTTTTGTGTAAGAATATGAATTTGGAATATGTAAATACGTGTTTATGTATATGAAAGTGATTACTTGAAATACTCTGGATCCTCATGCTTGTAAGCGTGTTGCACAAGCAAGAATCGTTTATTTAATTTGCGACCACAGCACATTACATAAGGCTTCAGCTCACTGTGTTTAGTTTTAAAGTGTTTTGTCATTTCCGTAAAATCGTTGCCAACAAACGTGCACAAATCACAGCCCATTGGTATGTGCTTCTTTATAACTGCATCATCCAGTGGAGAACTTATCTGGCGCTTTTGGCGCTCCTGCGTAAGACTAGAGGCGGCTTTTTTCACTTTTACTTTAGCCATCTTCTGTAAGTTTTTCTTTCGTGTTCTCGTCCTTTTGGTAACTTTAAATTCTAGTAAATATATTTTATCCTTTGTCCAATACTGTAAATATCAGTCTTATCTCACCCTCTAATTCGTTTTCATCCAGAACATCGACAGCTTCCTGTGAAAAATTTTCCGTTTCGTTAAAAGTATGCTCAGTTTCACTTAACACGCTTCCAACTTCCATATTGTCCCTACTGATTGCACGTTCGTCTTTTACGTCACATTCTATACTCTCGGGAGGCACGTCTGGTTCATACAACGGATTAATAATCATTAATTCTGGTTCTTCTTTTACGGCCACCACATTCTCATAAAGGACATTTCCTTCCTTCCTTTCGTCTAAGAAAATTTTTTCACATAGGTTCGTTTGCGCTTGCTTCACCAACTCGTAGAACTGATGAAACTCACTGATCTTCATCCAGCAGCAAGCACATAATACCGTTGAAATTGCATCATCCGGAACGGGCTGCAACATAAAGAACATCATACATATACTCTTTTAGCTTAATATTACGATTCGAAAACTCGGAAATATACCGTGAACCAAAAATGCTGCTCAATAATGGATGCCATTGAGGGTTGGTCACCGCATGCTTCAAATATTTGCAGAGGACTCGTTTTAACTTGTTGTAGACAAACCCGACAAATCATCTTTTCAGTCTATTGTCTCAAAAAACTTTCTTTTCTATTCTGACAAAGATTTACAAATTAATTTGCTGTACGATTGGGTACGACTCGACAGACCAGCTGTTGTTACCCTACTACTGGCATTATTAGGAGATTAAAAGTGATTAAAAGTGTGCATCAGCTTATTTTTCCATGTAAATTATCCAAACAAAAGGAAAACCTAAGTAACAGACCTAAGTAACCTGATTACAGCGTTTCGGTTATTTCAGAAGAAAGCCGTTTTCGGTGACCGTTCTTTTAAGACGTTCCCGTAATTACGGTTTTTTTGGGGAACGACGATCTCAGGATGAATGTATGCAAATGTCCACATAAAAATAAGCAGTTCACAAATTCAATGCTACCATGCGAAGCGGTAGGCAAGCGAAGCGGTAGAGCAAGCTGCAAACAAAATACATTAAATGTATTTTGGCTGCAAACATAAGAGAAATATTTATAGAGAGAACCAGGACATACTTATTAGGTGGACGCAAGGAAAAATCACCCTTCTCTAGATCATTTTTTACAGTCAGTAATTTTTCTTAGGTTTTTTTTTTAGCGATCAGCTGCTTTCACCTAATGGACAATTCAACTGGCAATCTAATTGAATAAAATTGTTGTTGTGTAGTCTTGCGGCCTCCTTATTAGTGCTTCCTGATATATACATTTTATAATTACACCATGATGTATAAAATAAACTTTTTAACTTCAATTAGAGAGATGAAGCTTTTCATAAATATATTTCATTGCCTCATTAGAAATATTTACATTTTACATTTATATTTGCTTGATATACATATTTCACTATTCCAAAAATGCTATGCACTTATGTGCATGTTTTTTTCTAAATATCAATAAATAACTTTATATCGTTAAAATGAAATGAAAACGAAAATTTGATTCTTCTTCCATTATGCAATGCATTGCTTCTCAGAAAATACATTAGGGCCATTCACGATCTGGTGCAAATGATATTACAAAAGTGTGCAATTTGAAATATTTCCAATGAATCGTGAGCGGCCGTTTGTAAATTAATTTACAATACCCTTGCAAACCAAGCGCACAGCTGATTTCTGAGCAACTGTTTTCATTGGCTCCATTCTGGCATCGCATCGGATACCCAACCGATCAGAATTCTCCCAATTTTGCTGACTGTCCGACGCCATCGCTTTGAGAGGAAATTTTCTTCGCTACCGTAGAACAGATGTTTACGAATAAGTAATTTCATGTAAGTAAATTCACCTTGCACAAAAGCTACGGGTTTTCAGTATCGCAAATTCGAACCAATATTGCAATTGCATTTCTATGTATTTTGTTATTTTTGCGAAAATTTACAAAACTATTTTGTAATTGCTATTACGCAAGACCATTTGCACGAAATCGTGAATTACCCTATTAGTTGCATCGCCAAGTTTTGCAGAGGGAATAATATAAGCGCCAGTGTGCACTAAACGCAAAACTTCAACTGTAATTATTGAAGTTGTTTCAATAACGTAAAAAGATAAGCATATAAATTTTTTAAAATAAATCTATTTGCACTTACTTGGTTTGTGTATGGCAGTCGACCTTAGTTGGTGCATTGGGAATATTTTCCGGTGCAAAACTTGTTCTGTAAGTAGTAGAATGATAGTCAACTTAAAAAAAATTTGTTTCAGACTCCAACCATTAGTGTTCTTACTTTGTTTGCAAATTCAATTCACTTTTCACTGTTGGCCAATATCCTTGGCCACATTTACGCTTATTATGGCTGGTGGGGAAAATTAAAATTATTATAAGTTTAACATTTTATCTAATTATTGCACTTACAATGGTTCTATATTATTATTGACCTCCACCTTTTCGTTTTCCTTATTGGATTCATACTGCCACCTAATTGGGTCTACTGTGACCGCTGTTCTAAGGCACAGATTTTCATCATTCTTTGGCTGTGAATCCAATAACATCTTAGTACATCTGAATTGAGGCATAATATAAAATTTTCATTTTAATACTTAAATTTATAATTTTTTTCACTTACCCAGCCTGTGAAGTGAGTCGAAGAATAGGAACTGCACTTGGCATTAGGTGCACCCTCTTTCCTCCAATTCTGAAGGCCGATTGCAGGAAATGGTCTGCACACACAAAGTCCTTTGGCTCTAAAACCAAACCGCACAATGCATTCCACTGGTTTCTCCGATCTTCATCATTTGGAACAGAGAACAATTTTCCTTTTAATTTTGTGGATTTTCCACATAACGCGCACTTTCCCATTTTATTTTTAGTTTTTTATTTTACGTTTTCTTATTAGCAGTGTGCACTAACTATTTAGGTGGGCCCTGCTTCAAACTTTGTATACAACCCTGATCTCAAATAAAAGCTTCGAAGCTTTTGAGGAAACGTCAAAACGAAAACAAGAAGAAGAAAAATTCTCCCTAGCGACTACCTTTTAGGTGTGCCCTGATAAGCGCCATGAACGAACAGACTGCAACCATGTTGCGTGCATTTTGTTATCTGAAGTTTGACACTTCCTTGACAATCGGTTTCTGTGAAGATAGATAAAGAGAAGAAGATTGGTGTGCATGGTGCTTTTCTACTTGATTGTTGAGATGAAACTCTTTTAAGACTGCAGAAATATAATTAATAACATAGAAATGAAGGTAATATATTTAATTTAGGATTGAATAAACTTCTTATGCAATAATTGTTCAATTCATACAGCGAATAAGTGAAAAAAAATTGGAAGCCTTTACGGTTGGTGCCATGGGCAAATGGCAACTATCTAAAAAGGAATTAGAAGAGCAAAAGAAAAAAGAAGATGAGGAAGCGGCGGCACATGTAATAAATCTGAATACATTGCAAAGTTTTTATACAAACAACAAATTTGGAATATTTGCAGGCTTTTAAAGAATTTGTAGAAACATTTCAAGAAACTCCTACACCTTCCTCAAAAGTATGGGTTAAGGCGGGCACTTATGATGCCGGCTCCAGACGTATGTTCTTACAGTTCTTCTGATCATAAAATATAATTTAATGTTTTTGAACAGGCGAAGATAATCGTGAAAAGGGGAAACTGTATAAACCTAGCTCGAAACTGGAAGAGAAAACCGCAGCCGAGAAAGCACAAGAATATGCTAAAATGCTAGCATCGGACTTGAAGAAAGATTCATTGCCAGTGAAAAAGAAAAACCAGGAGAAAAAGAAAAGTAATCTGGAATTATTTAAAGAGGAGCTGCGCCAGTAATTTTTATATGCCTTTTCTTACTTTTACGTGTGAAATTTCGTTAATTTTTAATTGTAGAATACAAGAAGAGCGCGAAGAGCGTCACAAATATAAGCATATTGCTCAGACTCAAGCAGTAGCTCAGATAGTTGCCGAACAATCTGCGGATTCTCGAGAGGCAACAGGATCACACGACACTGGCGATCCCAACACCACGAACTTGTATTTAGGCAATTTAAACCCAAAGGTATGCGCGAAACAATATAAAAATTCTTTCCATTTTTAACCTTTATTATCATCACAGGTCTCCGAACAACAACTGATGGAAATATTCGGACGTTATGGACCGCTAGCCAGTATAAAGATTATGTGGCCTCGATCGGAGGAAGAAAAACAACGTGGCCGCAATTGCGGTTTTGTGGCTTATATGAGTCGCAGGGATGCAGAACGAGCGCTTAGGACATTGAACGGTCGCTATATTATGGGCTACGAAATGCGTTTAGGCTGGGGCAAATCTGTGCCCATTATGAATCAACCTATATTCATACCACCTACGCTGTTGGAATTGACGTTACCTCCGCCACCCTCTGGTTTGCCATTTAATGCCCAACCGCTTCCGAACGAAAACATCGAAATCCCAAAAAAGAACTTTAAAGAATATACGACCGACGAGGAAAAAGAGAATATGCAAAAGGTATAAACGCGTTAATGTATGTAAGAATAAGTAATAATACAACTTTGTACTGCAGATTTTGCCGAAAACTGTTGTGAAGGTCTTTATACCCACTGAAAAGTAAGTGACACTTTAAATGAACTCCAATTAATGTACTAATTTATATTTCCAAAGGTCCGTGCTAAACATAATACATCGTATGATTGAGTTTGTAATTCGGGAAGGTCCCTTGTTTGAAGCTTTAATCATGAACCGAGAAATTGAGAACCCACTTTACTCATTTCTATTCGACAATGAAAGCCCTGCACACATTTATTACCGCTGGAAATTGTTTTCTTTGTTGCAAGGCGATAGTCCAAGCGAATGGAATGAGAATGAATTTCGTATGTTTACAGACGGACCGATTTGGAAACCGCCGATAGCCAATTTTTATACACAAGGCATGTCGGACGATTTGGTTGTGGACCCAGAGGCACCAGAAGTGCACAAAGGTGCATTATCCACAGCGTAAGTCATCTTGATCATTTTACATATTTGTGAAACTCTTGTGAAAACTTGTTTTATAGACAACGTGATCGTCTTGAAGATCTAATACGGCACCTAACTCCCGAGCGCTCACGTATTGGTGATGCTATGATTTTCTGCATTGAGCACGCTGATGCTGCAGATGAAATTTGCGAGTGCATCTCTGAGTCGATGGCTAATACTAAAACTTTGGTGTCGAAAAAGATCGCAAGGCTTTATTTGCTGTCTGACATTCTGCACAATTGTACTGTGAAAGTGGCAAATGCTTCTTTCTTTCGAAAAGCGTAAGTTCTCAACTCATTTTATGACGATTCAATTTCAATAATCTTTTTATAGCGTTGAGAAGCACTTGATCGATGTTTTTGAGAGTTTACATGCCTTTTTCATGACTATTGAGAGTCGTCTCAAAGCAGAGGGTCTTAAGTCGCGTGTATTGAACGTGATTAATGCCTGGCAAGAATGGGCAGTATACCCCAAGGATTTACTTGGTAGATTAAAGTGTATATTTCTTGGCAAACCGGTAATATTTGGCATGATTTCCAATGAAGATTCATTATTGTTGTATTTTGTTCACATATCACAGTACCGCCCATCACCTCCACCTGTTGAAGAGCCCAAAGAAGAAGAGGCAGAGGATATCGATGGTATGCCCATGTCGGGTGATGAAAAAGATGATGAGGATTTGGATGGTGTTCCCTTGGATGGGGCCGCTCTATTGAAAGGTGCACTGATGCGTGGTATCCCGGACGCATTGGCGAGTTCTCCCGCTACTCGTATTAACGAAATCAGTATTGATGCGGAAGATAGCGATGACATTGATGGAGTACCATGTAAGAAAATTCCGATGTATATTTTATTTGTTGCTTAATCCTTGTATTTCCTCCCAGTCGACGAAGACATTGATGGCATTCCTTTGGAAAAGGTACCCAATGAACAGTCTGACTATTTATCGAAATCAAATCAGAAGGGTGGTGCGTTTATACCATCCAAATGGGAAACAATTGACCCCGACCAAGTAGAGGCACAGGCAATTACTACCAGCAAGTGGGACACCCTAGAACAGCACCAATCACCAAAATCCTCGAGCGATTCCTCTACGAGCAGTGAAGATAGCGATTCACCGGGCAACAGTGCAGATAAACGCTTGAAGTTGCGCGAAATTGAAGTGAAAATAATGCATTATCAAGATGAATTAGAATCGGGAAAGCGAGACATTAAATCGGGCTGGACTATGGCGGAACAAGTAGATCATTATCGCAGAAAACTTCTCAAGAAGGTACCTCAAAATTGTCTAAACAAATGACCCTTTTTTTACCGATTTTTTTTTCCCCCAGGATTCTCGTACAGAGGCGACTACATCACCTCTGGCTTATTTGCACAGCAAGGAAATGAGACGTAGCGAAAGCCCGCCAAGCTCACGAAGATCGCGTCACAAACGGTCTCCATCACCTGCACAATACCACAGTGGGAATTCTTTCACGAGTCCTTCGCATAGCAGTCGCAAACGGTCGCGCTCCCCTCATTCCAGCCGTAGAGATGACTCACCGAAGCGTTCGTCGTATTCTTCCAAATCTGCTCGCTACGACAGTCCAGCTGCAACACCTTCACGGTCACGCAGGTTAAATTAAAAGCGAAAATTATAACTTGTTTATTATATACTAACTAGTTTATTTCAGGTCATCTACTCCAGTTCATTATTCACGATCCTCCTCTAAGCGTGAGGAGCGTGATTCCTACAGTGCTAGCAGTAATAGCCGAGGTTCTCCCTGTAGACATCGGTCCGATAAGCACAAACACAAGCATAAGCACTGAGTTTGCGACCACTCGAACAGTTTGAGTTTGCGAATTACGAACTTTAAAATATTAATTTAAACAAAATATTACTTATATTTTCCTCAATATTAAGAATGCAGATAGTGAATTGTGTGGCATGCACAACAACTGAATCGATGTAGTTTTATTTCAAAATTTCAATCGAAGGTCAATGGATCACGATATATAAAACAAATGGATTGATGCAGGTTTTATTTAAAAATTCGAACCGAATGACGATGAAACAAGAATTGAAAGTGAAGATGACCATCAGTTACATTTTAAAAAGGAGGTAGAATGTGTTGAAAAATTTGCTAGCTTGCAAGTTAAACTAACGAAGAATACTTTATATCTGAATACACACGCCAATTCTCCTCCAGCTTCATGTGGAATCTATTGTGGCTTCTTGTTTGTACACTTCTATAATATCTTCAATTATCTCCCAATATTTCTCTTTAGATATGTCCACCACGAACGGCTGCAATGAGAAATTGTGATACCATAAACTTGATAGTACCAAATGTTTAACAAAATTACCGTATACCACATGGAAGCCTCGTCAGCTTCATCAGCCAAAGGCACCTGCACACCATATGCCAGCAACGCTAAAGAAAGACAGCCCACAGCAGTGTGTGTTGGCTTGTGAATGAGAATCTTTGGACTGTGGTGAAAATCTTGCAGAAATGAAGCGGCTGTTTGTGCTATAGGTACAGAGCTCCAGACAGGACCCAGCCAGTCCTTTAGTGTCTTCATGTAGTACAGCAGAAACTGCGTGGGCATAGTAATTTTATAAAAATCAACAAGAAAAATTATCGCCCCAACTAATTTATTGATACGGCCAGTTTCAAAAAAGGTAAAATAAGGAACGTTGCCTGGGCTGCTAACCTGACCGTATCAATTCTATAAATGTCCTCGTACCTTATGAGGATGTTCAATATTTAAGTTAAACCTTAGGACACGAACTATGAGCAGTTCTGCTTGCACAATTGCATCTCGCATCGACCAGTATTCGTCATCTATGGTGAGAGCAGGGGCGTCTCGGTTTAGGGTGTTATGCATCACATTGATTACATCACGTATGTTGACGGTGTCATCTTTAATATTGCAAGCCAGATAGAGCGTTGAAGCGGCTATTAGCTGGAATATAAGTCAAGTATTCTACAATGTTATTTTAATTTTATCCGTGCAAAGATTTACATATTCATCATAGTCGGAACTTTTGACTTCTCGAAAGAATCGATGGAATATGACAGCAGCCGTGGCCGAGGTCAAGGGTTTAATTTCCAGCTTAATCGCACACTCGAATAGAAAGCGCAGGACTACGCCGGGTTTGTCAATTTTCCTACAACATTTACATTCGGTGAGCAAGTTCAAAACAACATTAGTGCGCTTAATAATTACCTGTAATCAGTTGGTATTATCTTTTGTAATTTATTCTCCTCAATTCTCTTCTGTATTGACATAACATCCACAATAGTTTTCATTTCGGAAAATTCTGATTATCTGATGAACCCTATAAATTGAAGTCTGAAAAATTAAAATCCACATATAAAAGATGCCTTGAAAAAGAGCTTTTATCGATGTTCCTAATCTATATAAATATAAATAACTTCAAATAAGTTGAGCATTTCAGTTGTGTATTAAACAAACAAGGCTGAAACTAGTAGGCGCTGAAAGGCTTGCTTTCTTCTTGGCGGAACAAACCACAACAAAAACAAGGAATCTCTTTTACATAGTTGGCGAAGACTTAGATACATTGTCGCTGGTGGTGTAGGATGTATCTACAAATTTACTATCTCTGCATTTGGACGTTACCAAACTCCCAAGAAATATTTTAAACGGCCAATATTGGCAATACACCGGAGATAAATTGAATGATTTGCAAGCGATGCAATCACAACAGAAAAGTATAAACAAAAGATGCGGTGGTAAATATGTGTGAAATAAGAGACCCTTGTATTGAAGAGTGGCAAGCGATGCAATCACAAGAGGAAAGTACAAACAAAAGCTCCGGTGGTAAATGTGTGAAATAAGAGACACTTGTGTTGAAGAGTGCATATTGAGAAACGCACTCGCCCAGCCGCAAGTCGAGACTTGGAAGTCAAATCCTGCTATATTCCGGACTAAACCAACAGGTCATTTGTTGTTGTTTTTAAAAATTAATGCAAAACTTAGTGCGCCAGTGCGAAACCGACATAAATAAAATAAACAGGTATAATTTCCATAAACTAAATATAATTGGAAAGTTTCCTTAAAGTATTTGCACTTTCTGTGGTACGCCAACTATTTCTCAACCTTTGTCAAATGGAATATGTTTTACATAGTACTGTGATGTTTGCTCACTTATTATTTTAATAATACTCAATTCATTTAATATTAATGCAAATTACTTACAATATTAAATATTAGTTTCACTGTGCAAAACAGGAATTGCATGCAGCGAGTGAAAGGCGAAAAATTTTTATGCAATTTTTTTTCAATCTCTGCCTTCAGATGTCGCCTCAACAAAAGATACCCATTTGACATTTGACAGTGTTGCATTTAAAACAAATATTCATCCGTCTTGTTCCAATTCAATATTATTCCATATACACAAGCAATATGGATACGGATTCCACTCGCTCGTTGAACATTCAAAACAAAGATACAGTAACTTTTTTTTATTGATTTTTCCATTGGGTGTGCACGTCTGTTAGCTGGGCGTAAAAAAGGGTTTAAATATAAAATATAGTTAAATTATGTGAACAGATGCAATTTTTTACAGTGAAAATATAGTGTTAGATAAATACACCCTTGATGTTGGTAAAATTATAAAATAAATGCGAATAATTTGGGGGCATACTACTAGAAAAAATGATAACATTCCTCCACTCATGCAAATAACAAATATAAAAATAATGTTAAAAATAAAATATAAGTGTGAAAAATTGAAAATAAACATTAGCGTTTGCAATTTTTTTGTTTTTTATACAAAATTATTTGTTTGTGTTATTGACCATGAACTTCAATATTTACAGACGGCAGAGGTGCTGAAAGAAAAATTACTTAAAGAACAAAAATAAACGTATTTCTAATACAAACGAAACGGCAATTTTGTTCATGGAGTTGATATTGGACGAACATTTCATAATTAATATTAAATTCTTTGGATATAAATAAAAGTGATAATTATCCACAAAAAAATTTAAAAACTATAAATATAATAAAAAGAAACATTAAGTATTTCTACGCACAATTTTCATCGCGCGGGTCGTGGGTGCATTGTGTGAAAACTGTTTATTGTTATAACTTCTTTTTTTCTTCGAGTAGTACTCATTTCCCTTACCCTTGCATACATAATTAATTATGCCGCAAGGTATAAGAATAATACGTACAGTCAGTTATTGTTAAATCAAAACAAACAAAAATCCAATTAATTTGAATACGCGGTCTCAATATTAGTATCCAATTAGGAAGAGTTAATGGCAGCATCCCACATGTTGTTATTAAAAATTAAAATTATACAAGTTTTTTTTTTGGCCCCAAAGAAAGTCCTACTGAAAACTTTCTCTGTGTTCGTATTGGCAGTTTTTCCATTTTCGCTCACTCGTCCAAGTCAATTTTTAATTGTAAATAAATTCAACGACTGCGCGCTAAGATACTAGTACCAATATCTCGTAGCTCCGGTTGGCGTCTGTATTTGTTGCTGTTGCAAAATTATTTTGCAAACTTGCGTTGATGAAAAATGAAACTAAAAAGAGTAAAAGTGTGCATAGAAAGCTAAACAAGAAACAATTTGAAATACTCGTAATTATAATCAGTCTGGTGGCAGTATCAATACCCTACTAAATACAAGTGCCGGCAACAATAAACAAGCAATTTGAACGAAATGGAAGAATATGCCACATTATTAGCTTATTGGAAACTGACTAATAATTGATTGAACTCGTAAAATGTCTTCCCACATATAGCGGCAATATCAAGACACCCCCCACCACCCCACTGATTGAACAAAACACAGCTCACCTCAGTTCCGTTTATGCTTGTGTTACGAACGCTCTATCCAAAAGCAGGAATCCATCAAAATCGTTTAGGGTACCCCCGTAAATAATAAAAAGTATACGCGAGTGCGGCAAATATTCTACAAAGGTGGTGCTGATGAGTACGAGATGACTCCGTTGACGACTATGACTATGTCGCCTCTCTATTGCGCCAAGTGTGTGGTTGTTTGGAAGAAAGCACAAATACTAGCGCAGCGTCGGACAAGGCGAAGTCGACAATATGCGTTCACTGGTAGCGAGAGCGGCTAATGCGCCTTTCGCTTGGCTGAGGCCAATAGTTTCAGAATTTAGCTTGACCAGTTCGAACACAATATTCGAACTTTGCGTAAGATCCCACACCATCTTCAAATATAACCGTTAAATTGATCGCGGACACTCGTTATGAAATATTGAAGTGAATGTGGCAAAAACAAAATGAATATAATATAATAAATAAATATTACAGTGTTTGAATACAAGAAAATAATAAAATTGCACATACAAATGATAAAAAAGCAAATTATTTGAAGCGATATTTGCAAATTTTGAGTATTATTTTTTAATTTAAAAATAACATTTTTAATGGCAAAGACGTGAGCGCTAAAAATAAAATTATACGGGACGGCTATTTATGTAATAAATTTTAGAATTCTTAATTTTTTGGTTTTTTTTTTTGAAAATTCACTGTGCGATTGGACCTTGCGGTGCTGTGCGGTTCACACACGCATAATGCAGAGACGTGGGAATATGACAATTGAATAAGTTGAAGAAGAACCTGCGTTTATGAAACAGAAATTTGTGTAGTTTGTACCGGTTAAGAACTAAATTCTAATTACTAATTAATAATGTAATTTGGCATATAATTCGATAAATATGCTGACGACAAGAGTATTTATTATACTCGACATTCACACTTAAATTATTGTGTATATGAAAGTCCTAATTAGCACTCGCAAAAATTGCCCAAATGTGTCACGAAACTTTTGCGGAATTAAATAATTGTCATGCTCGGATGCAAATTTCTCAAGGAATTATTTTTGAGTGTAAAAATAAACAAATTGGTCTTGAAAGTAGAGAATGCAGACGCATTAAAATTATTATTATTAATAACTTAGACAGACAATTAATTACGTGTACAAGGGACTCGAGCACACTACAAAGTAAAACTTGGACTAGAAGATATAGAAGACAGAGTATAACGAGAGTCCTCTAAGAGAATTTTAAACCACAAGCCAACGCTTGAGGGACTAAAGAGCTAATCACTAGACGGTGGAGTACGATCATATTTAAAATGATGTGACTAAATAGCCAAAGAGACTGCATGTATATGTTCATTAATTGAAGTGGTTAGAGCCTCTGTGGGCCCAACTGAAATTCAGCAGAGAAAGAACGATGTCAACACAGACCCAAAATGGTCAAATGAAAGTTGTGACAATTTTCACTGTAGGCTGAAACCAGCAAAATTATTTACTTCAAGTTGAAAACTGTGTTCAATTCGTTAACCAAAACAAGCCTTCAATTGTTTCGTTGAATTGTCTAAAACAATAACAAGTCTTTCAAATCAAGAACAACATTGTCATTATACCGGCCAACGTCTGGTGGAGATGACACCCTCTTGTACCTACTGAGGCAATTATAATAAAGCCTCACTCCACCCATTATGTTCAGTCTGAGTTACTATGAACGATTTTTTGTATTTTGTACTGGTAGAAAAAAGTGTCAATTACCCACTAATTTTAATTGTTATTGGTTAAACTGTTCTTAGGAAATGAATTCTTATGATATATGCATCTGCAGGGATGTCTGAAGAAATCGTTATTATATATCGTACTTCCTTTCATATGGAAGCATATTGCTAAAATATGAGAGTATGATAGACTACTTGGTTGGAAGGTAGAAGCAGAGACTTCCATCGTTGAATATTTGCCTGGACCCTGCCTTTGTTATAATATTAGTAAAACGCTTCCAAATATCTATGGTATATTTGAAATCTATAACTTATTATTATAATTTATTATAGTTAGATTCCTACGTCTTTGTACCGAAATGTTTGCCTTTATGAATTTAGCTTTATTTGATACCGAATAAAATATAGTTTAATTGAGAACTAGTGATGTACATATTTATTTATTATAATAACATTGTTCTAAATACATTCCATATTACAAATCAACTCATTGGGTACCCTTTCAATTGAATTTAACTTTTACAGAGTATGCACAAAAATAGAATTTTATATTAAGACATCAGCTTTATTGATAAACATAACATGATTGCTGATATCAACACTATTTTAAATACATAAACAATAGTAAATAGTAATTAAGCAGACTCAATACACCGACTTTTAACTAATATTAACTCTTGAAAGTGGTAATATACTTAAACAAAAGTCAACGAATCTTACTAATCAATAAATTTAAATTAGTTTAAAATTCGAATAAAAAACTAATACGTGAAGATGCCAGCAAAACTAGAAGTACCGGGGCAGCCCTCAACAGGCACACGTCGTACGCCCAGCCATCCTCTCTATTTGAACGAAGGCCTGAGCCCCAAAAAGACAGCCTTCATCATTGTAACAGTCATCG
Source organism: Clusia tigrina (assembly GCA_920105625.2). Lineage (NCBI taxonomy): Eukaryota > Metazoa > Arthropoda > Insecta > Diptera > Clusiidae > Clusia > Clusia tigrina. The sequence goes on from OV050030.1 coordinate 426,326,528, forward strand.
GCTGTATAGCGATACTATGGCCGAAAGTATTCTATCCCATGATGTTCGGTGGCACACCACCGAAAACCACGGTGAAGGAACAACGCGGTCCAGGCGGTAAGTGCACCACAGAAATGCTAAGCTGCCACACCAATGGCGCTATTTGTCGTCATCTTTTATTTATTTATATTTATGTATAGATTTTTACTTTCTAATGATATATTTACATTTATTTTATGTGCGTTCTTGTACCGCTGTGTGTATGATTGTTCTTAATACGTAATTACGAGCGCTCTTGTAGGTTGTTGTGATGTCGTGCTTGACAGGGAGCAATTTTTGAATACCACACCATCACAAATCGGACCTCAGTTGTATCGCAAGCAGCTGAATTTGTTTACCGGCGAGATGAGTACGTTTATGGAGCGCATTCGTTGCACAAATAACCAAACAGCTTGTTTAAATAGTTTTTCATATTGTTTTTATGTTTGCCTTCACAATATGAAATAACAAGTCAGGTCATAAAGCGAAAATTCCTGACGTTAATTACAAATGGTACTAATCTGTTCAATTTAACACTAGCATGAGAAGAATTTCAACAGGTATTCAATACACTGTTTGAAAACACTAAAAGCCTTTTAAATTAAAATCAAGTAATAATAATAATTGTTTAAATAATATTTGTGGAATACTCGTACCATGCCGACATTTATTAATGTTAATTAATTAGAACCAAAGAGTATGCATAAATTGAAATTGAATCACTCAAAATTTTGTGATATGGAAGTATTTCACAGAAATCGGAAAGTGGCAAGGGGAAGCGAGATGCAATGCGTGTATTTTTGTTCGAGGGGTGTACTAGAAAACCCCTCGAACAAAATGTTTGCAACAATAAGTTCGTTCGTCAAGCGAGCTCAATATATTTATACTCTTTGTTAGAACTTTTTGAACAACGAGTACTTACCATTTTGGAGCGCACACTGGAAAATCTCAATTTGTTCTATTCTCAAGCAAAGAGAACAAAACGACCGTTAAAATTTCTTCTTCTATTTCGCACTTCTCGTTCCATGAAACGGCATAAAGAAGAGGAATTGAGGAATAAGAGGCTTAATTGGGATTTAATTATATAATATGTAAATTAATTATATATAATTAATATACGAAAAATAAATTGTTCCCTTAATATAATATATAAGGAAATATTTATTTGTTTAAAAGAATTAATCACAATAATAAATTATCGTCACTAATTTAAAAGAAATAGTCATGGCTACCAGGGTCTTGAAAGAAGGAAATAATAATATACTAGCATGAGGAAAATACTCCCAAATAAACTCTGCTTGTATCATTTTTACATGAAAATGTTTTTCCCTGTTTCCATTCGAGTGGAAACCAAACATATTCGGCCACCAACAGAAATGCTCCACCAACAGAATACTCTGCATGGCGCCAAGCAAATATTAGTCAAGTTTCTCTTAATTTCCAATGCCACTTTTACCTTTATTTTACCATAAAATATACTGTGTGGGTGGGGGTTATATGTTGAGCTAGTGGTTCTAGTGTTAATGTTGTTGTCGATGCGCATACATTTGAATAATATTAACATACTTTGCAATTATAACATTACATGCTTTGTTACGCTATGATTTTGAGCTGTTGAAAAAGAAACCGAAATTCCATTCTGTATGCGAAGAAATCAATGGGCATGTCTGATTTAATAAATGTGTTTGTTTTTATTTTGTTTAAGTTAAATTGTTATTTTTATTTGAAGTTAAATGCAGAAATAAAAAAGCGCATGCTTAACTGCACACACATGTGTGAGATCTATGTTTTAATTGTAGTTTATCGTACAGGTATACGCCAAGAGCGCCCTGCTCACCTGCATCCCGAATCGATATATCAAGCCATGCGCGAGCGTGGACGTGCCATACCAGCCACACCCACCATACCAATTTTAGATCGAAAGGGATCACCGAGCAATCCACCGCCGCGTATTGTTGAAGGCCGGGTAAGTCTGTTTTAAATGGAACGATTTTAACAATTTTTTTTTTAATTGCTATTCTAATTAGGGTGACAAAAACTGCGATGCTCAATTATTCAATCAATTCCACTATTCCAGAAAATTATGTTATCTTATGAAATGTAGATGGGAAGGAGAGAGATAGATAATTTATTTCAAATACGATATACGATATTTGATTTAAATTGACATCTTGTCCCTTTATCTTCTTTTCCTTATTTATAATATCAGTTGAGTCACATAATTAGTAGCGCCACCTGGCCATTTTTACAGATTTAGTACTATTCCCAGCATACTTGTGTCCAAACCATGTGTCTCTAACTACCTTGGCATTTATTATTGTGAACAGCAGTGGGTAAAAATAGATAATTTTGTGGATTAGTCAAGAATGCATATGAAAAATTAAAAAGTACATATTATACAATACCTACATATTAATAAGATAATTGAACTTGTGCCAATTTGTGAAGCGCTAATTTTCATATTTACACCCTACACTGAAAGATAGAGGGCATCTTAGTTTGGCCACCTTTTCACATACATTGATACATATCAGTAGATTGGTTTTGAAATTTTATATAACTTAAATTGTATCACATAAACTGTAAGGGAAGCTGAAAATGAATACAATTCAAGCTTATTAATTCTCATAATAACCCAACCCATCGTTAATAAATAACTCAGCTGGAAATAATCAATTCATGGGTAGCAAATTTGAAAATAATTTTGTACTTAATTTCGGAAGAAATCTACTAAATAAGTAAAAAATGGGTCCAGAGTGGAAGATGTGTTCAAACGAATTGCTAAAATTAATAAATTGCTATAATTAATTACGAGTTCTTTAGAAATACAGAAGAAATAAAAACAGTTAGAAATACAGAAGAAAAATCTATGAAATGCCCTTATTTCAGACATGACCAGGTTACACCTTAAGTATAAATAATGGGCGAGAAAATGAATAGAAATATTCATAACTAAAATAATAATAAAATAAAAATAAGTAATTCTTTAATATTTTGAAAAGAAAACGTAAAAATGAGTCATTTAGAACATGAACACAATTAATCGTATCTAAAATAATAATAAAATAAGAATAAGTCATTAGTTAATATTTTAAAAAGAGAACGTGAAATGAATAAAAAAATGATCAAACAAATTGTACTTGCTCTCCGGATTGTGAAATCTTCCGTTTGTGATTGATTCCCCAACAGTAACATTGAGCAGATCGTAGAGTGAGTTTCTAACCGTAGATTAAAGATGTCAGTCTGCTTTATTTATGCGGCATGGGAAATGGATTTTGCAATTATGACAACTTTAATAAATCTGTATTGATCTTGCAATAAACACAAAATTTCCAGAACTGCTTGGAGCAGACATTTTGCCACATTTCGAACAATGTGTACCAAGTTTTGTTCCAAATCTTGCCACGTCATAGCAGTTCTCTGTGTGTTTAATGCTGCAGTTTCATCCAAAATCCACAGACCAATCCGTTTATAAGATGTGCTGATGATATTTAATTGTTATTTCTTTTTTTATTTAATTTTTGTTGTTGTTTTTTTGTAATTAAAAGAAATACACAAATTTGACCACCTACGAAACTGGCAGGCGAACGAGTGATCGAGCTATGGCCATGCGAGTGAGCAGCCGCAGAGTGAAAGAGAATTTCACGGCCAAGATTTCGCGCTGTTCCAAACATTGAACGCATTTTCTTTTCTACGAGTACTAACGGAAATTTGTTTTTTATGTTTTTATTGTTATTTTTTAATTTTTTTTTACGAGCATTTGCATTTCCATGCAATCAGCTGTTGAATGAATAATTCATGAAATTTGGATTTTAATTAAAAAATGCCAAGTTTGGGCGGTAATTTTTTACGGATTGCCGTGATTTGATGAATAAGATATAAAATACACTAACAGATAATACATTTAATTTAATATGTTCATATGTATATACTATATAAAAAACTGCTTAATAATAATATATCTTTGAACAGCCTGGCCCAATACCCGGCATGCGTCCACCCATGGGAGCTGGTTCCGTTCATCAGCCTCAGTCGAAGGGTGGCAGCATGGGTTTCGTTATGCCACTGTACACAATCGGCATAATTGTGTTCTTCGGTTACACTATCCTGAAGGTAACAAAGAGAGATATTTAGCAAGCCTTGTGAATAACCGTAATTATTAAAAGCAGATAGTCTTCAAGAAGCCTGTACCAAACGCGCCTTACGGAGCCGCACCAGCAGATCCCAATTTCAGAAGAGAAGTATTTGCCCAAGAGAATGGCCGACATGTTGAAGAGCTGAACGGCAACCCCACAATAGGTAAGCGTTTAAATTTCTGTTATGCTCAATACAAAAATCAGATTCTTACACCGCTAAGTTAAATAAAATAGAATTAGAAACAAAAATCATACAAAATGTAGTAACATTTTTGCTATCATTTCCACTTGTCTTTTGTGAATTCTTGTTAAAAACGCTCGCACAGGATGGCGAGAACATCACACAAGTAAGAGCTGCATTAGTTTGCCACAATGTCGTTTAATTATTTCATTGTAGAATAGTAGTGTAAACAAAGAAATCTCATTTATACGATCATTTTAAAATATGTCCTTCTCTCGGCGGTTCTGTGGTGATTTTACACGTAACTTTATTAAAATGGTAAAAAATCCACAAAAGAATCCTGGTAGGAACTCTCTGCTGCTTCATACCTGTACACTACCGATATGCATCTAATTACCTTTGACGTGATATGCTTTCTTTCAGTGTTGTATTTGCATTTGTTTTTGTAATATTTGCTTATACTTAGCACACCTATTCACAACCACCAGCAAGCAAAAACCCCTTCATTCTAGTTGATTTTATGTTAATTTGTACCGTATTTTAACCTTTTTCTGTACAGTTTGTGTTTAAATGTTGTAACGTAAAAATCCCATTCAAACTAGTACCAACAAAAATTTTAGGTACTAATCTGCATACGCACGACCCCAGAAATGGTAGTGATCTCTACAATGCAAGCTTATCAGCAGCTACTGTTGCTTCTAATTTATCATCATCACTAAAACAACATCACCAACAACACCACCACCAGCAGTATCAACCGCATCAGCAGCACGATCAGCCACAACTGCAACCACAACACGCCGCAGCTCGATTCATGCCGTTCAATAAGGAAACCGAACAGTTAATGGAAATCGAGAAGCTCAGAAGGAAGCTCGAAGATACGGAAAAGGCAATGGCAAAGCTAATCGCTGAAATGAATTCAGATCAGTATGAAGCTAAGGTTAGCTATTAACAAGGTTTAAAACCGCTTAAAAATGTTTGATCGGACATTTTTTTTAATTTTTCCTCACTTTAGTTTTTTTTCAAATTTAAAAAAATGGGTCTATTTATAAACACAAAACATTTTTAAAAATATTTTAAAAATTATTTCATCTTAAAAATTGTTACACAGTGTTTCTCTTATATTTCAATTATGCCTATTTACCTATAATTTATCAATCTTTTTTAGTTGTTATTAATTTGTATACCACTTTTCATTTTCAAGATGATCGCCATGCAATTTCTAAAGCGGCTACCACCACATTACTAAAAACTCAAAATAAATCGTCAAAAAAGCAAATCATTTCAAATCTAAGTACATACGAGTATAACTTTTTTCTTTGTTGATCTTTGACTCTTAGATTATGAAGAATGCATCCCTTTTAAACTCCCAAAGTACTCCCTTACAAATGGCATGAGTGAAAATCTACTTTTTACACCTTAGTTGGAAAGCTTTCGTACATTTTCTTCTCGGTTCGTGGGCCTTTGGTGTCGGGTGTGGCAGTTACTCAAGTCCAATAGCATGTACAACATTTCAAGCACGCATAAATTTAACTAACTTAATAATAACAACTATAGCAGCTAACTGAAATTTGCATTCCACTAGTTTCAAACTGAGAAAGGGACATATTTTAAATGGTTTTTATTTTTAATTTCGTACGTCATTTCTTCCTCTTTTCATCTTTCCTCAATGATTCATCAAATTTCATAATTTCATGAAATTACTCAAACATACGCCAATCACTCATCTCTCATATCTCAAATCTTTTATGTATTTTCATTTTTCAGAATATTTATTTTTTTTACATACATACATAAAATTCATCTATATATATAAGAGCGAGGAAGTCTTATTAATTAAAAAGTATTTTGAATTTTGAATTTCCTTTTCTCATGATTTTTCATATTTTTATATAAATTTTTGGTATATTGAAACTTAAAAAAATCTCCCATAGTTGTAACTGCTATTCAAGGTTTGATTGACGCTGCAGATGAGCAATTAAAATTACGAGAGAATAATGATAATGCGACTTCAGATCTTTCTAAGGTTAGCTCAAAATTGTTTTCAATAAAAATTGCACCAACAATTGAGACGTTTTTCTACTCTCTCTCTATCTTCTTATTAACACTTCAAAAATTCTAACAACTGAGCCAGTTGTGTATATATATATGTGTGTGTGTGCTGCTATCGTTTCTTACTAGTCTAACCAAATACTCTATAATAAGAGTATTTGGTCTAACGTTTATTCTAGTCTAATTCCAATTCTAATGTAACACATTTATAGTTTTATTTCAACTGTTAACCTGCTTGAGTTAATTAATTACTTGTGTCATTGAATACATGTCATAGAATTAATTTTTATTTTTACATAAATTTGAATGCGCAGAAATCAAACGACAAATCGACTTCGAACAATGGTTGCATTTCCAATGGGCATACTTCCAATGACGAGAAAATAGCTGTAGAGAAATCCCATGGTCAACAAAAGCAAAAGGGCGAACATAAGGAAGTGTCGCAACGGAATCGCAGAGAAGGAAGCACTGAACGTACAGTTGCGGTAAGAGTGGTTACTTGTATAGACTTTCTTTCATACCCGACACTCATTAATAGGGGGATGCACAAATTTATAAATTCTCTGAGAAAAACTAGGGTGTATAAAATTAGGTATATTCATAGTGTAACTAACAAAGTGATCCAAGACCAGAGTCTAGGTTTGGTAAATTTTAGTATATGGTAAATATTTTTTTGACAGAAATATTTTTTTTCTCACTCTTTCCTCTGTAAACTGTGGGATGGCGATGACATAAAATAAGAGACGTGCTGAAAATTCACATTTTAATGAGGCTAAAGATTCTCAATTTACACAAACAGAGCTCGCATGACGAACGAAATTATTGTTGCAAAAATTTTGTTCGAGGGGTTTTCTAGTAAACCCCTCGAACATAAATACACGCATTGCATTTCGCCTCCCCTTGCCGCTCACCGATTTTTGTGAAATTACCATCACTTCCATTTCACAAAATTTTGAGTGATTCAATCTCTATTTATGTATACTCTTTGCTTTTTTAATTGGCGCAGTCACAATGGCTGAAACTATAAATTCCTTCCTGCGCAAATTGCCGGGATTAAACTCACACTGAACCAAGGACATAAATATATACAAAAACCATTTAATCTTAAGCATCTCTGAGTTTCGTTCGATATATTATTCAGCTATGAGGGAAATGATAGGCTTAGATAGCGTCTTATAGGAGTAGAGAAGTTCCCAACTATAAATCAGTTTCTGAGGCACGTTGGTATTCACAGAAATAGGATACAGGAGAGTAAGGGTTTTTGAAATTTTGGACCAGATCAAATGTGATTTTATAATTTGATTTTTTTATTATTTTATATACGTTTTGGCATTTTTTGTTATCCTACTTTTTAAATTACGTGTAATGAAGGTTCTTGGAATGGAGGTAACAGCCAGTTGTGAGGGCGGCCAAAAATGGAAAGGACGACCTCCAACTCCGGTTGTATTTTCACATAACGAACATGTAAGTGTTCCTCTAACTAAATAAAACCCAGAAAGTTCCAAGAACAGAACTATAATATTTTGACTCCATTTAACTCCATTTGATCGAGTCTTTCTATATATTTTTTTGAATAATGTAGTTTTATCTTTATAAAATTTCAGTCCAAAGATGACGTAGATATACCAGAACCGCAATCAATTTATTTGGAGGGTTCATTAGCACATGAATCTCAAATTTTGGTAGCCGAGTCAGAGACAAAAACCGAGGAAGTCTTTGATGAGGAATTCAATGGATCCACCGAAGAACCAGCTGTGAGTTAAACTGTCTAAGTAAAAATAAATAATTATTTAAAATATGTATTTCGTTTACAGGTTGTGCTCAGTAGTAAAATGACATTATCGTTAATCAACTTAGACTCCAATCAACCACAAAACGACGAGGAAGCCAATAGTGGCGGTGATATCGACAGTCCTCTAGCGGATGATATCGAAATAATTGGTGTTGAGGAAAATTAAAAATTTATTGGCACTGATCGTCCAAATAAATATTTGATAAACATTTAAAAAAAAAGCAACAACTTACACGTAAAAATCCATTGCTACAAAAATGTCTGCGTTTAGTAAAAATGTAATCCATAATAATGCTATTTGTATATTTATATTTATATGTAAAAAACTCTTTTAAATGTGTAAACACATCGCGTAAATGTTGTGAATACGTCGATTTACGTTTGTTTGGAGTATGCATAAAACAATTTGACTGATTATGTTTTTCTTTCTTCTCCAAATGCAATGAAATTTGACTTCCGTTATATGGAAAAGAGAAATTAACATAAAAAACTGTTGCCAAATATAATAACACGTTCTGCGCTTTAAATGTACTCTAGTGTAAAAATAACCGATTCTTCATTGAGTCTTCGTCATTGTGTGTGCTCCCTTTTACAATTTTATTGAACTTTTGTACCCAGTATGCTCAAAACGATTTGTATGCCAAATATTACATCAATTTCATTTGTAATTTTATTGTTATTTGCAACATATTCCTTTAATATGTAATCTAGTCCTCATATACTTGCATCCTAATATGCACATATTATTTATCATTAATTTTTGTAAAATTCATCATTGTTATTTCTCATCAGAATATGTTTAACATATTTTCATAAATAAATATATAAAATACTTGTAGTATGCAATTTGTCAAGCTAGATTTATAAACTAAAAACTAATAAAATATGAAGAGAAAGGTCCAATGTTCGTGTTTCTTTCTAAAAATATAGCCGGTAATCAAATATTTCTAGTATTACTACGAGAAGCAGAAATTCAATATTGGCTTTAACCAGAATATAAAGAATTATAACAATTACTAATAAAATTTGATTATATGATTTAAAAATGTATCTATATTTTTCCAGTGTTCTTTCTTATGTCCATGTGTAATATATTAAGTACTTTCGGTGAAAAAATGGATCTTTTGAATACCAGTTTTCAATCAGACTGGTGTATCCTGAGAATCAGTATTCTCTGCAATATCAATATCGCAAGGAACGCGAAAATGAACGATTGATTCACTCGACACTTTGAATTATTTACTGAAAATATATAATATAATGTGGAAAATTATTCAAAACGGAATATATCGTATCAGCTTTCTTATAGGTTGAGGTCGTGAACCCTACTTACAGGGCGGTACCAACAACTGCAAAAAACTGTATTAGCAATGAAAATTTCTGAGAAATGTTTAGAACCAGCATAAATCGAATTTGGTTTAATTTGTTAATTTCGTTTGTTTTTTGTAATATAAAAAAATCATCAAGTGCATTGAATATTTATTTCGGTAATTTTCTCTCGTGCTCTTCCACCATACCATTTGTATTCCATGGCCTAATTCAGGCCAGCTTTTTTCTTTAAATGAATCAACCCTGGGGTATCCGTATGACAAAGTACACGTAGGTGCTCCGATTCCCAGTATATTGTTCTAGTATAAGGTGAATTTATTTACAGTAAGTAAATTCACCTTGTTCTAGTAACTTTATTCTATTATTCAAATCATACATTTCTAGATTTCTATTATTTAAATATTAAAAAGCAAGCAGTTGTGAATGCTTTTTCGAATACTATTAAACACTATTTAATTAATATTATAGGTATTTTAAGGAGGTGTAATTGCTTGTTCCCTTTGTGAAATATCCACAACTGTCTTTTAAATAAGCAGTAAAAACTAGTTTAAAATGTATAGGGGAGGTTTCTTTCTACAATTTAAAACACACCATGAAGTTAAAATTGCCTTTTGATAACAATTTTGCAATTCGTAAAACACACCATGAAGTTAAAATTGCCTTTTGATAACAATTTTGCAATTCCATTTCGTTCCTCTCGTTGCTTATTATTGAAATAGGTGCAGGGTTGTTAAGACATACTTTTTTAAACAGCTGAGAAATATCATCCAAGAATTTGACATTTGGATTTGTATGGGAAAATTGTTTTGAACGGGGTTACGTAAAATAAGTGAGTATTGTTGGTTTTACAGTTTTTGCAAAGTAAATATTAAGCATAACACAAAAACCTACTAAACAACACCAAGCAGTGTATAAGTGGCAAGAATAAAGTGGAACGAATTTTAGAGTCTCATGAATATATTGTTAAAGTAATAGTTTTTGATCTCTTCCGCAGGTGACGATGTCTGTTTTCAAGTCAAAATATTATGACCATCCCGAGGGCACGGATGCCCTAGGTAAAATGATTGCTACTAACAAAATAGTTGCCTCCGCAGGTATAGCTTGGTCGTGCATGGATGTATTGATGTTTACTAAAACCAAGGGATACATGCCTACATTGGCTCGCTTCATTACTAACACTGCTCCACTTATGGGTATAGCGACAGCTTTTACAATGACTACATACATTGCCACCAATGTGCGTGGCAAGGATGATAGGTGAGAACAGGAATATCAGTTTTTTTTCAAAATATGTCCAGGCTAATAATTCCTCCTGTAGATGGAACTACGTCCTGGGTGGCTTGGCTGCAGGTAGTGTCGTTGGCGCATGGCGGCGCAATGTGTTCTATGGCATGCTATTTGGAGCGTTTTTTGGTAAATTTGATTTCGCTACCAATGGAAACATCTTTTTAAAGTAATTATTTTCAGGTATTGCTGGCAGTTTGAAAAAACTATCAATTCAGGAGGGTTGGGAATTCTTTCCAGACAGTCATCACCAACATGGCAGTATTGGTGGCACCACACATGATTGGACACTTATGAGAGAGCCCGAACGAAATTGGAGCACTTCCAAGGAATGTTAAACACAAACATTTTTTATGATTTTGCAAACTTTAAATGAAAATACAGGCGATAAATGCAAGGAAATAAACCATGAACTTTGCAACGGAATGTGTAATAAACGAGTCAGATTGTTTTTGGAGCTATAATTCTAAAAAATAATAATTTATCCTTATCAAAATGCTTGCATTTGAAAATTTCTACGCAGATATGATGAAGTAATGTTTTTAGCTAAAACCATATTAAAACAAAATATTTTAAAGAATTAATTAAAATATAATTTGTGATTTGTTGAAATTATGAAATGGTCCACATATTTTGTGAATGAAATTGAAAATGTGAAAGGATTAATTTTTTCTGGGCCTATATGATTTATAATAATTATAAAGAAAATGCATCAGCTTCGCATCAATTCCAAGAATGATTCTGGTACCTAAAACTTCTAATGTCCGTCTTAGCACACAAGCTTTAACTTCACATGATATTTTAGTAGTCACGTTGAAATCCATGGTAAACTAGAGTCTATTAAGTACTCAGTAACCTTTCTTGCATACAAAATTCGAAGCTCCCAAGTATAAAATTGTGATCTGGCAGGAGTTCAGATTATGCAACACCAGTTGTCATATCGAAGTCGGGTCATTATAGCTGTGAATCTACATTTTAATATAATATTAAGATGTATCCAGGCGAACAGAAAAAGGAATTTGAAATCCTACTGGAGCTCCTTCGAGTGACATTTAAATATTTCAAAATTTTTAGTTTGACCCATTTTCTTTAAATAAGTTAAATACGCATACAGTAAATTACATTATATTAAAGCCAGCTACCCTCTGTGGTCCAGTGTTAAGCATGCTAGACTCACGCTCAGAGTGTCACAGGTTCAAATCCTACCTCGGACCTGGCCTCAAAAATGTTTCTTTCTAAAAAATCTTTTCTCTTCGAGTCAAAGCTTTCAGTAGATAGTACTCATTCCTCTAAACCATGGCAGTTATAATTAATTATCATGTGAGATATAATAATAATAATATATTAAAACCGAATGGTGTTCTATTAAATTGATGTGAATGCTGACAATACCTTACCCTGTGTGGTGATTCTGCGGAGAGGTTGCTGTAATGTGTAAAATCCGTGCATTATAATGGATGGAAGTATGTATGAGGATGTTTTCTAAAGGAAATACATTATAGTAATGTTCACTGAAAACAGTCATGCACTAATGAAATTTTAGCCTGGAACTGGATAATAAACCCATATCTCATATACAGAGCGGCTCACCCAACTCTAGCCATGAAATGCTGTTTGAACAAACCAACTAAAGCGCTTCAGAAACGATTATATGGCAGCATTCGGGAACTGCCAAACAGATGTGGATCCAGAGCATGAACTATTTTACCATACATATTTTGGGAATACTATTTTGCAACCAATACTCCCAATATTGGTTATGAAGATCACGGTAAGCAATTAACTTACGAATTGGAGGAGAGAAAAATATGCCAGTAAGCTGAATACGCTGATGAGGCTGCAGCATTTCATTACAAAAGGACCGACCACCCGATGCTGATGCTCTTCCGCGAAGTACTGTTTAAGAGGACAAAAGCACTGGTGAATAGGTGCTTTCAGCCAAGACAGCATGCCATTTGGTGGGAGCAAGTAGGTTTTTATGAATATATCCTGTTTCCAGAAGAAATAATGTTCCTTCTTTGCAGAGTTTATTCCTCATTTGCGTGTGCATATAAACTCAGAAAATTATTACTACGTATTTTAAGACATTTTTTACAATGAAATGCAATAATTTAAAAAAGCATAAAAAGGAAAAAAATATGGTTAACGGTTGAAACCGCAACACGACCTGAGAGTGCAGCACCGACAGAAAGAAAACTACTTCTGTGTGGGTTACAAAAATAAAGCTGTGCTTATGTTATGCGCCACAAAAGAGAGCAGAGTGCAGAAGGAAAGGTAGGAGAAAAAAACTGACAAAACCACAAAACGTTAACTGCGAAATGGTAAGATTTCGTATTGCCTGCTGCAGCTAAATCCCAAGAGCCTGACTTTTAGAACGGATTGTGTGGTTTCACGGCAGCTGCGGTTGAACTGAGGCGTTGCATAAATGCTGCGATGAAAGGCATTCGTGTCGAAGTTCAATGGCATTTCCTGTGCAGCTACCAACAAAGGTACTCTATTCATTCGTTAAAATTGAGCATACTGAGTAAATAGTATAATACTACAGAAATTAGAAACTTCACTATTATACTGTGCCAATCCAAGGTTAGCCACTCAATTAAATTGAAAATTATTAAAAGTGCAGCTGGTAAGTTTTTTTTTATTGCTATTGTTGTAAGCTATGTATGTATGTACATATATTTTGCACATTTGTGAAAACCGGTCTCAAGCTATGTAAAGCTAATTATTTAATAAGTTAGCTGAGAATGAGCATCTAGTCCACCATAAAAGTCAAGTCTGAAGCAGCCAAGTGGCCAAGGTATACATATAGTTACCAGGTAAAATGCTAAGGGAGATTTGCGTTTAAACGCCAAAAATTTAAACAGTGAAGAAAATGAATTTTATATTCAATTTTCCAATTAGATTGTTCCATGTGTTTATTGTAATTTGAACGCAGCTCTTTAAAAAATTATACTCACATTGAGAATTCCTTTACTGAGCGTTTACCTGTTAATAATTTTGCCATGAGCAGGTAGGTACGCGCATTGTTCCTTGATTTGTGGGTAACGCCGGGCGCGGTGTGAGTACCCGTTGCAAGTGTGCATTCTCAGCAAAATGGACGCAATAAACGCTTGATAATATTATTGATATTGTTGTTGTTATTTGCTGTAATATACCTAGTGGTCATAATGAATTTAAAACAGCAATTGAGCTGCATACCAAGGTAAATGAGTCACAAAAAAGTTAAGCATTCAGTAGTCTCCCAAAGGTATGCTCAGAGTGCGTGAGCGAGAGAGAAACACGGTAAATAAAACATTCAAAAAATTATGCGCTGATATTTAACGGCCACAACAACAAACAACTTACGTCGGCGCTGGTTGACTTGGCGGTTTGTGATAGTGTTTTCCTGCTGGCGTTGCCACTTTGCATATGCCAGCTACATACATATATAAGCCCATATATCTTTGCGTCCTCTATGCTCCAACTTGTAAAGTGTGGAACTTGAAGTGTTTTTACTTTTTCCTTTGTTTTGATTTACATTTTTACGTGGCTTAATTTGTTGTTTCTTTGTTGCTGGTTGTTGTCACATTTGTCATCTGTTTTTATCTCCTAGTTACAAATGTTATAATGTCTCTAGAGCGTGTTTATTTGCCTTTGTCTGTAACCCGAACGGATGATGAATTGCCTGTTAGTCGGTGGAGCAAATGCGTTCTCGGTTGCATTTGATGGAGGCTTGGCTGTAGCGTAAATGGTTTGGATGAATGATGCTGGTAAGGCATGCTAAATCCATGTTAATGTGTCATTCCAAAACACTGTTTTGATTTCCATCACTTTTTTATTTCATGAAGCAGGGGGCGAGGATTTTGAGTGACAATCGATTCCAACATACACATACATGTGTACGTACACATGCCGACAGATTGTAACAGATATGAAATTAGGGTCTGCATGCGACAAGTTGTTGGAAATCCAAAGCTGCTTTCCCTGAGGGAAGACATCTGTGTCAAATGTTGCCTACGCTACCTCAACAGAGATCTTGGAAGAAATACTCTCTCACCTTATTAGTGTGGGCTACAAGCAATATACATATTTATTTGGAATTTAAGCGTGTTTATTTACCTTAGTTGCTATCGTTTCATTATTTATTTTTTATGCGTGTAGGCGTGTTTAATTTATTTAAATTGTTAACATTTCACATTTTTCAATTAAACAGCTGCAGTGCTCAGAAGTTGCACAATAACTACGCTGCCTTGCCTACAAAGCAACAACGATTTCTTTCTTACCTTGATCTTTGCTTTGTGGTGTTTATGAAGATCTTCTTCAGCAGTTCGCATGCGAAACATTTCAGCGTTTAAATGCAAAGAGATAAAATACCACACCACGCCAAGCGTGTTCACGCTTATAACCGCGTCTCCGGCTCTGCATTGGATTTCGTGTACGTTATGATTTATGACGCGTACATGGCAATATTTTTGTTCCGTTGGCTGACATCCCTGGTAGCCGGGCACATGACATCATCGTCGTCGTCGTCGTCGTCATCGTGTTTGCCATCATCATCAGCGCTGCTTCTCTAAAGGATTGAAGAAATTTCTTAAATGAAAAAATAATGTGTACGAAGAAACAAAAGCGAAAATATTTGTTGGTAAAAAATTGTTGTTTCTATCCGCCTTAAGTGGCATTTCTGTATTTCTTAGGCTGCAAAGATTGTCTGCTTCTGCGAATTGCAGATTTCTTTTTTAGCTCGTTCGGTTGGCGTATGACGCGTCAGTGGAATTTGCACGTCAATCTCATTCCACTGAGTCGAGAATTTGCTAACGGAAATGACTGGAATGCCCTCAAGAGCCAATGTGGAGTTGCTTCACACAAATATTAGATTCGGTTAAAGTGGCAGCCTCGGGGGAGTCGCCGTTAGATCAGTAAGGTAACTTGTGATACTATCGGATCTATTTGAGTTAGGAGTCTATTACATTATAATGAGGCAACTTAGATATTCAACCAACTACCACACATAGTACCAGAGAATTCCGATCGTTACTGAATGCGGACCAATATCGAGAATATGCAAGATGTTTTTCCTGCTCCTGCTTATCCAGATATCACTTCAGTGTTTGAAAAAAAATATATTGCCGAAACTGAATTTGAATGCTTATTTTTTACCTTTGCAAATTATTGTGTAAATATTATTAAGAAACTATGAATCAATCTATGGAACACCAATCGAATCACCCCTTCTGAATCAATCTATGGCACCTGAATGCGACTGGATTCAATCCTTATGAACCAACTTCTATGAGATTCGAATCAATTTATGCATTCAATCCTTATGAATCAATCTATGGAACCTCTATAAGATTCGAATCGTCCCTTATGAATCAATCTATGGAACCTGTAT
Organism: Clusia tigrina; assembly: GCA_920105625.2. Lineage (NCBI taxonomy): Eukaryota > Metazoa > Arthropoda > Insecta > Diptera > Clusiidae > Clusia > Clusia tigrina. The sequence goes on from OV050030.1 coordinate 426,342,691, forward strand.
GAGATTACATTCAATCCTTATGAACCAATCTATGGAACCTCTATGAGATTCGAATCGTCCCTTACGGATCAATCTATGGAACCTGTATGAGATTACATTCAATCCTTATGAACCAATCTCTGGAATCTCTATGAGATTCGAATCGTTCCTTACGGATCAATCTATGGAACCTGTATGAGATTACATTCAATCCTTATGAACCAATCTATGGAACCTCTATGAGATTGGAATCAATCTATGCATTGAACCCTTATGATTCAATCTATGGAACCAGTATGAGATTAGATTTATAAGAAAGAGTTGAAGCAGCAGAGAAGACCAAATACTCGCCAATTTTTTATTGGGAAGTTAGAAATGCGTAAACTAATTATAATTAGTTAATTATTATTGCACATTTGTTATTCTTTTAAAAATGTTTGCTATCACTTGTTATGCAAATAAGGTTTACGAGAATGTTGATAGTTCGAATCATTCATTGATTTATGTGAAGCAAACATAAACTCTCGTACCACTACGTCCATCCAGATACTCCTATTTGTGCCTGTCCAGCTGAGAGTAATTAAGTTTCAATTAAATAAAATAAAAATATAGATATAAAATGATCAGTAAATAAAAAAATGCATAAAAAATTAAATAATATTAATTATTTTATATTATTTAAAATTATTAGAACTTTATAGGAAAACTGAATTGAAATACGAGTTTGATTGCATTGGAATTAAACGTTTATTGTCTGTGTAAATGCTGTATAATCATTTTATAGTTTAATGTAAAGTTCTGAACCTTATAAGGGAATATTTGAAATATTTTCATACCACGAAATTGCAATAAAAGACGACTCCATTTTTGGAAATACTTTCTATAAATATGCGATGTGGACTTGACGAGCATATTACATGAGTAAACACAATAGATTCCTTCTTTAACTGATTGGTGATCCAATTCTCTTTACCTAGTTTAAGTTATAAAAAATGCGTGCGTGCTTATGCGTTTTTTACTGACAATTATCCATAAAGACCAGAACTAATTAATTCCATCCCAGGAGACTGACAGCTCACTGTTCTATGTCAATTTGTACTGTTTTTTATGATGCGCCTCAGAAGCTAAATTTAATCCAACCCCTTCCAGGAATTATGTTTGCGTGTTTGATTCAAGTAATTTATGCAAATGTGAATCGAAAGCGGAAGGAAGGGTATTAAAAATGGAAACACAAACAACAACTACGGCAGAAGTGCCGCTGAGTGCGAGTGCATTGCATTGATAAATGGTGTTTTGACTCATGTCAACTCAGGAGGCATTACAATGCGGCGAGTTCGAGCTCTCAAGTACCTTCGAAGAAGTTCTTGAAAAGCTTTTTAAGTAATTAAACACTTCAAAAATAATTCAAGCATGTTTAATTCGATTTTTCTTTCTAAAACTGAAACTGGGGGAAACTGAAAAGAATTCAAACTTACAATTGAAAATAATATCAGGATTAATTTTTTTTTAAACTAAAAAATATGAATTGTAATAATTATGAATTAATGCCGTTAGCTTCCAAGTATTTTTATTACTTTGGAGCATATTTTTAATATTTGCAGACAATGCTAAGACGCAGATTCCTGAAGAAACTATTGTTGGAAAGATCATAAAAGGGTAGAAAAAATGAGAACCTCACCAATAATCGCTTTAATATTGACTATAACTTAAAGATCACGGGAAAATATGAATTCTAGAAGACACTTTGGGCATTACGAATCTCTGAACGATCCGGGAATATAGTATTTTCTGTTTAAAATTTAAATAGAGCGGACTACCACATATTTTGTGAAAAAACCTTGAATTGCTATTTACTAGATGTTTTACCTTACCAGTGCGGCTTTGGACCTGGAATCAGATCTTCACGCTACGTCCATGCTGCCGAAAACCCGCGAGAAACACATCGACACCCATCATCTCTTTGTCGACTATAAAGCTGCTTTCGATAGCCCGATAAGAGATTGCCTATATGCCACCATGTCTGAATCCGGTATTCCTGCAAAGCTAATATGGCTCTGTAGAATGACAGCGAGCAGTACGTCCAGCTCTGTTAAAGTAGGAAGTGACCTCTCCGAACCATTCAATACCGTGCGAGGTTTCAGACAAGGCGATCCACTGTCATGCGGCCTCTTCAATTTCACCATGGAAAGGATACTGCGGAAGGCCGGTGTACATCCGAATGGCACTATTTTCTACAAAAGTGTCCAGCTCCTCGGATATGCTGATGACAACGGCATCATTGGACGTTGCAAGCGAGAGGTTACTGCTGCATTTTCCGCTATTGAAAAAGAATCAGCGAAAGTGGGTATGATGGTGAACGAGGGCAAGACATTTGTCTTACCCTTGTATATGCTGTCCACCAGCAGGGATACTCGGAGTTTAGGATTCCATGTTTTGTGGACAACTGTACTTTTGAAGTTGTCAAGGGATTTTTTATACCCTGGCTCCGCCATTAATACCTAAAATGGCGTTAGCCTGGAGATTGAACGAAGGATCACGTTTGTTAATAGGTGTTACTATGGGTTCAGTAAGCAAATGTGTAGTTGGGCTCTCTCTTGACCGAAAAACTGACACTCTACAAGACACTCATCCTACCCGTGCTATTCTATGGCGTAGAAGCATGGGTCGTGTCGCAAACTGATGCAGCCGCGCTTGGGGTGTTCGAGAGGAAAATTCTTACTAAAATCTTCGGCCCTGTTCGTGTCGGCGACGACTGTTGTATTCGGATGAACCACGAACTGTACGAGCTCTACGCTGATATTGACATAGTCAGGCGTATCACTATACATGTCGTGCGTATCTTCGAAGAAGCTCCAACGAAAAAGATGTTCGAAGCGGAAGCCGCTGGACGATGACGATGACCATGCCTCCGATGGACGGACCAAGTCGAGAAAACCCTAACCACGCTTGGTATAACGGCTTAGAGAAGACGCGTGCAAAGCCGAGGCGCCTGACGAACGCTGTTAAGTTCGGCCGGGAACCCGCTAGCGGGTTGTTTCGCAGATTCTGTGATTGGGCCACGAAAGTAAGTAAGTGAGATGTTTTTTCAGTCCACCCGTACGATCTTTGGAGCCCTACTTTGCTTGAACCTTTTTAAGTTTGATGTTTTATGGGGTTTTCTGTTCAAGGCACTCGCATAATTAACGATTAATATAGCCTGAAATCGTTTAATTTATCGAACATATGCGCGAATGTTGTTTGTTAAATTGAAGCTTTCTTCTGATATAAGTGTTTAAAATTCAAATGTATAAAAAATGTGTTGTATACGCTTCCATAATTATAAATATCAGTGCTTCATAATCACTGATGCTAAATAAGGATATCAATTTTATAAGCTTTTAACAAACTAGGATCATACTTAAACCTTTTATCACCCCTATGGAGGAAGCCTAACTTTGTTGTAGTTAATTTTGTTTTAGTAATTACCTAAATTTACCCATTTATGCCTTAAACATATTTCATATTCAAGGAATGCGGTCGAACAGAATGGATCCGCGCCTACTTTCCATGTAAGCAACTTTCGGCGCTCCACAAATAATATGAACAAATTTCGGTAGTGATGTACATTGGCATTGGATACTATGTATAAAAAATATAGACAGCTTTCTACTAATGCCACGCCCATACTTCACACATATTCATAGCTGCGCTTCTATGCAAAATTTCTCCACTAAATTGCACATTTGTTCACAGTACCAACTCACCCCAAATGGGTTGGCTAAATAAATTGCCACGCCCACTACTTAATACAAACACATAACTCAAGATCTATACAAGATTTGAGAATAAATATTGCTATAATGGGCAAAATTAGATTAGGAGCAGTTTTCTGGATGGACACAAGAAATAGCTGGAGGTTCAGGATCGATACCTGGCAAGGACACAGTTGGTGTGGTATTATTAGAACCTTCTCGGTGCTCACCATGTACATATATGTCGCCAAAGCTTGAATTGACTTGCTCTAGTGCTTTTAACGCATATTTAAAGAGCCTTATTTGAATTACGAACTTATTTGGGATATATAGAAAGTCCTTCGGAAGTCCATTTGTCTTTAAAACACCATCTAACTACTTAGTTGCCTCAGGAGCATTTTTTGGATGCGGCCCACCTCGTAATTAATGATCGCGCCTGTGCTCGATCCCTGCCTGCCCTGCCACTACCGCAGCAGCTGTAATCCTTTTAATAAGCCCGCGCAATTCACGCGACACCATTGTCAATTAATCACTGGCTGGCACAATATGCGCATCTGCAGCAAAACATCACAAACAGACACAATTCAGCAATTAAAATGCAGAGAGCCGGTCCGGCAGCAGCATCAGAAGCAGCGCAAGAGTCGGAGCAACTGCAGCACCCGCGACCTCTTCAATTCATGTACGAGTGAACATGGAAGACGTTGTGCTCCAAGTGTGGTGCGCTTCAGGCTCTGCTTCAATTGTGGTCGCATTTATCATTGCGCGCGGGTTTGCAGAATGACACCAAATAACCTCGCCACACATCGACTCGTCCGCCCGCGGTACAAGATGCAAACGCGCCTCTGTCGTATCGAATTCACTTAACTCGATCACATCAGGCACCCATCGCGTAAATGCGACGCGACACGCCGCACAGACGCAAACCAACAAAGTGGATGGATGGCTTTTTGCCTCTGCCAGATAGTTTGATGAACTGATTTCGCTCGGGTTCGCATACGGCGTTTGTGGCTGATGTCGCTGCCGACGTTGTCGTCATCGTCGGCTGTGACAGCAGCACGCGTTTTATGTTAATTGTAATCATTTTTTTTAGTGTGAACGCTCATATAACTGTGAGCTGGATCGTGCAGGAGATTCCTGGAGCCTTTTTGCAGATAGTCAAATACTATCTTGGCAAACAATTAATTGGTTTTTGATGAACACACTTTCATTGAAGGTAAGCTACGGAAGATTCCTGAGATGTGGTGCAGCCTAAATATGCTGCGAAATAGAGAAATTATAGAATACCCTGATTTCTGGAGGACCGTCCATTTACTTAGAAATGGACATAGCAATATAGAAGGAAATGAATTAGCGGCCGAGATGGCCAGAAGGGGCTCTGAACTGGACATTAACGAAGCAGATACCTCAATACAAATCCCGATATGTGAACTGTTTAGGAGCATAGATGAATTCACTATTGCGGTGACTATCGTGACGATTGTGAAGTCTCACCGGCCTAATGGCCTAGGTTAGACACGAAGAGAACGAAGGTTCTCTTAGGGCTCAACAAACCTGCAGTAAGGGTGCTTACGGTTCTCTTAGGGCTCAACAAACCTGCAGTAAGAGTGCTTACGGGGGTCATTGCCGGAGATTGTGCTATCGCACTAATGCTTCAACGTTGGCGTATTCCGTCGAGCGGGCTATGCAGGAGTTGCCATGATGAAGAAGAGGTAGAATCGATTCAACACTTTTTATGTCAATGTCCAAGACTACAGTTGAAACGACTTCAATGTTTGGGGTCGCGCTTCTTCACAAGCTGGACAGAGATAACGAAGGTGGACTTATCGGATCTCCTCACTTTCATCTGGAAAACCAAATGGTTTAATAGGGATGGTAATTCCAATGTATACGGAAATCGATGGTAAGGACAAGTCTGCCTCTTCTTGGCACTTTTTAAGGCAGTCACCATGGACATAGATGTCTCCGAGTGGAAATGCGGATACCGTATCCGCACACGCCTTCGCAACCTAATCTAACCTAACCTACTTAGAAATATCAGATGTGAACATTAAGTCAAATTTATGGCATTAATTTCTTTGGATATGAATACGATTCATGTAAGATTCGAATACGAATATTCCTTTTTCATTCCATGGGAATGAAAACCGAGTTTTTGTTTTTACTCTCAGACACAACAGAAGTACACTCCATGAAGTTACGGGCACTTAATATAAATGACTCAGTTCATTGTCCTTGAAAACAATATATTAAAATTCGTCTGAAGTATGGGTTTGTTACCTCCACCATTGATCATTTCAGCGGTCAAGGCGGTCAATCCTCCTATTTAAAATTTCAACTAGTCTGAGGCAGCGCCATTTATACCTCAGAACTGTAACTAAGCCTGAACTGGGTGCATTCATCAGAACAGCTGACAGACTAATAACAACGATAAACAGAAAAGGAGTACCAGAACCCAACCAGGAAAAAATAGAGACGGCAGCAAAATAGACGATCGCAACAGGTTATTGTATTTGTAATGTCTAAGGCAATGTCTTTGTAATGTTTATAGAAATAAAAAATCCAGAGTTGTTAAAAGCACAAAGTTCTAAGAGCGGAGTAGGCATTTGGAGAAGACGGATTATGTAGTCATATTCGCACTTGTGCTGATATCGCGAAAAAAGGAGAATCCTGGCTTCACTACGCCATCTACTCCTTCTTTGAGCCACCCTTAACTTCTTAGCTACCGCTTAGAAACTAAGATGTTTGGGTTGGAATTATACTCTCTTCGTGTATCTGGAAGAGAAACTGAGTCGGAGGGCTTCTGCTCTCTTAAGAATATATTTAATCATATAAACGCAGCCTCAATTCTGACGAGTATGTCTCTCAAGCGGCGTCATAAATATAAATTGTTAATATACTCATAGCATTTAAGATTTCATCGGGACCATTTTTCCTTTTCTGAGGGGAGTGCTTTACGCAAGTATAAAACTGGCGTATTAATTTTAGCCGATGCAGCGATCTTCCAAACCGTTGCTATTTAAGTACACACGCATAAATCACTTGCAATTCGGTGTGCTTTTCAAAATAAATTCAAGTACACGCCACATTTGCTGCAAATGAGTGGCGACGTTTCGACGATCCAGTCTGGCCGGAGTACGAGAGCATTTGACACTCTGCGCTTTTCCCGCCACTCCGCGGACTGGCTCCGCACTTCACAATAGGGAATGCTCATCGTTTTGTTGCTGATGCTGCAAATGGGGCAAGACGCAAACATTGGCAAACGGTAGCGAAAACTGCAACAACACACCCCGAACAACCCCCTGCACCAGGCCGGTCGAGCGTCTGCACTGAGCAATCCACCGGTGTCGCAGCCAGACTGCTGTTGATCTTGACTTATTGCGCTCTTGTTGGTGTTGTAGTTGTGGTTTTTGTTTTTGTTGTTGTTGTTGATGTTTGTGCCATTTCGCTTGGTTTTGCTTTATTTTGCAGTTTTGTTGTCATTTTTCAATTATGGCATTTTAAAGTGCAGTGCGGTGCGATTTGTGCATTCGCCACTTCGCTTTTCTGCACTGCACATCGATTCTTTTTGCTTCGTGTGCTCGGAGCGGCCTCTGGTACCGTCTCCGCTACCGTCCACGTCCGTGTCTGTCCACGCCAGCGTTTCTGTTGGATGAGCCTTCTGAATCTCGTCTCTCACAGCCGCCGTTGGTGCATTACAGCGTTCTTGCACTGGCAAAAACCGTGGTGGAAATCTTCAGCTTCCGTTCGTCGCTGGTATTTTCTGCGCTTGGTTTGTGGACCCTCCCTTGCGACGAGCAATAAATCTGTCGCGCAATTCATGAAAGCGAAATTCCTAAAGGTTATTGCAAAGATGAGGAAAAATTTGCTGCACTGAGCCTGCGGCATTATTTACTGCAAGTATTTTACTTGGATTTGTGATTTATGTGAAAATGGAGAAAAACTCTATTCGTGTCACGGAGATGAAGATTCGTGAAGAGAAGCAGTCACAAGATATCTTACAAATGAAAATGATGAAATTTTAAATAGCCTATCATGGTGCTAGATACGTCCAGAATAATGTAATGCCATGTATGCCCAAGAGAAAGAAACCGGTGCGGGAATCAAGGCAACGAAAAACTGTGAAAAGTCTGTTGCCGCGTAAGAACTGTGAAATAATAATGATGAAACTTGTGTTGATTGTACAATGGGAGCATTACGGAGAGTTCTGACTACTACAAAAGAAGGTCACCGCTGCTCTAGATCTGCTCTTATTCACACTAACCCTCAGCTTGAGAGTATCAGTCCCCTCGTGAAAATTTCTTTATATTTCGATTGGAAGCAATTTACCATCGAATATTTCGAAAAGATCACGAGTGTTTTGTATCTTCGAAAGTAGCACAATAAAACTGCATTCTGGAATCCTAATATTAAAGGATTTAAATTTCCATTTTTAGAAACCGTCTCATCTTCCTCTTCACAGGCCTGGCAAAGTGCACTGTCAGCAATGCCTATCTTTTGCATATGCTTATCCCATGCAAAATGACCTGTCATCAGTCCGACCAGAAGTCTGCAGTCTCTCCTACCAAGTGACAGAAGAAACATTGACGTTCTATCGGAAATAACAGGCAGCGTAGCCTTTGACCACCTGCTGCCTCTTATGGGTTTCCATTCGCGATTCTGTGCATATGGAACCCAATCACCAATAGTGGCCTTAATGGCAACAAAAGGTATGGGAGGAGCAGATGCCGGGCCAGTAAAACTGGTCTCAGAACCCTTATTCGCTACTTTGTCCACGACTTCATTCTCCATAACACCCATGCCTCCTGGAACCCATGTCAGCAACAGAGGTGTTATGCTTTCCAACATACTTCAATCTGGATTTGCACAACAGCACCAACATGGACGTGGGAAGGGGGCTGAGTAATGCCTTCAGTGCAGCCTGACTGTCACTGCAGACAAAAATACTTCTGCCACGCCATCTGCTTTCCACCATGTATTCCATCGCCCATAGCTAGGTAGGTAAAAGTGGCCGCTAGTTTGCCAAAAGCACACTTGAGCACACATAATGGCCCATTGTGATACCACGGTGTGGCGCCGTTGAAGCACTGACTAAAAAGTTTTCTTACTTGGGATGGTGATAGTCAGCGCAAGGACAGCGCCGGGAAAGGCACGACTCCCCCATTATGTTGCAGGAAACCATCCTGACAGTTTGATGAGCCTTGCTAAGTCCCTAATATTAAAGGATGACAGCTCTGTCAGGCTTGTAACTATCGTCCATAGAATGGCATAAACTTTCGCCTAAAAGAAAGAAGCATGACAACCAAGGGCGTTGGACGACGTTGAGTTGCACGAAAACCACAGAACGCGATCCAATATCTGTTTTGGAGCCATCAGTGAAAATACGACAGCACTGTCTACCGAGCTCAGTCGTAGGATCAAACCACAAATGAGCCTCTGGAATTTTTATACACTACCGGCTTTTAGGTATAGGATACACGGGCATCGAATCAATGGGCATAGAAGGGATACCAATATCAATGTCAGTGCCAACAATATCTTCAAGATTCCAACGCGCACCCACCCACTGTCTATTGTGCTTCGACCTACAGATGGCCTTTGGGGCCTCTCCTTGTATAAAAATATATAGGGCTGAAAGATTCAACAGCGCATCAAGAGCAGGGCCAGAAGTTGCCGGAAAGGCTCCAGTACAACAAATAGCCACAGTTCTCTGTAGTCTAGATAGAGCAGATTTAACCCCTTTAAGAGACACTCTTGTGATACTTATATACTTAAATATATTTTTGTTTAAAGTAGTACTTTGACGTAATTTAAACATTCATATTATGAAATTCAATTTTCATATCCTGCGAAATGTCGATAAACTGATCGAAATATTCACCATAGTAGCAATCATATATTCATAATCATACTACCTATCAAAGATTCACCATAGTAGCTATCAAATATTCACCATTGTGGCTATCAAATATTTACCAAGGTAGCTAACAAATATTCACCATGGTAGCTATCAAATATTCACCATGGTAGCTATCAAATGACCGAAATCCACATTAGGGTGAATAAAATGGCTGACGACCTCGGGTCGCCTCAATTAGCATTAGTGCCGTTTTGTTGCCTTGTCCTCGCGAACCTAAAGGAAATGGTAATATACTTTTGTATATTTACAACCATCCGGAGTTGTTCACAAATTTGGATAGATCTGAAAGTTCTAAGCTAGAGCAATGCCCTAGACTCTCCAGAAAAGGCCTTCCGATATATTTGAATCTCAAGCAAGCGAGGGCTGGGCATTCACAAAGAAAGTGTACGACTGTTTCTTTTTCCAGTGGGTCTTCACAGCTCCTGCAACGAGCATTGAACGGAATGCCCATCTTTTCAACGTGTTTGCCGATAGTCCGACCCGTGCAGATAAGGTTGGTAATTTTGTGTCTTGCTTTAGTGAGAAGATGGTTCGTTCTTTTTGCACTGTAATCAGGCCACTTAATTCTCGAAATGGCACATATCGCAGTGTTTTTCCACTGCGCTCATAATATCATAATACGAAATCAAAATTCGTTCGACTACAGTGGAAGGTCGAATAACGTTCTTAATAGATGCCTTTATTTTGTGTTTGGTTTATGTTAAATTTTTAGTATTATCAAATTGTCAGCACCCCATTTCTTCATCCATTGTCAATTGTTGGATAGAATCTCATATCAAATAATGTACATCGATTAATGTGATATCATAATTCTACTTGAACTACACCAGATGAATGCAGAAATCATGCATTATTAATTGAGAGAGCCAAGGCGTCCCGAAGAATATGTTAGTATTCTTCTTGTTCCATCAGTCGGAAACATATTGGAATATAGAAAAAGCATATGGTGAACAATTCGTGTGGAATAATCACTGCAATCTCGTATGTTTCATGATATGCTCGTTCCCTTTGAAACTTGGAAAACGCATTTGGTGGATTTCTGCAACGTCAGTGTCCTCAGAGACAGCGTTTCCAGTGGCTGGCTAAATAATAAATGAGAGGAGAGAAAAAGGCTTATAACTTTCTCATAACAATTTTTATTTGTGATCAATTCGTTTATATTTGATTATTGAAATCACTCGATTACTCTTTGCTCGATTGTTCACATCAGTCGGTTGCGCCATCGTTAAATACGAGTACCGTCAGCAGACGAATATAGAGCGAGAGAGTTGAATCAAATGTTCCTCGTATAATGATGATCGTAGTTGCTTTCACTGAACTCTGAATGCCTGAAGCCCATGTTGGAATGCATGATTTTCGATCAATCTGAAGTTACGAAAGTTTTGTGTGAGCACTTTGAATATCACTGGGACACCCCGAGCCCCGTTTACATGCCCACATTAAATGAGCATAAATCTTTGACAGCACTTTTAGCGTGCATAATGAATATTATTACAAAACATTCAGAAGTGATTTCAGATTCTTATGATTACCATCTCCGCCAGTCTCAGTGTTCGACTGCTTCTTGAGAGGGGAGCATCAGTTGCTCGTACCCTCACACGAACACTGGACGCCAAGCCTTCATTTTACAACTTTTAAAGTAGCCACGATTGTCAATAGTGCGTGTGTGCAGTGCGAAGCAGCCACTGCTGTAGTTAATTTCAATAAACGCGTAAATTGTTGTGCATTTTACAAGTTGCTGCATGGAGTGGAGTGGGGGTGGACGCGGCACAGCCGAGCACAGCAGACGCTAGTGGCATGCTGAATGCAAGTACGAGTGTTAAGAGTTCGGGTACACACAACAGGCAACTGGAGCTGGAGTTGTGGGCATGCACATGCATGGAAATGAGTGTTGCACGCTCAGTGACGCAGCGATTGCCATCCGTCACCCCACGATCTGTGCGCTCGTGCGTCCGTCCGCCTGTCGCACAGTAGCTGTTCGTATGTGTGCATATCTGTAAGTATTTTATTTATTAGATCAATTTCGTATGCAAAGCGTGCAACCAACAACTCCACTCCATGCCACGCCACTCCAAATCGGCTTAATTGTCTCTCGCTGCCTTGCTTCTTATGAGGGTATTTTGGGATTTTTGTGTCTCGCGCAAGCCTGGCAGAGATTTCTTTTGGAACACACAACAAATAAATTTTTTAACCATTGACTTTTTCTTCAGAAATTATAATTTAATTTCTTTTGTGGGGTTACAATTTTATGATGATTTAATTATGGAAATTGCTTCGAATTTGATTTTGGATCCTCCGTGGTTACTACTCCTCCCCCTACCACCCTGCCGCTTTCTCTGCGTGGCATTAATGTACAATTTAATTAATTCAATTATGATTAACGATACAAAATTATTTTTTTTATTAATTTATTTGTTTTTTTGGTGGAAATTTGATCAATCAAACATAATTTCAATTAAGCCCACCAATTGTGCTGCACCGCCTGAAGAGCTTTAAGAAGGGGCGTCTGGCTCATGCATGCACACACATACGCATACACATACACGAGTGACGCAAGTTGCCGTAATTATAGACTTCGCACTTAAGCGGCTTTTCAATTCGGTTCCGATGTGCATAGGTACCCTGCACGAAATGCGCGCCGCATGAGTCAGCGTGAAGTTTTTTTAATTTTTAATTTTACGAGGTTTGCTGTTAATGGATTTGGTTTGCATGAGTTGAACGGAAAAGTGTTGCTGGAGTTATTGGAATTGTCAACAACAATTTGTTGCATTTAGGAGCTTGATTTTGACGATTTGATTGATGATGCGCACGCTGCAAAAGCGCTCTTAATAAGCTCCATTAAGCAACATTCCTATGATCAGTGGCGGAATACAATGAACCGTCTTCTACTCGTATTTGGTACTAATACGTATTCCATTTTCTATGCAGCATTTGTTACACACATTTTTGTTTCGAATCTTAGGAATTCTTGCTGCTGGTATTGGCTACTAGATATCAGTTAGTATCTAATTAGACATTGTAAAAACACCCTTCTAAATAGTTTATTTTATATACATATAAGCATTATTTTCATGTTCTCTTCCATTCTCTGGAATCAAATCTTGGAAGTACGTATATATACTAATCTGTGTGTATACTAATTTGTTTATACAGGACATGAGCCAAGGAAGACCGACGATACGAAGATAACAAAAGCAACAGGTTTAACAGGAAAACGAGCTTTAGTTAATGTTCCATGTATTCTGCATTATGCTTCAAGTTCTCTTCCATTCTCTGGAACCATATTTTGGAAGTAAATATGTATACTAATTCCGCTAAGCTTAATAACAAAGAGTATACATAAATAGAGCTCGCATGAGGAACGAAATTATTGTTGCAAAAATTTTGTTCGAGGGTTTACTAGAAGCCCCCTCGTACATAAATACACGCATTGCATTTCGCCTCCCCTTGCCGCTCACCGATTTATGTGAAATCGCCTTTACTTCTTTTACAAAAAATTTTGAGTGATTCAATCTCTATGTATGTATACTCTTTGATAATAGTCTGATACTAACATGGGCTACAGGACATATTGGCGTTATGGTGAATGAAGTCGCGAATGAACTTGGGAATAAAGGATTTGAGACCAGTTTGAATGGCTCGGAAACTGATTTTCACGTAGCTTTTACTGTTTTTAGAGATTGGGTGTCTATCCACAGATCCGCGAATGGGAAGCCTTAAGAGACAGCAGATGGACGAAGGTTATGCTACCTTTTCTTTCCGATAGAAGCCAAGTTTTTCACTTGGTAGGAGAGACTGCAGAATTCTGGCCAGTTTGTGTGGGTTTAGCGAATGCAAATGGTAGGCATTGTAGATGGTACACTTTGCCAGGCTTGTGGAGAGGAGGATGAAAGGATTTACCAATTTTTGTGCGTGTGCCCCGCTTTCGCTAGCATCACGTTCGAGGTATTTGGGACTGACAACTTAAGTAGCGTACCTTAGGGCCACAGGATCTAATCAGGGTTGTTCACAAATCAGGTAGATTCATAGAAAAATATAAACGGAACGTCAAAGAAAAGTATGTCTTGAGGTCTGAAATTGAGTTTTGAGATTCCTTTCATACAGTGTTGCACAAGTTGGTACTTTCGTACCATTTAGAGTATCTTTTTATATTTCGAGTACTTTTTATTTTGGAACTAGTACTTTTTTATTTTTTGAAATTATTATAACTTTTCTTTTATAGTACGAAAATTTACGGGAAGTTCTAAAGAGCACATCTTCTATAACAAGGTAGGTTCTAAAAATATATTCATTTTCTACAAAAAGGTAAGTTCTGAAGAGTATAGTTCCGGTAACAAGGTAGGTTCTAAAAAAAATTAATTTTCCACAGAAAGGTAAGTTCTAAAGAGTATATTTTGGACAACAAGGTAGGTTCTAAAATAAATTTAAAAAAAGGAAAAGTTCTGAACAGTACATTTTCTACAACAAGGTAGCTTCTAAAAAGATATTCTCTAAAAAGGAAAGTTCCCAAAAATTTTAGTTGGGAGTTTTTTATTTCTCATCTGTTTTTTTTTTTAAAACAAGAGTACTTTTTTATTTTTCTCTCGTGCAACACTGCTTTCATAAACTGCAAAATAAGTGAGCAAACTAGGATATTAGGATTTTTTTCTTTCAAAATCATAGATATTTTTAGAATCAAACTATGTGAAAGATATTCTTTTAGAAATCGTGTTGCAAAAACTTCGACTTTCCCTGGTTTTAGATAATAAATCAATTCTTTGAGAGTTTATAGCCCTGCCAGCTAGTGTGTTCTTTACTTACAATTTATAATTGTAATTAAATTTAATAAGTAATAATAATTCCTTGGATGGAATTAAGAAATGAACTGGAACCTCATCCACACTGAAACTCTGCAAACTAGTTGGTACACACTCCAAGAAGATAGTGCTTGATCTCCAAAAGATGTAGTTCAATTATTTCCCCAGCTGTGCTGTATCGTTCGTAAACGAACCGTGCACAATCCGGTGTTAGTGAAGGGGCCGGTATTAGTGGATGATCCGGTATTATTGAGCGAAGCAGTAAAATGCGCTAACTTAGTAGAACGTTGTAAATATAATGATTGGTTTGGCTGGGTCAGTTTATAACTTCCAGATCAAGAAATAGCATGGTAACTTTCACAATCTAGCATGATATTTAAATTACATTCAAAACAGATTTTTTTAATATAAAAATGATGGAAAACAGAACTTTGTCTTGATTATATAATTTAAATTGGTGCCTTTCTTCCTCTTGTTACATAGTTCTGAAGAATTTTTATTACGAACTTTGGCAGTTACAGTGAAAAAAGCATCTAGTGAGGACGAGGATCAGAAAATCAAAATTTGAAAGAGCTCCATTATCTACCATGCTGTGTTTTCCATACTGATATTATATACTTATATATACTCGTATATACTTTCTATATACATCTATACATTTATGTAAGGTTATAAGAAAATCCTGGCTAATAAATATAATGAATTTTTTTTATTTATGATACTTATGAAATTAGTATAGATTGCATGTACGAACATATTCTTAACAAAACCACACGTAATTGGAGCTGTGATTGATTGATTTGATATCGTCTAAATGCATTAATGATGCGTCTTGGTTTGACGAAGCCACGGTTTCAGTTTCATTGCACTCAAAGCAACAAAAACATTTGCAAGCGAACTTAGCACGCTACAATATGGCATGTTGTCAACAAACACTAGAAGTAGTGGAGAAATAATTATGGACGCATTTGTACAAGTAGAAGATGTATCCGCCATGTTTGTTGTTTGTGTTTACGTTGTTGGTGTTTGTGGTTGAAAATGCCATAACTCACCGTAATTGGCACAGTTCTGCGGAAGCACACACACACTCAGAAATGTGTAATACACAATTCCCAACTTCATTGTCAGCCAGCACAATAGAAATAATTATCGCCAAATGGGAAAATAGACGAAGTACAATGCGCCAGCGAGTGAGCACAACAATAGCTTGGAGCCAGCGTTATAGTGTATCGAAGTGCAGACTTCCAGCCAAGCTATGCCACGCCGAGTCAAGCCATGTCAGGCCATGACGTGTTGTGCATGGTTGCAAATGGGAAAAAACGTTTCGTTTCAGTGTTAGTAGCCTAGCGGTGCATGGCAATGCCATGCTTAAATGCCTACCCACCGAGCAACTCCACGCTATGTCTGTGTATGTGTGTCGCATTTCACGACGCTACTCCGTCTTCCATTATGGAACGCACAAACTCACAAATCAATCGGCATTTGATAAAACGTTAGCGATATCGGGTCACGATAGCGCCTTTGGAAAATTTCGTATGCGGTGCGCTTGCTCCAGTTTCGTGCCGATTTGTTTGGGCACCGCACAGGCAAAAGTTGCACGACTTGGCTCTGACTATGAATGTCAGTCGTTCACTTTATAACGCAGTTCAGCTGCATTTGATTGAGTCTTTGAGTGAAATTTAATTATTTTATTTTTGCTCTAAGCTCATTTTTTATAAGTATATATATGTATACATACTCGTATGTACATACATATATCTACAAAAGTAGAAACTATTCTAAAGTTTTCCCGCCCAGTTTTAAAGTGATGACGCAAATATTCAATTGCTTTTTTTGGTTTGTTTACTGTCGATTTTGTCAGGGTGTTTAAGAAAATTTATTAATTGTTCACAATTCCCATACATAAACATAATTTTTGCATAGTTGGCGCATTCCAATTATTGCAGAAATTCGACACGATTTGTGGTTGCATTTATTTCGTATAAACTGTTATAAGTAAAATATTGTATGTATGTATGGAACTTCGCTTGCCAGTATATCATGTATTTGTTCCACATGATTCCACGAGGTTCGTTTGAGATTGCCTTTGGAACCCCGCTTGCGTTTTGATACCCTTGAGTTGAAAGGCTCACGCACTCGTGCTCGAACACAATTTCATATCGCACACCACCTTTATTTATTGAAGGATATGACAGCAATTTTGCAAAATTTATGACAGTTTATGCTACAATTGCTGTTGACTCACATATCAGTTGTTATTAAATTTGTTTCAAAGAACCCATGATTCCATATCTACAAACATATACTCCCTAATATGTGTGCCGATATATCAAAGGCAACAATAAAAGTCTCCCCCTTACCCACCCAAATCATTGCAGTATTCTATCACTTTAGCAATTTGTAACGCACGCCCTGCAAACATTTCGATTTCCAATCAAACTGTCAAAACAACAACAAAACAGACAGCGTGCAGAACTGCACTCTCTCTCACATACTATTAAATTAAATATGTGAGTGAGTTCATGCACACAGTGTGTGGTGATCCGTGCGTGTCGCTCTGGCTCACAACTCCGTCGAGTATCAGAGTTATATGAACAGTGGTATACGAAACGGAAAGTTACGAAAAAATACAAATACCATTGATCTTTTAGACTCTAAAATTTAGAGTGTTGACGTAAGTTCAGCATAGCACTCTGCACGTTAGAGATGAGCTGAATTTCAAATTTACAACAGCAAGACGACAAGTAGAAATCCTTTGTAGATGCTGTTGAATGTAGTATGCAAAATAAACCAGCATTATGTTAGATTCCTAAAAAATGACCATAATTAACAGACCACCTTCCAGTCCGTTGCATCTATTAGTACTGACTCTTCACTAACGCATTTTCTTCTTCTTTTACAGTAACACTTCTATTTTTTACAGTAACACTTTTACTTTAAGTTCACGATAAGCACGCATTGAGATTCGCAATTAATAGATCACGTTCCATTCGTTGCTTCTATTACTGGGGCGTCTTTTTCTTCTTCTTGTTACAATGAAATTCTGTTAATGCAACGCTAGGGCAAATTTGGTCTCAAATTTCAAAGCAATCCATTTTTCCCCTTTTAATTTGAGCTTTATTTACATTTCATAAATTTTTAAGTCAATTTCGGGCGGCACTTACGTAATCCCTGGTATTGTTGAAATTATTAAGGGAAAAACCCCCCGGGGTGCAACATATGCGCAAAAGTTTTTTAGAAATGTTTACGAGAAACTTTCAAAAGAAATGTAATTTAATTTTATGCACACTCCACCACTCGTGGCTGCCGTTTAATACATCAACAGCTCGTGCACAGCAGCAGTTCAAGATTTTATTATCCTGCCAAAATCATGTCCGCAGGGCATTGAAGCCCTCAAAAGGGAGCAGTGACAGGAGTAAATGCTATTTGGCATGTAATTCACGTCAAAGTGTGTTTTTATATAGTCCTGTTTTAATGTCTTTCGTGTTTCAGGTTCGTTCTGATTTTGATTTTATGAGCCTAGACGAATTTTACCTCCCCTTAGCAGTTGCACAACGAGTTTACTGGGCTATCGTTCTATTTTGTCTGACTCGTCGTCGGTCGCAGTCTCTTCCAGACTTGTTTTTTATCTATTTTTAAGCCTTTAAGTAAACCAAATCAACGACCAGTTACATTCGTGGTATTGTTGTTGCGGACTTCCCTTGTTGCACTCGGCTTTAGAGGCACGTTTGGTGGTTGTGCCTAAGTAATCATCACAATATTTATTGCCTTTTTGCGAAATAAACGACGAATGCCGGCAAAAGTCAATGCACAAGCAAAGAAAGTCAGACGAGTGCTTTGCCGCGATAATGATGCTAATGAGTTTTTTCGTTTGGACTTACCTATTCACACAAAAAGAGGCTTTATTTTAATTTATAGCATATTGTATTTATATTCCATTGTACATATATTGTGTTTGTCGAACTTAATGTGTGAAGAATGGGTTCGGAGGATTTTGTTAACAAAAGGCCCAGATTCATGATTGCATTTTCTTGAATACGTATCAGTAGCAGATTACACAGAATCGACTGGGAGTACCACACTTAATTTTCTTTTAAAGATACCCACCATTAGAAGGCAGATTTTATGCATTTTAGCTTTTAACTTATATGGTCTATATTATTCATACTTCAGAATATCAGTGGAAATCATTACTGAGGAATTTGTATGTGATAGAATTTTATTGCGATGAAACACAAACTGTTCATTGCACAAATATTTTTATTGAATTTTTGCTTTTAATACCATTCGCATGTGAATATAAAGTCGGTTGTGCCTATCACGGCTATCTCCAACTCCTTACAGTCCACCTATATATCAACTATATAACTCTTACCAGAAATTCTGGACATATTTCATCGATTATACTAGTTATGTCGGCTTTTAAAGAAACAACTTTGCTCATTTATCGGCATAATTCGGTGTTCAAAGACAGCATTGCAAATATGTCACTCACAGGAATATTTCTCGGAATAGACTAATAAATATTTTCCGCTGAAAACTATACTAAACCTTTGCTCCTTAGATAACTTCAACGAATCCATTGCAGCATGCGAAGCAGCAAGATAACGTAATTGTACCATGAAGGCAACCACGATTCGGTCATGCCGAAATTATAGACAACTTCCCCTTCAGAATGGAGGAAATAGTCAGTACTATTCCCAAACCACATCAGGTTCACAGAACTGATGCTACTAAACAAACCGTTTATCGGAATATTCGTATGCATCTTAACCAGGCACTTCCATTAGTGAAACATATGCGTACAGACTTGAACTCCCTTAACTCCCATAACGCCTTCTGGAGCAGCTGCGGTAATGAGTACGAAGCAAAAGTATGGACCACCTTTTATGCAAATGACCAGCGCTGGCAAATAGGTGCTTCCGCTACATGGAAAATCACTTCTTCAGCCACTTTTCGGAGCTGGAGCATACATCAGGACGAAGTATATTTCTATTTGGTATAGCCAGTAAATGTTTCGCTGTAGTGGGAAGTTCATGAGGACAGAGCTCCTCGTGGTAATACAATCGGCCTAAGGCCTAAGTGATGTCCCTTTGGAATACCTAACATTCAGTGAACTAGTACCACCATGAAATCATATTATATCTCTAATAATTGCACTAGTATGCAACAAGCTCCCAGTCCTGAGTGCACATGCTTTTAATACCTCCCACCAAGTCAAACCGGTCTTGAAAACGTAATGAAGAACTCAATTTTTTAATAAAAAATCACTACTGAGTAATAAATAAGTGGTAAGCGATAGATGGAAAGATATGCGCCCATACATTTGGCATATTTCCAACTGAAGTAATATTTATTTATATGCGAGAAATGCACTAGAAATCAATGAAAACATTTGTCAAAATGTCATTTGGCTTATCTCTGTTTGGCAGAGGTGACTCACAATTCACCTGCAATTTGTGCAACAATGATTCAACAATGGAATTAAAAACACTAAAAACAAAATGCTACATTAAAACAAAATTATATTCATAGCACCATGAGGACATATAAATAATCCACTATGAGTGTATGTGTGTATGTGAACATAAGTACATACATACATATATGTATGTAGAGTGCAAATCCGAGTTCGGAACGAGAACTGAAACTTAACACTCCATTAACACCCCTGAAAATGTAATTGTTTGACAGCTTGGCGGGAATACACGTACGTTTATGTATCCTGTTGCCATCAAACAGATTGATTGACCTTAGCCGACAACGCGCGTGTGTGTGGCTTTGGGTCTAAGTGCACGCGCTGTGGTGCAAAATTGCTAGCGCAGGGGATTAACCCAATGAATATAAATAAACTAAAGCAAATCAAACCGAACCGAAAGCGACACGAAGCATATGACAAATGCTCGCTGGACATGCATGCACGCGACCAACTGCAGATGCCATTAAAAATCGTGTGCCAAAAACGCACAGTGACAGGAATGGAACAACCAAAGAACAAAACGCCACTCGCGGGAAAATGACCACGATTTGTGCGCCACTTACAACACAAATTTCGTTAATGCCAAAGCAGGAAACGACTGAGCACGAACTTTTCAAATGACTCGGGATGAATTTAGCAAATGGGCTGCGCTGGCAGTAATGTCGTAAGTACGCTACGCAAGAGAGCAATCCATAATTGCTACCGCGACTGTGAGTGGGGCCAGGCGGCAGCGACAGACTTGAACTGTGACGAAATTTGGCGGAGCCGGTCGACCAACCGTTCGACAATAAATTTTGAAATTTCAACCACTGCCCGCATAAGTTCAAAGCTCTTAAAACACACAAAAACAACTCAAAATAAAGCAAATTAATTTTAATAATTTCAGTTGGCGTCACGTGAGAAGAAGCACGCCGTTCGGTCACTTTTTTGCAATGCCAGCAAAGCGCTCAAGTATAAATAATGCCCACTGACATGCATGCTGGTCGGAACGAGTTGACATGTCAGCAGGAAAAACGAGCACACAAGTCGGAGTGGAATTCGAGCAGTTATACTGGAATACAAATCTACACTATGTTCAGCGGCTGATTGGAGCTATTGCCCCTCCTTGTCATGTTTCATAAGTATTCGTAAGTTTCTATGTTCCAACCCTACTCAACGTTCTTCATTTGTTCCGTTCGTTCCTGTGAAGTTGACACAACTGTATACCATTATTAATTTGAATAGTCAAGGTAACTCCAACTCTCTGTGAACAGCGCTTTCCAGACACACACACACACACACGCGTAAAAGAAATATTACAATGTAAAAATAGTAACAACTACAACAGCCATAAAAACAAAGAGTAGAACTGGTTGAACATTTTTACTTTCAGCTTTTCACAAAGCAATGAGAACGCAGTTTGTTGCTCACACTCTTTCCGGTCAGTGATTTTGTTTTACCAAATTTTGTTGTATTTTATGTGAAACTGTAATAAATACTAAGGCGTTAATTTCTTGCTAAATGGGTTTAATACAAGCTTAAACTGATTTTAATATTTGACCCATAAAATTAGGCAATTTGCTGGAAAAACTTTCTTTTCTTCATTTTACTTTCTTTAATATTTATTTTGATATATTATTACCATTTTTATATTCAACAGTAGAAAATATTTTCAGGAAAACATATGCTTGGCTTTTAGTTGCAATTTGTTGAGTTATGTTTATTTATTTTTTGTACTGTTTTCTGCTTAATAATTAAACTTAATATACATGAAAGTACAATAATGTGTCCGATAATTTTTAAGTTTGTAAAAATATCGTCTGAATCATTCAAACCACCTCCTCCTAATTCACCGTCACCTACTAATTTAATTTATGCTTAAAACGATAACACTCATACGACCAGTTGCCAAGAGAAATAAGTTTAATAGTCCAGAAATGCGTCACACACACATTAGAAGGAATTGTTATTGTCTGGAAAACAATTATCAAAGAGCTGTAAGGTTATTCACATATGATATTACAAGGTGCCCGGAAGCAATTAAGTTCTTAAAACAAACCTACATTACAAACGATCAACAGTTTCCTGTTAAAGCCAGATTCAGATTCCAGGCAGCTCTAATTTTATATATTGCGTATACTAAAAATACAATGTGTCTTCTTCCATAATTACTTACATTGTATATGAATGTACTTATATTTAGTTAAACAAATTTGTCAACAAGCCAATGGGATCATTCCAAATTATTTGCAATGATATTTAATTGAAAGAAAAAAATGACGCAATGCTATTAAAATGCGCAGGCCCTTGACACAGTCTGTCGCACGCTAGCGCCGCATCAGCAAAAGCCGGGTGAGCTCACAACAGCTCACATGAAAATTACTAAAGATGTTCATACTCGTATGTGACATTTGTCTGCTAGTGTGAGTGCACTCATAACGTGCTAGCAGACCCAATTATTGTACAAGTAGTACGCAAAAAACCTAAGGAAGAAATTACAAAATTTAATGTCAACGACAACAACAATTATGTATGTAGGTACATAGTATGTTTTACGAAGTGTGCTCAATATTTGTTAATTGCAATTACCGTTACACTTGTTACGTACTACAATTTTGCTTTGTAACGTGCTTAAAACGTGTCTGTATGTCTATCTCCCTCCGCCGCATTAACTTATAATTTGCCAACATCATTAAAGATGTGTGTAGGTGTGCGAGGCTATGTGTGTCACATTTATATACCATTGTACGAATAGAATTAAAAACTTGCTGTGAATGAATTTGATTAATAGCTGGAATGAAAATGGGAAATTTTTACACACACACATATGTACCTATTCTATGAAATGAGTATGCATACACATACATATACGTAAGTTAGTTATAACTTGTCTTTAGCTTTAAGTAACAATATACCATATATCACAAGCAATACAAGTAAAAAAAACATTAATTAAAACACAAACACAAAAATAATTAAATGATGTGCTATTGTACCACATGTAGTGTCATTATAATCTTCCAAATGAATTCAGTTATTAGAGGCAACAAAAAATGAACAACAGTTGTTGTTATATTGTTTTTAGAGAAATTTATAAATCAAATACAACACATTTTTTATTATTACATTTCTTTAATTCAAGGTGGCTTTTCATACTCCAGATTGTAATGACGTACATACATATGTATTGGTGATTCCATGCTACAGTAGGCAACGGCATGTATGCATGTACATATGTCGTTTTTCACACTTTCTCAAGAGAACCGATTCAATTTGATTATTGATATGGATATTTTTGGGAAAACTTTAGATCTATTCTAACACATTATATGTAAATTTTGAAGCAAAACACACAAAACAACTCAATGTAAACATGCAAACAAACTTTTCCAAGCATGCGCTGATATGAAACGAAGAAGATACATACTTGGAAACTTATTCCACAATCTTGTAGAAGTTATCCTATCAATATAACCAATATGCATATACATAGATATTGAAAGATTTCTCTTTATTTATTTATTAAACATGATTTATATAATAATAACTTAACTATAAATAAAAGAATTAGGCAGCACTAGCAACTTAGGCTTGCGCTTGGCTGATTATAATGTTAATTATATTAATGTAATTAATGTTAAGGAAAAATTTAATATTATATATCAATACCATAGATAATGATTCCAAGAAGATGTTGTAAATTTGTATATTATTAAACAATTAAACGTTTTAATAATATTATCTAAGCCGAGATGTTTTAACAAATCGTAGGGTTGAGTGTCATGAAAAACTAAATTCTTTTGAGTGATGAAACGCTGGCAGGAATTCAGCAGGCAGTTGCATAATTATTATATACAAGATAGATTCGAAAGTAATCAGGACTTTCTGAAAATAAGAGCAACAAAAAGTCTTTCGGCAAAATCGATTTATTTTATTGAAAATAGTTCTGTTCCGACTCAATACAACGATTTGTACGGTCTAAAAGTATGTAGAATGAGTGATTTAGATCGTTGGCTGGGATGTCCTTCAAGACGTCGGTCCAAGCCTTTTGAATTCTTTCTACATCCACAAAACGCTTTCCTTTTTTTCTGAAAAGGTAAAAGTCTCACGGTGCCAAATCAGTTGAATACGGGGAGTGGTTGACAGTTAAATTGCCAATAGATTATATGGCCTCACTACAAATAGGGATTTTTGAGTTCTGTTTATTGTGGAATGCATCTTGTAGACCTACGAAACTATCATTGCCAGAAGAACGCCACGAACAACCAAACGCCAAGGATGCCACTGGAAGTTGCACAGACTGACTGATCTTTTTCATCAAGGGTTTTGATGGAATCTGGGGCGATCCAGGATTTCGGTTGGCCAACAAGTTGCTCATCATTTATGTCCTCACGACAGTTTTACCACTCATGAAATCTGTCACGGCTTAAACAATCTTCACCATAAACTTGGTTAAAAGATTCAGTAAAAGTTTTTATCAAGTTTAAAACAAAACTTAATATTATCTCTATGTTCGGTGCTCATTTTTGTACCGATGACACAAACATAATGTCACTTCAAACACAATAGCTCCATTTCTATTAGTCCAAATGTCATGACAGTACATCAGTGAGAGGTCCACCTTTCTGACCCGTGTAATTGCCAATGGTTGGTATCACTAGAAATACCAATTTTTAAAAAGTCCTGTTTATTTTGTCCTGCACCTGGTATATAAATATCATAAGAGTTTCAATTAAACAATGGTGTATTCAACAAATCTTATATAACTGTTATTTGCTACTTAACTGCATTTATGCATGCAGTTTTATAATTATATAAATACAAATTTAACAAAATGCGAAGCAAATTTCAATTCGCAACACCTTTTTCTTCAGAGTATATTTATTCAATTACACATAATTGAAAACATTTGCAATCAAGTGCCTACTGTGATTAAAAATCCTGTTATCACGCACATTACGGAATGTTGGCCAAGCACAGTAACCGTTAAACACGAAACACGCGGCACAATTTTACTAGCGATTTGTGGCAGTAGCGTTAGGATACGTCACGGTATTCAAATAACGCAGTCCGAATTAAATATAACCAGCCCAACTGGTAAGCGTTAATTTATTATTTAAGCCTGGTATCAAAACTTTTAAGCATAAAATAGCTAATAATATAGAAGCAAACCATTTAAGCCATTGCAAGATTTAAAGAGATGAAGTGTCAAAAAAGTTTCCTTTTTGAAACTCTTGAGCAGAGTTTTTTATTACTCATACAACAGGCTCAAGGCGCACAGCACAAGGGACAAGGTTCACCATCGTAGCGAGTTGCTCGACATGTACTGAGCACTTAAACTGCTCAGCCTGAAAATATTGAAAAACTAAAGAAAATCGTAGCATAGCAAGCTGGGCCGCGATATGTTTATTTTTAGTACTGGAAAACAGTTCCATTAGCCTTAAGGGCATCATGGCCATCCGCAAAAAACTATTTACCGCGAGTAAGTACGTATGAGTGCTTTAGTTGAAGGCTAGGTTCGACGCCAAATTTTACATAAATTGCAATATCAGTGTTGCGGTTTGAGGTTTTTCAAGCAATGGGTCTCCGATGAGTGTAAATGTTTAACGATATTTAAATCCAAACTGCTTTTTTGTATGACGACGGACGCTGTCAGTACCAAACTGGTTCTCCTTCGCAATTCATGCAAATGAACAAAATTTACAATCAACCATTAAATATGAGCACTCAAGAAATGGTTTTTAGATGTCAGCCAGTCACAAAAGAGGTCAAAGTATGCTGAAAATTGTTAGCTGCAATGAAATAAATGGTATTGAAATTATATAAATAATTCAAATAAAGTTCCCTATACATATATGTATGTATAGTACCATCACGAAAATAATTGCATGTGTGAGATCATGTTTACATATGAAGAATGCCACACCTTGCTTGTAAAATGAAGTTAATTGCGTCAAATTCCCGAAAATAGCGTGACAAATGACTGTTTGTTGACCTTAATAATGCATCAGCTTAAAATAATAACACTTACTTTACTAGAGAATTGGTCAAACTCCTTTCAAAAGCATTACACAATTTCAACATATGTAGATCGATTTCATAAATTTTTTACATACATATGGATGTGTGGTATGTATGTACATGTATGTGTGTACACACTCATGTAATCGCAAATGAGCAACGTTTCTAGCTGAGATCTGTTTTTCCCCATTGAGTACTCCTCAAATAAGCAATTCATTCTCACACTCTGCACTCTTCCAGACAGAATTTACATTGAGTCTTGTCTAAGAGTCGCTCAGTTAAATTGATTGATTAATAGCTACTGATTTTTCGACTTATATTTTATTTTATTTATAAAATTTATTTCTTTCGCTTTCACTCGTCTGCAACTTTTAATTAAATGTTTTTATCTCGGCATATATAAATATGCAAACACACAAATATTAACATAACGCTATGGGACTTTGTTGTTGCCTATTTTCACACGATTCCACTCGAATTGACTTGACTTCGAGGTGACTATACTAGTTCACTCTGTTATTAAACTACGAGGGTGACGTTTGGAACGGGAATTTAACTGGTGAACTTTACAATTCACATATTTATGCAATTAGTGCAAGAGCAACTGACAAACAAGTGAAATCGTAGTCTGTGATTTTTTACAAATTTTAAATTTCAGTTACATATTTGAATTTTAATTGATTTTTAAGTAAAGAGCGCAGCGCGTTTGTAGTAATTTCGTACTCATCCTTCATGCAACTCATCGTTGCACCCAGTACTCATCCAATCCATTTGACTGTCACCATAGAGTAAAGTCTTTACTCTATGCTACAAGAGAAACGGGAGATGCGCAATTGTCTCAATACACAACTACGAGTATAAACTCGAATATTGTGAAGAGTCTCATTGAGCAACTGAACGTGAAAAATCGGTTGGTACGTACAAGAAGCGAAAAATAACGAAGAAATTTCAAGTCAGCTATACTCCTGTGTTTAATTCAGGAACCCTCATTAGAAGAGCCTGGAATCAAAGAGTATACATAAATAGAGCTCGCATGACGAACGAAATTATTGTTGCAAACATTTTTTTCGAGGGGTTTTCTAGTAAACCCCTCGAACATAAATACACGCATTGCATCTCGCTTCCTCTTGCCACTCGCCGATTTTTGTGAAATTACCATCACTTCTATTTCACAAAATTTTGAGTGATTCAATCTCATGTATGTATACTCTTTGCTGGAACAGATTCAACAGATTCAACAGATTGCGTCTTGTATAAGTGCGAGTATTGAATTGATACTTGAGGGAACAAGGTGGAGCCCAAAATTTTTGGGTGAAGGAAAACTATTATGACCGAGAGCAACTAGAAATCATATCAGTGATATTCGAGTGATTAAGATTTAAGCTGCTAAGAAAGATTAGAATTTAATAGAATTTTTAAAATTTAAGCTGCTAAGAAACATGAAGTAATTTAGCACAATGTTTTTTTAAACTTGAAAGACATGCAGACTTGATGTAAATAACATCATTGCTTAATTGAAAAGGTTTTTTGGCTTGAAGCACCGTCGTGGAACATGATCATAAAGTGACTGCAAATGTGGAGTTGTTTTCAGTAACTGTCTAGGAGTACTTCTAGGAACACTGAGAACCATTCAAAAACTTTCTAAGAGTATTTCGAGGAATACTAAGTCATAATGAGACGAGTTCATGTTCCTTTGGGCACTAATGAAAGTTCGTCTTCACTATCATGTCACCATTGAACACACCGGTTTAGCAGTCGAATTGATAACTCATCCGCCTTGAAGCCCCAACTTGTTTTTGAGGTAGTTAAATGAGCAGAAGGTGCAGTTTTGAGGTCTCATTCAAATATAATAAATCGGAAAGTGAATATTTTGTAAAACAATATCATACGATATATACTGGAGTTTCAATCTATTCTCCTCCTGTATTTTTGTAGCTACTATTTAAAGTATCAAGCCTATGTGCATTATTAATTAAAGGAATCTCTCTAGGAAATTATAAATCTGCATTATCATTATTAAAAACACCTTTATAATGTCAGTTTGTACCCACGTGAAAAATCGTATAATATTACTGGAGCAAATATGGTATCTACAATTAAAATACACGATTTATTTACTTTGTAAATTGTCGCACAAGCTAATTGAAAATTTGCTCATAAATATATTCTGTTTGTGAAAGAGAACGATCACTAATCAGGGTTCTTTGACCTCCCTACTTCAAGATAGGTTTCTGCAGTCGAGTAATTTTGCTCGTCTTTCCACTCAAAAACTCATTGCTTTCGATATTGCATTCTTTCTTCATCATTATCTAAAAGCTAAGAAGGAAATCATATCTTATTACAATGTTGCGTGCGCGATAACAAAGATATAAAATTAACTGAACCGGCCGGCAAGACGACTACAAAATTATAAAGAATGCATACATTTTAGTTCAAAATTTAGTTTTAAAATTGTCATAAAATGTTTGAAAAAATAAAAGGATTAACACAAAAAAAGATACTGCAGATTAAAATACAAATCTCTCAAATTGTCTCAATTTTTCACATGATGATCGGCCATTTGGAAGTTCTTTGAACTTTTTCCACAGCAATTTACCTTTCAAATATATTATTCCAAACAAAAGACAACATTGTTAGTCAGTCAGTTAATTTGTACCAAAATAAACCCAAACAACAACAACAACGACCGCAGAAAGTATCACGAATTTGTCTTTAGCCGTTGACCCGCCCAACGGCCCTTGGCACACAAAGCAGTCGGCGAGTCACTGCTACGCGATTGGTCTGTGTGTGTGTGTGTGTGCATCAGTTTTCGTGTTTTGTTGTTTTTGTATGTGCGGCACGGCGTGCATGGGGTCACTGCAGCGGCGACTGACAGCCTGCCAACTGCAAACATGCGCTACATACAAAATATACGCTTGCCGATGGCAAAAGCGTGAGTTTGTTGCAGCGGCCATTTAGCGAATGACATTCTCGTGCAAACCTAAACCGAAATCAAAAGCACAGCAATTGTAAGTCAGAGCCAGCGCTCTGGCTGGCTGACTGACTACGATTTAAAGCCGCTTTGACTGATTTTAATGAAAAAGCTGTGCAAAATTCTCCAATTTCCCTTTCTGCTGCAATGTTGACCGCTAAGCAGGGACCCTGGCGCAAGCAAATTTTCTGCACACTGTTTTTGTTGAGTTTGCTCATAATTATTATCAGCAGTAGAAGACCATTTTGCACATAACTAGGGTTGATTGAAGAACTGTCCTTTAACTGCAAGTATTAATAAAAAAAATACCGAATTATTCGTGCCCTCGTAAAAATTGTATCTTCAGACTAAGTCTGCTAATTTGAGAGAGCAACATACGCGTGCGCACCACTCAGATCCCTTTCAAATTGTATTCACGGCTAAGTGCCTGCTTACCTCTTTCTTCGGCATGTTGCGATACGTTTCCTTTACAGCTGCAACTTATGCGAGCATACTCTAAAATTCAGTCAATTTCCGTTCGTTCGTTTTGATGCTGCTGCACCCAGGTTTGCAAACGGGGCAAACGGGGCGCTCATACACAGAATTGCTGTATATTTTGTTGTAGTTTTATGCCCGGGTAGCAGTGCTTATTTTGTTATTACTCCTTCGTTACCGTTCTTTATTACCTGTTGTTGGTACGTTTGGCTTAATTTCGCTCGTGTAAAGCTCTGCTTCCGTTCGGCAGTCGCAACGCTGATGTCGCCAAAAAGGGTCAATGTAGAATATGGAAAGCGTGCTGGCATACGCTGGTGTGTGCGCAGCTGCAATGTTGTACTTTTATTAATCTTATAACTTCACATAAAAGCACTCATTCAGTCACTCCCTTGTCGCTTTTACCACTTATATGATTTTATTTGAATTACTAACCGTTTCCCTGATTTATGAATGCATTTTATTGGAACCGACGGGAAAGATTTGTATGCATTGACGGAAATCCCGCAAAGCAGCTTTATTGCATTTCGTCTATGTTATGCCTTCCTTACAGGAATTTTTACTTTTAATATCATTTCCAGCATTCCACTAATTAAAATTTCTTTGAAATCTTAACCGAGTCTATAATAATTGCTGCAGCGTTTGAACAGCCAGATCGCTCGTTGACTGAACAAGAATGTCATTGAGCTGTCAATTATCCACACGCAAACTCTCACACATACAAGTATGTACATGCATGTATGCAGGCATTTTAAATACTGAAATACAGTTCCATTGCTTCACTACTCCCGCTAGTAAGCGGGTAGCTGGAACAATGGAAGAACACCCCACATAGAAGTACAGAGAGTAAAGCAAACACACAATACACACCCAAATCAATATTCAACTCAGATAAATTCAATCAAAAATTCAATAAATTTATTGTGCCGTTGATTGACACATGTTTGCAGTTTCCAGCATTGAGCAGTTTGATAGATCTATGCATACAGAGTGTGAAGAAAAGAAAAGTTCCATTCCACGACTCAAAACAAAAATTTATTCTGGTGGTTGTTATTCCTATGGTTATACCTATTGGGAGGAGTTTCTACATTAAACATCACCCATAGAACGCGAGGTTTATGAGCTATATTGAAAGGGGAGTCTCAGCATCCCATCCCTTCTGTACATGCAGTTGACAGCCATTCTACAGCTCAACCGGAGTAACGAAACGCAGGGTTTATATAATACAGAATAATGAAGTTTTTAAAACGGCACTAAAGAAAAAAAAATTTTAAAAATTGTATAAACGGGCGTGCTTTTAGTTAATTAATAATCTCAAACGACACAGAAGGAGAGCAGAGAGCATGAAAATGAGAGCATAAATGTTGATCGCACTGAATTTAATTAATTAAAAGCACTGATTTATGAGTGCTCAGCTTTGGAAAATTGAAAAAAAGTAATCCAACTGAAAACAACAACGA
Source organism: Clusia tigrina (assembly GCA_920105625.2). Taxonomy (NCBI): domain Eukaryota; kingdom Metazoa; phylum Arthropoda; class Insecta; order Diptera; family Clusiidae; genus Clusia; species Clusia tigrina. The sequence goes on from OV050030.1 coordinate 426,373,495, forward strand.
AAAGATTTGCAGCCACGCCATTTGTGCTATAAATCTGTCCGCACTAATGTAATTCCGACACTATTTAATTTCATATAGCTTAAAAAGAAATATCAAAATAAACTTTTGTTAAGTATTTATACGTTTAAATAAAAAATAAATCGTCACAATGTGAACACACAATTGTGTCGCTATTTCTACGCCTTAACTAGCGACCACGCAACAACACCACGTCGCAGAGAGACAGGGAGCAACCACCAACAGAAAAGCGTCATAAAATTTAAATGCCCAGTTTGGAGCTAATTTAGATGATCGCTTTCAATGTAGACTTTGCCTGTCTTGTCTGTCTGACATGTACACCGCAGTAGATGCAATTTCTATGTCAGGTCTTTAATTATGCGCCAAGGAGACATACAAGCACCACGGCCAACAGACACGCACACATACCAGGCAGATCGTTAACGCGTCCTGAATTATGCTTTCGCGCTTCCGATGCGCTGGGTTGCTGGCTGGTGGTATATGGCAGTGTACACGTATTTGATACATATGCGTATTTCATTGTCACTTGGCGCAGAACGAGGCAAGACGCTGAGAGAAATCGTGCTCTTTTCTTGTTAAAATATGTATATAAAGACATACATACATACACATATACATCTTTCAAGTAACCTCCGGACTATGCTTGTTGGGTGCTTTTATGCCTGAATTTATTGCTCGTAGACAAGCAATTTCCAGCTTGAGCATCAATTGTCTCAAGGCAGACTGAAGGGCGTGGAGCCGGCGCGAGTAATGTCGAATAATTAAATTCAGTAAATTTTAATTAATATTTTCAATTACTTATAAAAGAATTGCTCAAGATGAATATGGTCTGAAATACACATACTATGTATCTAAACAATCTAAACTAAAAAAAAAATTGATTTTCAAAAATCCATCAGAAGATGCAATCAAACCAAAGTGTTGACAACATAACATGTCAAACCACACAAGCACACAACAGAATTAAGTGCGCTCATACATCGACCGTTCGGAGCAGATGTTGTCTGCGGTGGCTGTGAAATCTGTCAGTTCTTTGACGGACATGCATACAAGTATGTGATAAAACAGATGATATTGTGTCCACAACATGTCAGCGTTATTTTTGCTTGGAAAACAGCAACTACTTCTTTGTAGTTTTTGTTCTACCTTATAATATTGTTTTCACAATATAGTGAACAATTCCCCTTTATTTGAATTGCAGTTGCAGTTGGCTTTGTTCAGGCTTTCGCAACTTGGCTTTTCGTGTCTTGCCTTTGAATGCCCCTATGCTCGTATATATGTATGCATAGGTACTGCCACTCACTGCCAACCAAATACCTTCTCCTCCAACTACTCTTATAATTTACTATAATTATTGCATTCCTCACTCATTTACTGGCACCATTATGACAACACGCTATAAATACCTCCACCAGTTTGTCACACTCCATGGCGACGGAAGATCTTCACTATTTAATTGCTAATTTGATTTAAGGGCAACATGCGGTGCGTTGCGTCTGCTGCTCGTACTTCAAGCTTTGTTGTTCTTGCTGTTGCACTCACTACTCCATCATGTCGTTTGTTGGCTGTGGTTCGATCATGCACAGGCGGAGTGGGGGCTGCAGCAGACGACTGCAGTTTTGCGATAATCCTGCTTCAGTAGGCTAAAAATAGCCAACATTATGATCATAATTAAGCAAACAGGAGCGAAAATAGTACCCGCATCCAAGCACTGGCGTCTCCCGTCTCAAAACTTGCGATATTTGCTGTCTGTGAAGTGGCATGCATTGTAGCAGATTTGAAAACAGCAAATTTATTTATAAATTGTGTAAAGTGCAATTAACAAAAGCGGAAGAAAATAAATGAAATCGGTCTTTTGCAATATTAAAGATAAATGTGCATATCTACTCGTATTTAGTTGAATGAATGGTAGTCCAGAGTTTATTCTTTGCATTCCGCAACTTCAGTAAAAGTTTCAATATTTGGCGTAAGAATTGTTGTTCTGTATAACGAAACGGATGTTGCATTGTCTAACGCTCGATAATGGTGCACGAAGTTAAGACTTTAAAATTAATCGTACTTCCGGAAAGGTATCACACCTTACAAACCTACCGACTGCTCTTAGGGTGCTCCTTTGCCATGCCATAAGATCCTATATTATGTTTACTGAACGAAGTTGTTACCTTGAAGAAAGTAGTTACCTGATATAGGTAAATTATTTCAAGACAAACAAACTTTGTCATTCATTGAAGAACTTGAACTAATCTTATCCTAACTTTGTGGAACCTTATGGAATCAATCTCCTGTTTCAATCAGCACATCATGCTCTGATCTTCTATGAATGAGAAGATAAAATTAACATACTTGATGACAACTCCACCGGTGCTCGAACAAAACACTGAGTCCCGGCTCGAGAATATCGCTCAAGAATATGCAACTGCAGATTCTACAAACGAACAAAAAAAAATTGGCGATTGGCTACAAACCAGAGACGTAAGTTCTTCCATATATTGCTGGGTCTGAGAATTACACTTATGTTTAAAGCTCTGGTAACCCCACCGCCAAAGAAACTGGCACTGATGTATCCATCAATTAAGTATCAAAACAGACCACGACGTTGGATCACTGATTAAAAGATATACACCAAGATATACACCACGAGAAATGCAAAGATGTGGACGTAGTCCAAAAGGTGAAGCTGCGTATACCACGTTGGCTGAGAGACATCAATGGAATGGAAGAGAACCAGCTAAAATGATGCTCCACTCGCTTCCGCCAGGTTGGAGTCGACAAGTCGACCAAAAATTCGATTTAAGAGCCGGTTGATCACCAACATCATGTAGGGACTGTTCAACAAAGTGGAAGTAATTCGCTTGGCAAAGGATAATATGGAAGGTAACAGTGGATCCGGGAATGTCCGATAATGTTTTGACAGTGATATAAAAAGAAGTATAAAGTAAAATATAAAAGAAACAAAGTATACAAAATTATAATAAATAATGAGGATGGCTTCCGGAAGAAACCGAAATATTGGGAAAATTTAAATAAAGACAAAAAATTTGTATTTTGAGATCTAACAAATTATTTGTCATTGGACCTTAAAATCGCTATAAAAGTTAAATAATTAAATTTCACAATATATAATAAATAAATAATAATAAGTAAACACATTTAATGTAAGCTTCATTAATAATTACCAAAATATAATACTCTTTATAATAAAATAAAATATTGTTTATGTTTCATATTGAGAATTTATTATTTGGTTTACTTAATAATTGATTATTATGAAAATATAACAACGGCGGGGCCCCTTCAAAGAAGTATTAAGCAAATCCGGCACTGATTTTGTTACACGTAATATAAAAACGATTGTCCAAAGAAAGTCATGGGAATTATCTATTGAAATTAATTGCAGCGAAGGTATAACCAAGAAGAAGAAGGGAGGTAGGAAGTGGATTTTAATACAACCATAAAAAATTAGCATCTATACCCGCAGAGAAGAAAAGTCAGAAACACACGTTCAAAAGAGCAAGCGAAATAGGAGTAAGAGAAAAACGCTGCTGCCAAATGCAAATACAATTGAACCCCATGAAAAACACAAATAGGAAGTCGCTGGCAGGAACTCCCCTGGAGCACTGCTAATGTGCATTAACACCAGAAGCACACGAACTAAAAATCAAACGAACAGCACACGAAGTACCTGCAACAGGCGGCACTTTGGGTTTTGCCGCCAGTAAAAATGTCGGAACAGGTTCATTGTAATTTCGAAAAAGAAAGAATTGAAAAAATTATAGGGTAGAATAAAAAGTGCCGAAAATAGTAGCACTCCTCTGCACAAGCAGAGAATGGCCGTTCAAATGCAGTGAGGCGCAGCTGAGGGTTGCGTTGGCGATGCTACAAACCTGCAGCTATCAAGCCAGGATGGGATGAACATTTTTCAATATGTTTGTGTCAGAGCACGTTTGTGTGGATTCGTGAATGTGTGCATGTGTGAGTGTGTTTTTACATAATTTGTGTGCTGTGTTTACACTCCCATTTCGCAATGGTTGAGTGCGTTTGTGGGAAATGGTGAAATTAGTTACAGAGTCTGGTATTCAAGTACCTACAGACAAATTGGGCGCTTGTGTTGCCTTTTTTAATTGAAACAATGTCGTTGGCGGCGGCCCATGTTGACATCTATTAAAAGTCAGTTATAGAGTAGAAAGAGGAAATATTAATTAGGCATATAAAAAAAATGTTTGTCAATCGCTGAGAGAATTGCCTCTAAATGGAATTTTAAGTTTTATTCGTTTAGAATTAAAGAAAAAAAAAATTTAAAAACCGCACAATATAAATTTTATATAATTCTTTTGTGTGACTAATTCTAACCTTACCCACGTTTTTCACACACCCGAAATTTCTATGTTAATGTTAAATTTATGTAAATCAGCTTTGCAGTTGATTAATTCTCAAACTAAACTCAGTTGTGTTGAGTTTCTTTTGTGCGATACGCGTAACGTTCTCATATGTGAATATACACCCATCTTTGGCATTTAAGCGAACTCAACTCCTCTCACATTCACAGTTGCTGGATGAAATCAGCGAGTGATCATTTCGCATGACAAAATAACAGAGCAAATTTGCATAACAAAGACGCTTTGTGCTGCGGTGGGGGTGCCCAAAGGCCCCTTGCAGTACATTGCACAAATAGTTCACACAGAATTTTTCCGCTAGATAAAAACTATTTGGGGCATAAATTGTTAAATTCATTTACTTACAAATATTAAATACAATTTACAAATTTTAAACACATAAATAAAGCAGCTAATACTCTCATAATAAAAAAACAATAGTTCATTCCATGGACTCCAAAAAAATAACAAATGATGCTTCAAGGAGGGTTCAATGGAGAGGAGATATTAAAGACACTTACCTGCAACATCTGAAAATCACTTACTTTGGTAGCTGTACAGAATAGAACACTGACAAATAGACAAAGAATTCATTAAAAAACAAGTGAGTATAATATTTTTAAAGGAAACTATGGCGAAGATATCTGGCAGACCGCTTACAGAAATTGATATGGGGCCAGATTATAAACTACGGGTAGTACTTACCAGCTGAAAATGGTGACTATTGGTACAAAACGAATTTTTATGTGAAACAAACAAAAAATATTCAAAAACACCCCTTCTCTTATCGATTGCTTTCTTTATTTATTTTTTCGGTTTTTGTTTCATATTTTATGCCATCGTAAACAAAAATTTACGATTGTTTCTTTTTATATGCCTGCAAACACATTAATTTGTATTGTTTACCTTATGCTTCGCTTTATGGCACTCTCCAGTACGAAATTAGAGCCTTGCCAACCAGTCTGCATGGTTGCCTTGGTGCTGAAATCTAAACAACGCCACAAAGACTTGCTCTGTGTTGCTTGTTCCGTGGAGTGTCCCCAGAGCAGCAAGCGGCACCAGCATCGACGCGAATGCTTCCAAAGTGCCTTCGATGTGTACGTAAACAAATTTCGCTTCATTTGTTTGGTTTATTTGAGTTTCGTTAGTGCTGCTGACGAGCGATATTCCCATGGACTTGTCCGCGCGTTGTTAGTTGTACTTTTCCAACTTCCAAGCGCGTCCGGTGTTTTTTTGTGGCATCTGCCCACCACTTGTTGAAGCACTGGAAAAGTGGGGCACTTCTTTTTAGTATTATGTATTATTTGCATTGCGGTAAAGTGCTGAGTACGGGAACACTTACTAATATTAGTATCTGGAATTAAATTGGTTCCAATCCCATTTAAATCCAGGACAGCAAATGTGCATGAAAGGACGAAATCTGTAATTACTATTATCACAAGTATTGTCCTTCTTAAATACTGATGATGTGATCTACTCCTTAGATTTGAGATAATACAATTACCAAAGCTCACTAAATATATATATATATATATATATATATATATATATATATATATATATATATATATATATATATATATATATGTATATATATGTGTGTGTGTGTGTGTGTGTGTGTGTGTGTGTGTGTAGCTTTAACCAGCACCACTCTGAAATATGAATAAAGTTCTCGCTACTAAAGAAAGAAATGGATCCATTGATTTCATCAACGAAGCAACGAGCAACTCATATCACGAATGATTTTCATGCTGACAGACCCACAACGAAGCGTCTGAATCGATCGTACTTCATGGAGCCCAAGCATTTAGCATTTTTCTCTTTCATCCACTTCCTCCGACTGGAAAGTTTACATTTAGCCAAGTTGCGAACCATTGCAAATCGCAGCGTTTGATTATTTTTGGCAGTGTCTCCCCCTCCTACTATTCTTATCTTAAAGTATTTGATCTCAAAGAAAAATGATTCACACACAATCAATGGTATCATCGATCAGTTGAGAAATATACATATGTATCATCTGCAAAGATGATTTAAGTGAGCTGTATTTGGATGATATAATTGTAGATTGCAATCTTGGGAGACAATTTTCAATATATGAACTTTCCCATGCATATTAATCAGCACCCCGTCATTTACATCAAGTATCCTTCCCTCCGTCATAGTTCTGACACAATCTCTGACTGAACCTACCCTAAGTAGTGGTACAACAATGCAGGGTAAACTGCGGGTAGGAATGTTTCTATGTTTATGCTATGATGGATTTCTGTTCATCAGCGGTCACTTTGTTCCACACACACGCACACGGGGGCAGCTGCTACATGGCCCGACCTCAATTAAGGTGAACAAACGCATTTCTTGCGAATGCGTTGGTTGACATCAATTTCCAACGGCGACTGCAACAATCGGCTAAATACCATTTGAAAAATGTGTATACAACCGCTTTAAATCAAAGTTTTGCTAATTGTCAGCCTGTAAACCATGAACAGCGACTTTGCGTTGAAATTTAATGCCTTTCAAAAGCATGCAGTCGGCGGGGGGAGGGGCCAAATGGAGCCCAATAAGCACGCGTAAATATACTATGGTGTAATTGTATAAACTGGACAGTCAAACGGCATGACTGGTATGCACAACAACAAAAACAGCAACAATACAAAGCAAAAACAACAGAGACAACAAAAAGAGCCCATGCAATTAAACGTTGTTCAAATTGCGTGAAATCCAATTAATAAAACTCAGTGTAGAATAATTGAAAGTCGGCATTATTTTAGATTTTTTTTCTCTGTGCTTTGAAGGGAACTCAACGGTGGGTAGGGGGTCTTCAAAATTATGGCGCTTACGTATTCGGCATACATCTGAGAAAATGCCTTAATTTCACTCGAGAAATTATCCCAGTGAACTGAACTCAAATTTGGTTTGTATGAAGTAATATTCCGAGCCAACTCATCCATTATGTTCCTGATAATGAATGCCAATGAATTTGTCAAAATAAAGTGCATACAACTTACAACAATGGAAACAAATCTTTCACTCACTCAAACACACACTCACACACACGTATAAGGAGAAAATAATGATGCATTGTGCACTCTTATGTGTAAAGGTGTCCACTGATCTTCAGGGAATTGCCTTTGAGCTAGGCGCGATGTTGCGTTGACCCGAACCACACACTGTGTTGAGCAGAGTGTGAGTGTAGCGAACTCATACATGTGTGTGGCCCCTTTCGCTTGGTCGTTAAGTATTATGTACATATATTTCATAATTTTCCAATTTAATATTTTTAATGCTGACCCGCCAAGCATCTTTTCAAAACGTTTTATTTTGTTTTAGATTTGTTTATGGTCGCTGTTGCTGTTTTTTTATTTGTTTGTTGTTATTGTTGTTGTCGTATACATACTTTCTATATTCGTAAGCGGATCTTGGGACACTTTTTTTTCTTTACCGGTGTAGAATTTCATTTTTCGTTAAGAAATGTTAAATAAGTAATTATGCATATTTGTTTATCTTTTTATTGCTTTTTTGTTATTATATTTGCTGTTGGTGTCTAACTTAACGAACCACTTTTGACGTCAAATACCTTGCCCCTTACCCCTCCCTCTGAGATTTGCCTGCCTACCATGGGTGTTGTGGTTCACCTTTGGCTCGCTGTACTGGAAATTGAAACTTTTATGTCAATGCCTCTTTTTCGTTTCTTTGCTTATTGCTTTATTAGAAGTGTAGAATTGTTGTAACACACTGAAAAACACACACTCACACACTTTCTCAATTCGTTAGTTTTGCAACCAGAAACTGGGTCAGCTACAAGCAACCCATTTCAGTAACTGGCTGGTTGGTTTACATTTCACAATAATTGAGTCTAATTGGCGTTTGAGTCAAGTAGGCACCCCGGCTGTACTCATTTGATCCATTTACATGCTGAAATTCTTATTGGCAAAAGTGTTTGAAGAGAAAGTTGTTCAGACAGCCAGCCAGGCAGGCAGCCTATTTTGCTGATCACCACGGCTTTGTGTTGAATATGATTGCAGCTATACTCAGACTGAATTCAATATTCCACAATTCCATGAGAACATTGGGACAACGGGGGAATAACTGGAATCAATAGACAGTTCCCTGCCAAGGATCAGATACCACTTTTAATTTTCCAAAACAACTTTTATATGTGATGTATCGGAAAACATGCAGAGTTATTCTATTTTCTATTAGACGAAAACTTAAATTAAATATGGATATTAAAATGTCATCACATTTTCAGCAGAAATTTATTATTTTTTGTTTGCCATTTTCGCCTGTTTCCAGTTTGTTCCCAGTTTCTTCTTCTTTTGTAAATTTCTATGTTGCAACATGTTCTTTCGACTACTAAGAACTATAAAACTTGTTTTAACTGGAAACACCCAACTAACATGCTGGCGGGCTTTTTCTCTAGTACACATACACATGTACATTTGGTATGGGTCCGGCTTACTTGCGACCGCCACATTTTTAAATTTTCTCTGTAAATCTACAACAAATCGAAATCATTTATGAAAATCTCACACTACTCAATGTATTTCCAGGGGTATAGAAACGGGCAAGCAAGTAGTAAAAATCCTTAAAAAGTTGTTTTTGAGTTAAGATATTAATTTTATTTTATTTCAGTTTTTTTCAATTCAACCTGCTCACTTATTTCATTAATGGGGGCGACAAAATATTTTTAACTTGTACGAAACGAATTGGTAGATTCGATGTAAGCCATAAGCCGAGCAACTTCAATTTTACTACGGTATTTTAAGCTTTTAAAAAATTTATTACACTGCCTTTTTGATTTTATTTTGTATAGTAAATCTTTGCTATTTTAAGAGATTGTTGTGCACTTTCTAGGAAACTGTAATAAAATGAAGTTTGTATTTACATGCACATAAATGCATCTCATATGACCCACTCGGAAAAATATTTAAGGACTGTCATAAATGAATTTGCCATAGTATTGTATTTAGTAGTATAAACTTAGCTTATAACACTGATAAATGAATTCGTTGCTATAGTCTATCCAGTAGTATCCGCTTAGCTTGAACGACATATTCATATATTGGAAAAAAAATACATTCTCAATTTTTATTGTAGTTGAGCTGGAAAATGAACATATTTTTGCTCATGACAGAAAATATATATTCATCTTTAGACATATCCTTATCTCTGCATTAATATAACTGGTGGAAGAACTTTGCAGTTGCAACGTACACAATAATCAGCTGTTATAGTAAATAAGAAAATAACAATATTTCTTACTACAAACTTCAAAATGTGCTCAAATCATAGACGATGATTCATACACAAGAACTAAAGTAATCTTCTAAATTGTACCTGTTCCGATTTTAAACAAATAACAATAAATTAAGAAACGAACATTTTGAAATGCGTGAAATATGAAAAGTGAATGATAAATTCTAAATAAATTAAATTTTCATTAAAAATATAATAATAAAATTTTATATTTCTAAATTTATGAAGTGATTTCTAAAAAAATTTTGTTGCAAATTTGTGAACAAAAATTTTTTTTTACAATGCATTTACCCACATAAGTATAAGCGAGCTGAAAGCCCTGGCAGCTAGTGCTCCTAAATTTTGTATGATAAGAATTGATTCTTATCCTTCTTTTGTAAATAAATAAATAAATAAATACTATGCATTTCCCTCTGCCGAACTGTACACAAATTTATTTTTGTGCAAACTTTAATAACAATAATAATAATAATCATACTATGAATTTAATCTTTCCACAATAATTTTTTTTAGTTAAATGGATTAAACACAGTAATAAATTAACATAACTAATTGAAGAGAGCTGCCAGAACCTTCAACTCGAATTTAACTTACAAGCCCTGGCAGCTAGTACTCTTATTTAAAATTAGTTATAATAATTAATTATTGTAATTAATTATAGTAATAATAATAATAACTTACAATTAAGCATTACTGAATTAGCTATTTAAATATAGTTTTGGATATGGAATTCTTTTAAAAATTTATTAATTTGTGTACTATTATTGATAAAACTTTGAAAGTGTCACTTGGGATTATTTCTCAGCGAATTTATTGACAAGACAAGTTGCACACAGTAGTTGCAGTCACTTGGGATTTGAATACAAAATATATTCTTACGGATCTTTTTAAGTTGGGACAGTTATTTAGTCAGTGTGAAGAAGAATCAACAATGATTATTGATTTCTCATATATGAGGTTCCGTCCACGTCCTTTTTTCTGGATCGAATAACAACTCTTGTTAGCTTCGACAATATACTCAATAACTAAATTTTGCGACAGGCTTTCATAGAAACTCCATAGTTGAAGTTTTCAGAGTTTAAGAACTTTCCGACTGGGGTGTCAACTTGTCTGTGAGTATAAGGTCCGCTTGTATTAACAAATAAAAACTTAACAGATAAACTCCAGTTAAGCGTATATAGATCATTGATATAATGGATGTACATAAATGCATAAAGAGAAATCATTTCCACAATCAGTTGTTGTTGTAGTCCTAATTGTATTGAAAACCTTTTTTGTCACTCTGTCCCTGTTCACCCTCGAACGCTTTTAGCGCATGTTTTATCTTTTATCGGGCTGTCAATTGCATTCATTTGTTCGTTTGCGGTCGCCATGCCCGGAACTGTCATGAAACTAATGTTTACCTTTTCGCTGTCGCGGATGATACTCACTCAATTTCGTTTAGCAGTAATATTTACACGAAATGTTCGATTTGTAGATTACGCTACGAGAAAATATGTATCTACGAATGTATTTGTACGTGTGGATGCATGTATGTATGTGCATAAAGGCAACTGTACACAGCGTCTGCCCGCCCTGTTTCCCGCTGCGCTTTTTCCTAGATCAAGCCTGCGCACCCTAAACTGCAACTTCATCAGTTCAGAGAGTGGGTAAGCGCCTTGTTCAGAGGCTCGCATGCAAGTTGGGTGTTGTTGCTGCTATTGTTGTTGTTGTTGCTGCTGATGTTGCCTTTTATAATAAAAAGCGTTGCTCTGTTTAATTTTTATTATAAGTAAAATACTTTTAATATTCCAGTGTCGAAAATGTTTGTGGACTGCAGAAATTTGTATTCATGACAAGGAGAAGAGGGGCGAAGTGCATACTATGTATGTGTGTATGAGTAGTGATGTATACGAGTATCTGTTATTAGGGTCATATTTCACTTGTAGGGTTTCCAGAGAATTTTTTTGTTATTGCTATTTTGTTGTTGTTGTTGTTTTTTTTTTATTTTTTTGGTTATTTTGATGCACGGATGGGTTCCCTTTTTTCACGCGTCGCATATGTCCCCATTGGAATATATGAAGTGTGTTCTTGTTCGGGGTTACTAATAATACCCACACTACTGCAACATTACACTCGCCTTTATACACATGCAAACATGGTATGCATGTGTGTGTAATCAAACATATAAGTTGCTGAAATATGTTTTTGTGATAATATCGCCAAATTGAAGATTTTTTGTTGTGGAAAAATTATGCAGGCACTTTCTTCATACTTTTATTAAATAAGGGTGCAACATAATTTTTTTTTGTTTTATATGTTTGCTTAAGTTGTAATCAAGCATGAAATGTCGGAAAAGTAACGAATATTTCGTTAATTAAAAATCAGGAATGAATTTTACACAAAATCAGAAATCGTTAGAAGATTGTAAATAGAACGTTAAATTTAAAAAAACTTTGTTTCTCTATTTAAAATATAAAAAAAATAATCGCGGTCACATCGCAGTCAATCCGCTTACAAAAATTTTACACTTACGGTACTTTCTTTCGACCGTAGTCTTTTCTTATGCTTTGGGACCAATGTCTGGAAAATACATTAAATCCTTTTTAATAACTCCTATAGAGACTTCCAAATGGCCATTATTAGATACTAAATATAATAAGGTCATTTTATGTACATTTTAACAACTATGGATATAAACGAAATTGCGTCAGGCAATTTATGCCCCTCTGAAGATATGCTTAGTTCAATAAAATTCAATTGGACACTCGCTCATCACCAGCTTGGGCTGAATTTTGTCGAACTATAGGTACCAGCTGTAAAATCCCACCCAGGAACACCAAAATTTGTTCTTGTTTATCTTAAATATTCTGCAATATAAACAATTTCTCTGCAAAACCAAAAAAGATATACATATATACATACATACATATATATCTTCGTTTTAATTGCAAGCAACTAATATCATATTCAAACAGAAGACACTTGTTTCAACTATTCTAGTTAGTCGGATGTATTATAATATATTTGAATCGTAAAAGGTGTTCTATTAATTCGAGTACTATGCTAACACCTTTTAACCTTATACATATAAAATATAGTATATAAAAAATATCTTTTTATAGTATATAAAAAATATCTTCTGTCTTTATAAGAAAAGGTTCCATTAAGTAAGGTTCCAAATGTCCGCTATTTTTCTATAAAAATCAAATATGTTTTTGTTTAAATTGGAGACTGTGACACAAAAAAAGTCCAACAATTTTCTGGTTTCTTTTCTGACATACTTTTTTAAGAAACGTGTAGTAATGAGTACAATACGCTTTAATCGTTTTGTGTATTTTATTAGACGTCTTTTTCTCAATTCTACGAAATTTTTACCATACGAACGAGTGAAAATCTTCCGAGAAAATTTACAAATATGAATTTTCAGCAAGTTCCCATAAAATCGGCGACCGGTGTTCGGACGTGTATTTGTCCATTCATCACCACACATTTGGCAATATTACGAGTACTTCATAAAATCAGCCATCACTCTCTCACACACTCACACTCTCAAGCAATATTCCAGCTTGGCAAATTTGCCAGTCGCCATAGTTGAGGTTGTTAGTAGCCTTGTTGTTGTTATTGTTTTCGTCGTTGGTTTGGTGCACTATTTTAAAATGCCGGAACAATTCCAGGAATGTAAAATTCAACGTAGTGCAATAATAGCGTTACTACAACAGCAACAACAATAAAAACAACAATACTCGTAACAATAATAATAATCATAGCAGTAAACAAGAAAAAAGGTGAAAATTTTAACACTTTATGCAGACCGTTGTCAGAGTACTTAGAAAAAAGCTGCAAAAATGCAATTATAGCATAAAATATTGCTTGAAACCCATTTTCTAACCACTTGCGGGCAGTCGGACAACCCAGTTGCTGCCCCGGCTAGTTTCATATGTACATACACAGGTACTTACGAGTTTACGACGAGTAAAACAAAAACAATATTAACAACAGTGGGCAACGAATATTGCAGTGCAGAACTCAATGGAGTATGAAAATAATTACGCAAGTTATTATAAAAAGCATACATATTTCATAAGTGAGATAAAAGTCATAACTAAATTATTAAAGAGCAGAGCAGCGGTACGGGCATAATAAAAATATGATCAAAGCTTTTAATGGCATATGAACATGCTTAGGTGTGCAGTAACACAAGCAGGTGAAAGCTTGCTCTCTTGTAGCATTCGCGTAGGTTTTCCTCAAACACGCACACATGCAAGCAATAAACAAATTTTATACAAAATATTTCATATGATCACACGAGGAATTCACTTAAATACTCCCTGCCAATTGTTGTCCTCTTAATAGACTTTTACAGGCTAGCGGTCATTGTCAATTCAGCTTAAACGCGCCTACGAACGTGTAGCTTTGTAGCCAGCTAGCCTGCAGTTAAGCAGGGCAACAACGACGAGGAGCCGCCTGCACTGACTAATCACATACGCATGCCTAGAATTATTAATTCTTCTGTACCTTCTCTTCCATAACTTCGTGCGCATATGGCTTAAATGCTTTGTTAATACTCAACTAAAAAAGTTATCAAAGTTTATTGGCATTTGCAGTACGTAGCAAAGATCAAAAATAAAACCAATCAGCAATTCAAGTCAGCCTCCATTCCAGATACGTTTAGGAATGACACTTGTCTATTAGAACGGACAGAATCAAAGTAATATTGCCATATGCATAAAAATACCTAAACGCATTTCTCTCTCTATGGCTCCTTGTTCTGAGTCAATTAACAACTGGTCACTCCTAAAACGTCCAAAATATTCTTGAGCCGAATAGGTACTTATAAGGTGAAATTTATTTTGGTTCGTGAATGTATTTATAATGGATTAGAGAGTACATGGCGTATGAGGTACTCGATTTATGTTTATCAGAATGGAGCCATAGTTGTGAATACTTGAAGGAAAAAATTATGTTTCGGTTCGAAGATTTTCTCCTTCTTCCTCTCTGCTCACTCACCCTCTCAGAGTGATTGTGTGGTAAGCCTGGTTAGTTACCACAGCCATATTCAATAAAGGGAATACTACAGCAATTATTGGTTCTCGTTATTATGACTTTATTAATCCGGCTTACAAAGCATAGAACAGAACAGAGAAAGGGTACAATCAAAGAGTACACATACATAGAAATTGAATCACTCGAAATTTTGTGGAATGGAAGTAAAGGCGATCTCACAAAAATCGCTGAGCAGCAAGAGGAAGCGAGATGCAACGCGTGTAATTTTTGCAACAATAACTTTGTTTGTCATGCGAGCTCTATTTATGTATACTCTTTGGTACACTTCTTCCCAAAATGAATCACATTCTATTGAACCTAAAGCTTATACAACAGAGAATATCAACTTAATACAGACTATATCAACTTAAAACAAATATTAATGATGAATTCGGTAAAATTAACTTAGGAAACATTCCAGTGAAACAGGAGAACAACGAAAGAGTAAATAATTGGCAAATATCATATCCTAAATACAATGTCAATAGACAAGTAAACAATGTCAAAAAAGAGTATACTACTAAAGTAGTTTCATTTAATAAATATTAAAAGAAGTAACTAAGTTAAATAATATCAAATATTCACCTTATATCTAAATCGTACCATACCTATTCATGGTACCTTACGTGACCATAGAAACTCCTGTATTTACTAAATATGTTCAGTTTATTTGTGCACAAACTAATGAATATTACATTAGAATAACTGAAAATATTCTGTGAGGTTTTCCGATTAGGTTCATTCTATTTAAAGACTGTATACAACGACGTCAAGGATTGTGGTCTAGTTTTGAATGTGTATCAGGAGTATTGCTGAGTTGCATGACAGCTTATTTTGAATTTTGTTTGGGAATGCTAAGAGAAATTTATTTTATTTAGTTACTATCAATTTTATTTAGCTACTCCAATTCAAAGCGAGATGTCAGAGGCATATAATAAGAATTGCTTATATAAAATAATAACTAAATAACTATATATTAACTTGGGCGTTCTCTCCATTTGCGAGTAACAAGGTTGGCAAATCGAGCAACGATATTATTTAAAAAAATTATGATTTCAGAAATATGTCGGAACTAAACTATTAATTCCTCTATTCAAAAGAAGCACTTACCTAATAATGAAAATAATAAACTTATTCCGCGAACTAATCCTACTCAAAGTGACTTAAGTCCAATACGAAATGTAAAATCGTCCACATTTTTTCCCCTCTCTCTCTCTCTCTGCATGGCATTTGTAATAACATATTGCAGAGTACCAATTTGCGAAATTCTATAAATTGCCTTCTTTCCGCGATAAATAGAAGGCTTCATTTCCATTGAGGGCCAAACATCTATAAGAACAATAGCAGTTACCACCTCCTTTGTTGAATGAAATAAAAAAGGAGCCAAGAGTTTGAGCTCCCAAGGCCTGCAAAATTATGTTATAAATTCAGTTTCAAATATAAAGTGAACGCCAAGCGCAAGAGAAACCAGGCCCACACCCACGAATGCATCAAAAGATATTACAAAACAACAACAAAAAGAGAAAAGGAATCTTTGCGCAATAAAAAAAAAAAAGAGAACCGAAACAGGCCCGTTGGTGTCGTTAAGTGGTACGACTGGATTTCAAGTAAGTGGACCACAACGCTGCAAATATAAAAACATATCAAAGCTAAACAATCAGTCAGCCTCTTTGACTGCGGCTGAGAAGAGTATAGAGTGCCTTGGTGAGTTAGTGCAGCTGGCAAAATATAACAAAAACAAGAGCAAATCCAACAACTGCAGCAAATGCAACACAGTAAACAGCACTAAACTCCCTATTGGGAAAATGGAAATTTTACATGCGGCTATGTCTCTGTGTGTGTGCCAAAAGCAAATGGAATTGTTGTTGGCCATTGTAGAACGTATGCAGAGGTAAAATAAAGAACACCATTGTGCGAGAGTTTCTCTGTTTGATGAATAATTTGAAGGGTGATAATGAAACGTTGGGTTTTTGTTGTTCCTATTGCGCAAAAGTTAACAGGCAGTTTATAAAAATATATGTACATATATACTATATACTATATGAACTGTAATGAACATAAAAGAAAATTATTTTGCCAGACTGCAAGAACGCCTGTGTGATTAATAAACACATACTAAAATATATACATACATACATACATAGGAATACGTGTCCACCATTTGAGTTACATAAGTAGAACTTTTGCAGTGTCCACCATTTTAACGGTCATTTATGTACAAAATTTATGAAGACTACGTGGGCTAAGAAATTTTGAACAAAAAAAAAAATAAAAAATTCAACAAAAGCAAATCCAACTTCTCAACGGCCAGCATAATGCCAGCCAGGCATCTGAGCATAGGCGCTATACCTTTAAATGCAATACAGTCCTCCACACATACACATAGATATGTGCCGCATATGTATGCATGCATATGCACAGAGAAGCTGATGATCATCATCAACAGGTAGTAAAATGCCAAAACGTGCTTAATGCATAAATTTACACGGTGTGCGTGCGTGACATGTCCAACTTCAAGCCACTCAAAACCCATAAAAAGCAAAAACAAAAATTAAATACATACATACATATGTATATAAATAAAACCGAAAGAAAATCATGAAAAAACAACTCAAGCATCCAGCCTAAGCAATTCCAGAACTTTGGAACCATGGCGTAACCACCATGTATAGAACTGGTTTTTACGTGTGGCTGTGTGCGGTTGAACTCTTACTTTACTCCAAGGAGAAGGCGACTACTGGAAGCAAAAGAGATCGGTTTGCTCGCCAGCTCGCTCACCCGCTGTCATTGAAAGCAACCTGCATACACACATACATACAAGCAGCTCCTTGCATTTGCTAGAAAAAATTTACAAGCAACTCACCTCAAACAACAACAGATGGCACCACAAGGAACATTCACAGGCACACACACTCGAATAAAGCAGACGCTGATCAAGTAGAACGAATGAACTGATGTGAGCAGAAAAGAATACCAACGTCTTGGATTGTTAATCCAATGGATAAACACACACCTGAGCTATGCAGCTGCAAGTACAGGTAGCAAAAAACTGCTGCTTCTTTTTCTTGCATTTCGTACATTTGAAAGTAAAAAATTAAACACACACACCTACATATACATATGAGCATACTTATGTATATACGAGAAAAAGAACTAAGAAAACAATTTGAAAAATTTTTTTTTAACCGATAGAAATAAGGAGGGTGAGTATAAAGGTACGAAGAAAGGTACCTATATAGGAATCTTTATGTATGTAGTTATGTATACCGCACTTCCTTCTTATTGATCACCGATCAATATGACAAAGAAAACAAGAATTTTTTTTTATAAAAATCTTCCATCTACAAAAATGAGTTTATTTTCTGAAACTATTCAATTTTATTATAATTTACGAAACAATAAATTTTATTATAGCTTTGTCTAACTTATAAAACCAATTTTATATATTTCAGCCTTATTTATAAAGCAGTTTATAAAAAGATTAAATTTTATTATAATTCTGTCTATTTTATAAAACAATTATATATTATTATAATTATATAATGACTTGGCATATTGTAATTGTACTGCACTGAACATAATAAAGTTCTTATATTGTAATACACTCTGTACTGAAATACTGTGTGGTTGTTTTAATATAAAATAAGTTGCTACAGCCAAGATAATTAGCGTTACAGGACACTATAGAAACAAATCTTCAGCAGCACTACGAGGACTGCAGCAAATGTTACTTTGACAGTAGCTTTTATAGGATCGTATATCGAATTGTTCTACCGCTATTACGTCAATGAACTCACTATAGGAAACTAGGAATTGTGGATAAAGCTGTGTGAAGTCTTTTGTAGTATTGGAAAACCAATGTCTTCCAAACAAATGTAATATTTTTCTAATATTTCTTTATAATGGAAATATAAAATTATGTAACAAAAAAAAACCATTTACTATAAAACCATTTTCTTTTGCCAGCGCCTAAACTCCCACTGATGGGGGTTCGAATACTATTCAGGGCAAGCCTTAGTTGTTAGTACTCATCCCCTCAACCCTTGCATATAATAATAATAAAAACTGCATTTTTAGTTGTATATTTCGTTAACTTAACTCAACAATTTGCCAGTTTGTTTGGGTTTTTTCATATTTAATTTCACTAATTTCACCCAACTACTGTTGCCATGGAATTTCACATTATATTAGTTGCATTGTATAAAAACTGGTATACATACATACATACATATATAACAGATTTAAAATTTCCGCTGGAGCTTCGCTTTCAAATACACCCATACCAGTCCTTCGCACCATACTCATAAAGTGGTTGCAATATAGCCCCATTTCAATCGATCCACATTCTCTATGGAACTTTCATACGAGTACTTAATTAAAATTCAATTTCCGGAAAATTTATAACCCCTTAAGACGACCACTTTTTCACAACACTCGACTGGAATTTGATTGGAAAACCGAGCGCAGAGAGTAGTGAGCAACAATCGAGCAGCGCGTGCTCGAATTACAAATTGGATAAAGAAGCAACAACAACAAAAAAGCAACCACCAGCTGAAAACACATTTTTAAAAAGACAACAACAGCAATACCCAGCCAGCAATTATAGTAAAAGTGCAGAAAAAATGAAAAAACAACAACACAGACTGTACCCAATACAGTAAATACGTCTATATAAAAATAAGCAAACGAAAAAAATAATACACACACTTGTTACCCCTCCAGGCGGGCAGCTGCCGTTGTGATCTTGGCGATAGATACGGGATACAAAGGCCTGAGTGAGTGAGTATATCTTAAAGATTTGTGTGCATCGACAAGCAAAGCGGCTGCCGCTCCTCTAATGCTGACTGCCTGAAGTTAACAGCAATGCGCAGTAATGAATGGACCTCAATTGGCCCAAAGAAAACACTCGTACTCGACTCGTACACTGGACGGGAGAGAAATCTTAATTAAAAATGCAGAGCCACAAAAAGGAGCAACAAAAACAAAAACTGCCACTCGAGTCGCTTGGAACTAAGCTCACTTTGGCGGCGGAGCAGTGAAGAGTGCAAGTACCACTTAATTAAATTGCAGCAGCAGCAGTGGCATTACTGGCAGGCACGCAAAAATATTTGCAGAAGAGTTTGGACATGCTTAAATTATGGCTTATGGCTGTGTGCAAGATTTGTAATACACCCAAAACGCTGTTCATGGCACCCGCTCCACTTTTCCAAAATCACCTCAGTCGCTTCCTGGACAACAAACGAACTGCTTTATTAAGCCAAAAGCTTCATGCTACAAGCTGCAGTAATTTGTTCATTGACTTTGCTCCAATTACTTGTGACCGTATCAATTTCCAATTTCCAATTTATTTGCTTTCCCAACCAACTCGGCTGCTCGTCGCTGGGCTGCTCGCTAGCTCGGTAGGTTGAAAGAACTTCTGTGTACAATATAATTCGAGAGCGATTGATAAGATAATAAATATGTAATTTCTTCCGAATTTCAGCATGCATATTTGTAGGGCAATTGTAAACAGCATGGCAGTATTTTTGTTATTTTCAGTAGTACACCCGGAACACTCCCAACACACAAACTCACATACTCACAAAATTGATAACCTCAGAGCGCAGGCGGCCAGCCCACTTGCACGAGGCCATGTATTAAAATTATTAGTAACTGTATTTACGAGAGAGAATGTGTGTGTGTGTGTGTGTGTGTGTAAGCGCCATGTAAAAGAATTTAAATTTGATCGTTGGATCTTGACGTTTTCTTTAGAGCACACTGCAATAATAATACAAGCAAATTTAATTCACAATAGTCTACTCGTAACGACGAGAGTGCGCGAGTAGGGCTATGAAGCCGAGGGTAGCGAACTCATATTAACACTGGCGCATGGGTATTCAATACCTTGCAGCCAATTTATTTTAATAATGAATAAATATACGTAAATTTCGATATTATCCAAAAAGAAGATATTCTTTCTATCGTCTTTTATTAAGAACGTACTTAACAATATATCCATAGAGTCAAGCTCAAGTCTGATCTAAGAAATACAGTTGAATATGAGCAAATCATCGGAAACCTGACTTTTCCTACTTAAGAAAGAATTAACACAATTAAATGCACTGGCGCGCCCAGTACATATTTTGTGGAGTCTTTTAGATTTTATACATTTTTCCAAATTATCTCTCAACATCGTTTAGCATTTTATCTAGAATTTGCTCGAATACAACACCGGGATTTACTAGTCTTAATAAATATAAAAATGCATTTGTTTAAAATTGATAATGTGTACACTTTTGTCAGCTTTTTATCGGAGGAAGAGGTAGTAACGCCCAAAACCCCCACAGTGCAAGCCAGATGTACGCACATATTTGTTTTCTTTGATAATACTCCATCTGCTCCTCAGTTATTAATAAAATATTTTCTGACCTTCTGTTTCAATTCCACTCTATTTTTTTTTTAAGTAAACAATTTGTGTTATTTTTATTTATATAATTTTTTTTATTTTCACACTTTTGTGTTTTTGTTGTGGTTGTCGTTTTCGAGGTGGCATGTAAAAAATGAACTGTTATTTATTTTCTTAACATTGCTAAAAACCTTACAAAAATACATTTTCTTCACAAATTTGTTTCTTGTTTATTTATTATTATTTTTGTGTTTTTTTCAATTTTTAAAGTTTAGTGTATTTATTTTCGTTTTCCACTTTTTCTTGTTTAGTTTCAACGTTCCATCGGTTCTGTGCTCCCTACGCACTCGCAAAGGGTGCGCTACACTATTAAATAGTCTTAGAATTACAAGGCTATACAAATACATATATCTATATATAAATATATACCATCTTTAACATGTACATGGAGAATGTGAATTTGTTTTAAGAAATTAATATTATTAAATAAACATAAAAATATTTTTTAAGACTTCTTAATGTAATTTCCACTCTCAACTGTCGCTTAGGAAGTAATGGAGTTGGCTCAGATCTGCTCAGACGCCTAATTCTGTTTTAGAATACAATAAAAATCTAAGCATACTTAATTTAAAACGTATGGTATTCATTTATATATGTATCGTATTAATTAATTTTAATGGAAATTGTGTTTTGTTTGCTTTCAATTAGATTAAAGTTAATAAATGCCAAACTTACAAAAATATCGTTTGCATTTCCGCAGTTTTTTTTTGTTACTCTCGTGTAAGTTTCCAACAATTCGGCGATAGTTTCCATATTTTATCAAAAAATACAGGCGACCATGTGAATTGTGTGTTCGCTTAAATAAAAATTCCTTTGTCTATTAAATATTTAATTAAATTAGATTACATTCTTTTAATTTAACATTTACGATGAAATGAAGATCACTTTTCGCATACTTAAGTTTAAATGCTAAAAAAAATAATAATAATGAAGGGGCGCGCAAGAGCGGCACGACGGCAGTCATGTATCCGAACTCCAACTACGCCCGATATGCTCCCATTGTATTGTAGTAAGTCTTTTGTTTAACACATACGCTGGCTCTCTCTCTGGTTCTCACTCTCTCCCTTCTTGGCTCCACTTATATGCGCCAGCCCTGATCTTCGTCCACATTCGAGTCTGTGTCGGACGGCTCCTCACCGTACATATCGGCCAATTTGCGGAAACGCGGTCCGAAATTCGATAAGTAATCAAAGTTGAGATCTCCATCGTCGGTACACGATGCCAGACTGGACAGGCTGCCATCCGAGTTGCCATCGCCCTCGTAGGCGTAATGCCGCACGTCGTCGACCGGATAGCTGCCCGCCTCTCTGTCGCAGTTCTCCTTTTTGTCGCCGAGAAAGCCGCCTATGTCCGGAATTTCATTCGGATCTTTCATAGCCTGCAGCGCATGCGGATCTTTGTAGAGCTTTTCCTCGTAGAAAGGTTGTGACCGCAGCACATTCAGATCGTAGTCGGTGTCGCGCTCGCCACCGCCCTCATCCTCGTAATTAATGATGGTCTCGCGTATGTCGTCGATGTCCTTCTCGTGCCAGCCATTCTTCTGCTTCTTCTGCACCACCACAGCCAGGAGAATTATCAGCAGCAGCAATATGCAAGTGATGATCGCTATGATGAAATTGCGGTCTATGCCGAAACTCACCGCCACTGCCACCGCCCGCTGGCAGCCGGAATCAATGTGCCGGAACACTGATGGCGTGCCCAAGTTGTAGGTGTGCTCATTAATCGTGAGATTGCGTATACACCCGAAGAAGCCTTGCGTGCTAGGCACATACGTCCAGTTCAGTTGATGACCGAGGTGCACCAGGTCGACTGGAGTGCCGCCGAGTTGCAGTGGTGAGTTTACATTCAGGAACTCATTGGGACCTTGCGGTGCTCCCAAACTCATGCAAGTCGATAGCCTGCAATTGTCTACCGTCATTTCGATGCTGGTCTTCTGCAGTATGATGTCCAACTGGTACGATTTGCCCGCTTGCAGTTGGATGTGCCGATGTTCGATGCGTATGCCGCCCGAGCCGTAGTCCACCGTCAATACCGGGTATCCCTTAATCAACTCCAGCGCCAGGAAGTCCGATAGCGGCAACAGTGGATTGTAATTCAACGGTCCCAGATACATGACCAAGCCGTGTTCAGTTTGGGGTGCAATTTCGAGGCTAATCTTTGTGTTGTCACATGGCGACACCGGCTCATAGAAGGCATAGCCATTTCCGTAGAAGCCCACCGAGACGAGTTCACAATGCGGACCGGTAAAGCTGTCAATGCAGTCGCAGGCATCGTCCTCTCCTATTTTGGGGGTACCGCCATTGAGACAGAAATTGCGTATCTTCGCCTCGCATACGCACTGCGCTTCGATGAACGCATTCACGCCCACAAACGATGAAGTATTCGAGTAGATCATATACGGCACGGAAGACTTGTGTAGCGTATTCATGCAGGACGATTCACATTTGTACTTTTCGATAAGACACTCATCGATGTTCACCATTAATATCTGCAAATCCAGATCATTCTCCAGTGACTGCTGATTTTGCGCCACAATCCCGTTCAATTTCTCTGGAGCATAGTAGGGAGAACCGTGCGCTGAAAACCGCACATCCAACGTGTTGTTCGCATTCTGCAGAACGGTGAACACGTCCACATTCGTGACCGACGTGTTGAATAGTTTAGCCAGCGAGTACTGCAAGCGGTCCTTCATCGATAAAGAGTCGTCGGACTGAGCATCTCGTGGTAGGCTGATAAATTCCTCTTTCGACACGTTGAAGAAGCGTATACTACCACTTTTGTCGACCGCTTCTTCGGGCAATTCCCTGACCACAATTGTCACATCAGCATCCACAGAATGACGAGGAATGAACGTAGATTCTTCTGTTACGACAAATTCAAGCATATACTCGCCCTCTTGTGTACCCTCCAGCATTGTAATCATGCCCGAACTAGGGTTAAGGCGGAAGTTGTCGTGAGGTATGCCATTCTTCCACTGGAACTGTTTGTCATCCAAATCCCAATCATCTGGATCATCGACAAAGACGCGGCCCACGTCAGTGTCAGGTGCCTCACCTTTGTAATTATAGATGAAAATCCGAGAAGATCCTTCGGACATGGCATTGTCGTTGACATCGCCGATTATAAGATGCAGAATACTGACCGAGCTCTGCTTGGGCTGCCCAGAGTCACTGATGCGTATGGGTATGAAGTATTCCTTCTGTTCCTCACGATCGAATTGAACGTTCGCAAACAAATAATCATTGTCTATGCTGAACTTGGTTTTAATGTCATCGACGGCGTCGCTATCAATGCCGTATGTATAGGGCGGTCCATTCTGTGTTTCATCGTAGTCATTTGCCTGCAGCTGCACTACTTGTCCTGGGTTGCGATTTTCCTGCCAAATGGCGGGCATTTTGTTGATAAGGAACGGCGCATTATCGTTGATGTCCTGCAAGTTGATGGTCACCGGCGTCACCGACTTCAAACCCGTACCATCTTCATCAACAGCCGCAATCAAGACCTGCCAACTCTTGTGTCCGTTTGGCAAATCGCGATCAAGCGGCTGGATTAGTTTAAGACAACCATTATCATCGATGGTTAACATCTTCTTCTGCTCTTCCTTAACGACGAAATATTTGATGTGTTGATCGGCATTGCGATCTTTGATATCTGGATCGTAAGCTTCGATATTCAATATACAGTAATCGAATACGGTCTCCTCCGGAATGGTCTTAGAGTAGACCTCCTTGAACACCGGTGGGTTGTCGTTAACATCCTCAATTTTGATCGTCACTGTGGCATAATCATCATAAATGCCATCAAAAGCGCGTATCTTCAGCACATACTCGGTTATATTCTCATAATCGAGCCGCTGATTGACAGTTATCTTGCCAGTTTTCTCTTCAATCTTAAAGGCATCGCCCACGTTACCACTTTCGATGGTGTAAAGGATCTGTGAGGCATTGTCTTCATCATCTGCGGTCACTTCGATTACAATGAAATTGATATTGGCATCCTCGGGCAATTTGTCGGCCACATACTCTGGCATTTGAAAGTGAGGCGCGTGATCGTTCTTATCGGCAATTTCGATGTGAAACACCTGCTGTCCCCGATTCGGTTCGCCGTTGTTGTAAAGACTCGAAGGTGAGTTATCGCTAGCGATGACCTTCACATTGTAAAAATCGCGTTCCTCACGATCAAACGTGGTCAAAGCAGTTATGTTGCCCGTGTGCGGATCAATTGCAAAGTAATCCCGATTGTCAGCCAGTTCGAATGAAACAATGTTGTTGGCTTCGGTGCCGTCCATGTCGAAAGCACGCACCTGCATCACGGGCGTACCGGGCGGTTCATTCTCTAAAATAGTACCAGTCTTCACCTCCGTAAAATATGGAATGTTGTCGTTCACATCTTCGACTTTGAACTTCAGCACATGTTCCGCCACCAGATCGAACGTGTTCCGCACACTCATCGTCAGCGTGTAATCTGTAATGGCCTCGTAGTCCAGAGATTTACCTAAACTGATTGTCACATTCGTGCCGCTCTGATTGAACACGAACGTCTTTTTGCTGTTCGTCTGCTCCGTGCGTCCCGTTATGAGTTCGAATATAACTTCCGGTTTGTCCGGCACATTCGAAACGGCACGTAGCGTCGTTATGGGCGTCGAGTAGTCCATGTAGTCTTCTTTCAAATAAATGGGATCTTCAATGGGATCGATAAAGGAGGGTGGCTTCTTCGAGGACTCCACCACGCGTATTCGCACTTCGATTTGGGCATCCTGGGGCGGATCTGGCACAATATTATAGGCACGTACGGTGATTGTGTAGTATTGTCCGGGTCGCTTGTCAATCGGACGATTGAGGTATATAATCCCCGCCGCTTTATCAATCTTGAAATACTGATGATCGCGTTCAGACAGAATTTCGTATTCGATAATGCTGTTGTTGCCATCATCGAGATCACTGGCAGTGATGCGCATCACAATTGCATCGGGCTGAAAATATACGAGAGAGCAGAAAGAAATAATAGTTCAAGTAGAGGTTCAGTTATAGCAGGCAGTTTTTTAGTAAGTCTCACACACAATAGGAATTAAAAATTAAGTGCTTAAGAATAAAAATTTAAAAATATTTATGCAATTACGAGTCCATAATAAATCTTAGAATGGAGCTCAGTATACAGAAATTTCAAATATAAATAACCAAGTCGTGAAAAATGTAAACAAACCATTGTGATAGAAAGAAAAAGTTGTATTTATATTAAAAATCAGATCAGAATTGTAAAGTTCTTCATGGAGATCTCTGTATAGTAAAATATGGAGATCTCTGTATTGTTCAGATACAGCAATATGAATTTTAATCAAATCAATAAAAGCTCAATTATAAAAAAAAACGTTGAACCGAAGCCCCCGTCCTTCTGGAAACCGTAGGAATTAATATAAAATCACTTAAGACACAGAAAAGTGGTCAACTCTAATATGTTGATTCCGATGTTTTGTGGGGCATATCTTTATATGTTGTATTATAAATTATCTGAAATTTCAATCGGAAATAGTCAATATCTATATTCCGAATCCTATATGATCTAATTTGGCATCATCATCATTATCTTGGCATCCTTTAGTTAGACTTCAACCAGTAACGAAATTCAAAATGTAATTGTTTTAATGCTGAAAACCTCGTAATTAGATATAGCACCATTTATGATGTCAACTCCACGGGTTCACCCCAGAATCTATGGTTTCGATAAGATTTTTTGGGTTAGCGGAGTTTGCATATCTATTAAGCAATATACCATATCGCAATGAGCATCGAAGGAAATCAGCATATCCTTCATTATATATTTTAAGCTTCATACACTATGACAACCAACATCAAAGGAAATCGTTTGGCACCTTTCACTCTGGTGATATCACAGCTCAGTCTGGCTAGGAGTATGCCAGAATAGAACAATTAAGATTGTATATATGTGAAATTAGTATTCATTTATTTTAGAAAGTTTATTCATAAATTTATTGATAAACTAAACTAGACAGTCAACAACTGATGTGTTCGGCCTAACTATTGGTTAAACTAATACATTGATATTGACATAAAATTATTTCACATTTTATTACAGAATTTATATTATTATAGAATTGTTTATATGAACATTTGATATTAAATGTGAATCCAATTGCGATCCAAAATGATAGAAGAAATACATTCCAATGATTGAATTGCAAATTTGCCAAATTTCTCATTTCTCCCATTTTGGAATTTTCTCCATAATTAAGTTTTTATTTCTTATTTTCTTTTTAAGAATTATTCACAACAATAAATGATAAAACAAAAAAGGCATAAATACCAAACCCATCATTCAAATCGAATTACTTATTTATTTATATAAGAATTTTATTTCCATTAATACAATGATTCCGTCCAAAATTGCAAAGTAGCGTAAACCAGAAACGGCAACAGAAACGGAATCCAGTACATTTGCAACAGAAACTACAAAATTGAAGGTCAAAAAATGAGCGTTTGGCAACAGAACAGAAACCAAAGAGTATTTACGTATAGAGGTTCCGTCGCTCTCTTTGGCAAAGTAGAGGAATGGAATTGAATGGCAATCGCCCTGAAACCGTTAACAGATGTTAAACATAACATTATTCTGCTAAAAACGATTCATAACAGATTCATAGTAAATTTTATATGAGCTTAAGAAGGAATGGTTTTTATTGTCATAATAGGAAAATTAAGAAATGCAGATTTAATAGTCTTATTATTTATTAACTATTAGTATATTGATAACATAAAAATTAATACAATTTAGATTAATAAGACATTAATATCAAATCTAACCAATACTATTTGTTCATGGCTATCGCTAGTCAGCTAGTCAGTGAAAAAATGTTAAAGTGAACATTTCCAATGCTAAAACGACGCATATTTATAGTAAATTTAATTTGAAATTTCTATTTCAAACAATTTTTGAACAAATTTGAATTCATTAATCCAACAGCAGAGCGTTGTTGCTTTGGCCAAACATTGGCCACGATGCAGTTTCATATATGGACATATTCAAAATACAATTAACGTAATAATAGTAATTTATTTATTAAAATATATATTGTAAATAGCAATAAATATTTAAAAATACATTTTAATAATTTAGAAATTTTTTGGCTGAAATTAAATTTTTTCAAATTTCTTTTTAAATTCACTGTTAATATGCCGCTGTTATAAAAATTTTTAGCAGAAAAATGTTACATTTTGACAGCAGGTCCACGGCGATGCCATGCGTTGCATGTCCCCTGTTTTCTAAAGAGCGATTTGCACAGTCTTGTTGTATATTGTCTTTGCAGAAACCACTCAACGTGAGTTTTTTTCTCTTCTGTCGACACACGCTCAATTTTTGTGATTAAATTTTATAGCAAAGAGTATGCATAAATAGAGATTGAATCACTCAAGTGTTGTTTGGTGTCGTAGATATGCCTGTTACTCTGATGCTATTGAATCAGTTCAAAAGCGGTTTTTATTGTTTTGCCTACGTTCCTTTACATGGAACTCCAATTTTCAACTTCCCTCTTATGTGAGTCGTCTTAAATTAATTCGTCTCCCCTCTCTTAAAACCCGTAGAACTCTGCTTAATGCATGTTTTGTCTTTAAACTCATGAGTGGTGAAATAAAAAGTAGTTTTTTGCTTAGCATTCTCCGCTTTAATGCTCCTGCAAGAAGAACAAGGAATTTCAGTCCCTTGAATCTCCATCCCTGTAATCGGAAGTATTTAGATTTTGTGCCGTTTCGTAACGTGTGTTATGATTTCAATTTAGTTTCGGAGGTGATTTGTTTGAATGCATCCAAACATATGTTGGAATCGAAAATAACACTTTTTCCTTCAAACCGCAAGTAGTTCTCTTTGTATATATGTTTAATACCCTTCCTAAATCGTTATCAGGCCTTTGAGGCTTAGCGTAACTGTTAGGTTAGAGAGGTGGTTTTAGTGAGTAAAAATCTCACACTCTTGGGTGGTGCGTACCCCCTCGTGTCTTTTTAAAGATTTCCCCTCCCTAAGGAAAAAAAAACAAAAAATTTTGTGTAATGAAAGTAAAGGCGATTGCAGAAAAATCGGTGAGCGGCAAGGGGAAGCGAGATGCAATTCGTGTTTTTATGTTCGAGAGGTTTGCTAGAAAACCCCTCGAACAAAATGTTTGCAACAATAACTTCGTGCGTCATGCGAGCTCTAATATGTATACTCTTTGTTTGTAGTTTCTGTTGCAAATTAACTGGATTCTGTTGCTATTGCCGTTTCCGATTTATGTCAATCTGCACCTTAATTGTGATTCAGTCAAATCAATCAAGTTTAAATTTCAATCCTGATTGACACAGCGTTTATGAGTAGGAATATGAGAATATAGCGAACTATTCGGAAACGAGTCCACCTAAATCGGAGCTGTAATATCAGCCGAGTACGTGTATATATAATACTATAAATAAAGGATGATCCCAATAGACTATTTTTTTAATGTTCAATCTAATTTCTTTAAGTATAGTATAAGTATACAACTGAGCTCCCGACTTATCGAATATCAAGGCTTTTGATTAAAAGTGTTCATATTTACACATTACATAAGTAAGATATGGAAACATTACTTATATAACCTACAATATCATCCACCCACATAGTATCCGAATCTTCTTTTGCATCTGTAATGGCATTAAATACTCCGCAATGTTGTTCATGAAAAGTTCTTCAGTTCAACAATTCATAGATATTATTCATAGTTACTCAATTTCCTATTGCACTCTTATATATAGTTCGGAAATATCAAAGGACCTTAACAATAATCTTGAATATATTTGCTTCGGATAAATTTCGTTCACGATAAAATTTTGGCGCGAAATAAGTTCCATTACGTATTAATTTCATGGGTGGTGTTTCAGGTCGTGGTGTATAACACCCTTATCTAATCTCATATATTCGTAATTTATTTTACAGATTTATTTAAATTTTATTTCATCAAATTTTTATTTATTCGATTCTTCTTTGTTGATGAAATCTCCGGGTTTGTGGAAGTTGGCAACCCTAAATATCAATGGAGTTAGCATTAGAACTCTAGAAGCTAATGCCAGAGAAGCGACACTTAAACGAAAAATTTCCTGACGTTTAAAAAAAACTGTCTTTGTTTATCATTAGTTGGCAATCTGTATAGGTTTGTTTATCATTGGTTCTGAAGAAAATCAGCCACACTACTACAGTTTTGCGCATGTGTAAGTGTGCGCAAAACGAGAGGCGTTTAAGTGTCGCGTCTCTGTGGTCTCTGCTAATGCGACAACGTTGAACACCACTCTAGAAGCAGTCAATATTCGTAGATAGTCATTTAAATATTAATATAGTTCTTCACAGAATTCCGATATAGATATAGTCTGATTTTTAACGCAAATCGATCTCAACCACCCTTACACAGTCCCACAAAATCATTAACAAATATACGCAGCTGCATTGTCCCCCGAGTGTGAACTGAATATTTTCGCAATTATATAATTTAATAAATTTAAATTAGAAAATAAATATTCTAATAGGTAAAAAATAAAATTGTCACTTTTTTATTGTTACTTTGTGTGTATAAAAATACTTTCCTTTAGATCTGCCCATATAAAATAAAAACACATTTTCACGTCAACTTGGAGCTAATTTTCCGCAATGAAAAACCGTATTGCGAAGTGCAAAAATCGAACTGATTTGCGGATTGAAAAACACTCAAATGCGGAAAATAGAACGCAAATAAATTGTAAATGGGAAATAAGCCTTTCAAAATGTCGCCAAAGGGTTTCAAGGTTTTGCACAAACAACCCACACAAGAGCCACTGAACTCTGCTGGAATGCAAGAACCTGAGAGCAAAGCAAAGCAGAGTGACGGACGGACGCTGGGATGAATAAGCGAATGGTAACAACGTCCACGCTAGTTCTAAGTGGGTGTTGAAATCACAAAAACAAATTGAAATAAGTAAATAAAACTAAAGGAAAATATTTTGCGACTTAACTGCAGCAAATATTTCCAGCTACGCTGTGGCCTCAGGGCTACAATGGTACCACGGCCGTCCTATTAAGTGAAACATTCTAGAAATTTATTAATGCTGCTGCAGTGCATAAAACCACACAAACCGACCATGTTCAATGCTAACTGCAAATATCAGCAGTAAGATCTAAAGCAGGCATACGCACACCGTGGATCATTCGCTTCATGGTTCTCTCAACATTCAAAATCAAGCTTTTCCAATGATTAACAAAGGCACAAGGTGAAACGTAACAGGACCCGTGGAGGGCTCCTATTTTGCTGGTACATTAAATCAGGTTGGCTCAAGGCTATTATTTGTATTAATTTGTGGTCGAGGTACGCCACTGAACAGCTGCTGAAGAGCAATCCAGTGTACATACATCTGCCAATTTAATAATGTATAATTTTTCGGAAATATTTTTTGGCTTTCCTCCTTTATGAAGAATTGGTGACGAATTTTATTTTTAAATTTAAATATTATTACTAAATTTCCTGATCATACTTGAATTAAAGGATACAAGGGACGACATTTTTGTGAGATCTAGAGTCTAAATTTTAATGAAGTTGGAAGTCTGAGTTTATGTCACTATTAAGGGGAGTCGAGGATGTTGTTTCTTAATATCAATATTCCGAATATGACCAGATATCAACCAGTTCGTAGGATATTTCTCAATTTGGCTAATCTTTGAAGTCTTGATAGTTTCGATAAATCAAGTGTTGATATTATAAAACGATCTCTGATGATTTTAAATGTTTCCTCCATTATGCACAGATATTTCCCAAAAATCAGAACTTGGGAATCCTCAACATAAAATGCCAAACAAAAAACTTCCTTAGTTGTACGATTTTTTCAGACACACTTAAAATGTAAGGAAGGAAGTCTTTAGAGGAACTATTGTAATGGGGAGCAACATGGAATTGGCCATATTGAAGAAGTACCAAACGTTTTGAATACGGGAAACTGCAGCATATTCAGAGATAAACTCATATTGTCACGGTCGGCATTTTTCAGATAAGAATTGTTTATATATATCCACTCAATGTATTTATTTATATATATACATATATGCAACAAATAAAATGAGACCCTAATTGGATTAATGAAACCCTAATTGGATTTCCATCAAGTTCTGCTCCGTGATCGATAAACTTATCTAGAAAAATGTGTACGTAGTTAAAAAGAGTATTTTAAGTATGTGACATGCATATTCAATCACAGATAGGGATAATGGATTACTATCCTACAGATACTTGATTAGGACAGTTACTTGTTGTGGCATTATTTTTATGTTTTAAGTCTCATTTTATTTACGTAGGTAGGTAGGTAGGTAGGAGTGGCCGCCCAGTTTGCCAAAAGCACACTTGAGCACACATAATGGCCCATTGTGATACCACGGTGTGGCGCCGTTCAAGCACTGACTAAAAAAGTTCCCATACTTGGGATGGTGATAGTCAGCGCAAGGACAGCGCCTGGAAAGGCACGACTCCCCCGTCATGTTTCAGGAAACCATCCTGATAGTTTGATGAACCTGGCTATGTCCCTAATATTAATGGATGACAGCTCTGTCAGGCTTGTAAGAAATGGGGCACCAAAGGTGCGAATTCTTCTTCTGCTCAAGGATGTGCAGTGGCATAAGAGGTGGAAAACCGTCTCGTCCTCCTCCTCGAAGCCACAGCCTCGGCAAAAGTCATTTGAGGGTAGGCCCAGTCTTTCTGCGTGCTGTCCCATTATGCAGTGGCCGGTCAAAACCGACACAGTTGTCGACAGTGATACGCGATCAAGTCGAAGAAGTTGATTGGTTCTGTTTTTGTCCATGCTTGCCCAAGTTAGTCTAGCCGTGTGGCAGGATTCCTCGTTAGCCCTCGTTAGGGTTTGTAGTCGTCAGCCAGATATTTCCGTTTGATTTCGAGCTTGGCTGTTGCCAGTGGAATGCCGATGTTTACAGAGGGGTGAATGTCGTGCATTAGCGTGCCTGCCTTGGCGAGCTCGTCCGCCTCGCAGTTTCCCGGGATTTCGCTGTGTCCGGGAACCCAGACTAGGTGCACCCGAGAGTAACTTTTTTTTTACGTACAATTCTTTGATTTTCTGGGTATATCACCACTGACTTCATTCATATTCTGAATAAAAAATACCGCGAAATTTTATATTATTTACAAATACCTTTATGAAAAAACTAGGAAGTTTATATTCGGAATACGGTGACTGATCAGTTATGACCTTTGGCAACTTTATATCAAAAACTGTTTTGAATGATTATTTGTGCCGGTTTTATAGCACAGATTTAAAGATATCCCTTAATCTCCCACCATGTTGGAAACTTCAACTTGTATCCCCCGCATAAGCCCCCTTATAATTTACAAGAAGTAATGCCCAGTTTTCTATTTGGGGATTTCCCATATTTGTATGTGATGAAGTGAAAGCAATGACCAATTACATTGTGCAAACTACAATTGACCGTTGCAGTGAAACGTCCCTAGTGAGTCAATCCGTGGGGTGATTAAATGACATTTCAAACTGAGTAGAAATATTTATTCGAAATTAAATTGAACGTTATGAAATCAGAATTGCTGTTCATTTCATAAATAATGAGGATATTTTAATTGTTGGGTGTGATTTCTGCACTTTAGTACCAAATCGCAGTAATCCTGGGGTCCGCGTATTTGGTTACCATGAGCGCATCAATCACATCACCCACCACAAATTATTCACATACTCTATTACTCCATAACCGAACTCCATAACGAAACACTCACACAGACCCACATTAACACACAAACACACACAATAAAAACATTGCTCAGTTCACTCACTTGCTTATCCTCCGACATAGACTCGTCATAGCGAGCTTTATTAAACACTGGCGGATTGTCGTTGATGTCCTCGATGGTTACTTTGAATGTGCAGATGTCATCGAGCGGCGGGCGGCCATTGTCCGTAGCTTGCACCGTCACGTAGACAGCTTTCTCGTGTATGGGTTCATCGCGATCAAAGGTGTGAGCAGTGACAATTACCCCCGTATTTGGGTTAATATGAAATTTTGGCCGTTCTGCGGCAGACTGCACAAGACTGTATTTTATTTCCTGATCAGGATCCGGATCCTCAGCTTGCACCATTATGACGAACGTATTTTCCGGCTGCTCCTCCTTTACGGAGGGCTTATAACCGGCGCAGTTCTTAAAGGCAGGCTTACGATTGTCCACCGAAAAGAGTTCGTTGGAGTTGATGTTGTTGGCGTGCATTGCGTTGCTGTGCCCAAAGAACACAGCAGAGTTACCCGAACGCGCGGACGGCAGTGCGGAATAGAGCGATTGAACCGATTCCGGCGAACGCCGCAGACGAACAGCATTCGACGTCGAAGAGGTGAAATTTGCAAAAGACGCCGACGTCACGAGGTCACCTGTTGCGTGATGGTACTGTAACGTGGCAGAGACGGGCGCGGATGTGTGCGTTATCAAGAGTGTTAGCGTAATTAACGTAATGTAATGAATAAATTTTCGTTTGCATAGCTTTTGTTGATGTTGTTGTTGGTGTGAAGACATTTTGTAGCATTACACTAAAAATATAAACAAATATTTCTTGTTTTTTCAATTTTGCATTGATTTTTAAATCTTTGTGCATTTAATAAATCAGTTAAATATTTTAATAAAGCTCCAGAAAATTATTTTAGTCACCTACATTACTTTCATCATAGATTTAACAAAATCTACGTTAATTACAAAAAAATTGTTGCTATAAAATATAACTTATTAGTCACCCAGTATTATTACCTTTTCTTGGCTGCGTTCGTATTTACTACAATTTACAGAACACCGGTACAAAAAAAAAATTTTTGTTTTTTTTCGATCTTGTTTAAGTTTATTCTGCTGCTTTTGTAGTAGTTCTGTCCCTTTTACGTCGATCGACTCGGCGCTGGTGTGTTTGTTGTTGCTAATGTTGGTGACTGCATTTTCATGGAAACCGAAATTGGAAAGCGAAAATAGGAAAAAACAACTTGTAATCGGTTTTGTTGCATTTACCATTTACACTCACAGCACATTTCAACACAATAACGAAAAAATGTAGAAACGCAGCACAAAAGGTAAACTTGATAATTATTTATTTGCTTCCTTTCTAGTTTCGTTTGTTCGCACTTAATCTGGTTTTTCTTTGCTTCTTCTTTTTATTCCACAAACAGGTAATTTCAGGTAAAAATAGTGGTTAATACAAAACACGAATTGGCAACGATAGCGTTGGATGCATGTGTATATGTGTGTATGAGAATGTATGCGCACGTTATTTGCTTTGGTATTTGTTACCAATGGGATCAAACTTAAATAAAAAAAAACACAATGTATGGCAAAAGCAATATCCTCAGAACTTCGGCGTTACTTTTTCAAAAATTCTTCTTTCTTCATATCATTTATTCAAATATTATATATTACCAACAACTTTGTAAATAAACACTTTCAACCAATTTTGTTTATACTGGCCGCACTTTTCAATTTAAATTTTCTGTTAACATTTTTCAATATATATAATATCATTCAATATACTTAATATATTTTAATTGAACACTGTATTCTTTCAAATTCTTTAAGACTATATGCGATGGGTTTTCAATTAATATTTAATTAATATATTTCAAATTTTTATTATTTACTTAAATATTACATGTATACACTTCGCACGCAAATTTTAAAACGTCCTCACACGTCGAACAACAAAAACTGACTAAATTCAACTTCACCTTGCATTCTTTTGCCCTTTCTTTTGGGAACAGTTAAACACTTACGTTTCCAATTGATATGAAAACGTATTCAAATACAACCCTGATTGTTGAAACGTTAAAACTTGACCCTCTCGATAACAACTATTTTAAAATATATACATATAAAAATAAATTTGTTCAATTTAATAATAATAATTTTGATTTTTTTCTTTCATTAAATAACAAAGTGATTGTAAAAGAATTTATACTGTATTGTAAACATCTGTGTACAAAACACCCTGCATCTCTCTGTTTACTTAAATCTATTACTAAATCATTTGGCAGCTCTCCAGGTAAACAAGAAAATTTCAGTTCGCTCCAGAAACGAATTAAAACGTTGTTGAAGCAAATACTCTCTATAAACTCTTTATATATCGTATTTGGCTGAAGTTAAGTAGCATATTTGCAAATATGGCTGAACCGCAAGTAGAGCTGACTGCCGCGCAAAAATGTCGAATGGAACGAAATCGACAAAAGGCACTGAGTTTGCGGCAGGCAAAACTAGTTAGCCAACATCCTTACAGCAAGTAAAGCTCAATTTTCCGTTTGATGTTGAACCCTTTTCATTGAAGATATCCTTTTCACAGGGAAACCGCCGGAGATTGTTCAGTGATTAAAGTGCAGAATACCAAATACGTGGACAGTGGAGGCGGTTTCTTGTTGGAACAGCCAGTGATACCATCATCCTCCAGTGCAGCTGGCGCTACTGTCGCCGAACCACCAAAAGTCGGTACCGCAATTCCCACGGATGGAACAATTACAATTCCCGTATCGTATGAGCAGTGCTTGGATTGCGGTGTCGCCTTCGCTGATTCCTTCTTATTCAACAATTTCGCTTATTCAGTATGTGACAAATGCCGGGACCCCGATGGACGTCACAGTTTAATAACTCGCACTGAAGCTAAGGCAGAATACTTACTCAAAGATTGTGACTTTGATAAGAGAGAACCACCATTACGCTACATTAGCCGAAAGAATCCGCACAATATACGTTGGGGCGAAATGAAACTCTACTTGCATCAGCAGGTGGAGAAACGCGCAATGGAAGTTTGGGGCAATGAAGACGGATTGGTGCTGCAACACGAAAACCGCGAAGAAAAACGCGAAGTTACAAAAGTACGTAAATATAATAAACAAATGAAGCAGTTACGCATGGAGGTGCGCAGCAGTCTCTATACGAAGAAGACCAAGTCCACACATGAGCACGAATTTGGTCCCGATACGTACAACGAAGATGACGATAATTACACCCACACTTGCATTGTGTGTTCCTATTCTGAGACGTATGAGAAAATGTGAAAAAAGGATTGTGATCGTTCAATTATATCCCGGAGAAACATACACTTACTTAATTAAATTTACGTTCTATATTTGATTGTAGTTTTTGTACAAGTTTTGCTTTTGCAGATTGTCAATGTCCACAAAAATTTATACATAATCGACCGCATCCGTATTAAAATATTCTTAATTGTTAACAATAAGCAATCAAAGTTTCTCACATATTTGTAAGAGGAGTGAACGCTTCTATGCAGTTTTTTTTTTAAATAAAAACGATTATAAAAGTATCTCTAGGAAACCCAATGTGTTGTTTGGAACACTTTTCAAAAGGAATGTAAATATTACGCATATTAGCATGGTATTTAAAAATACAGAAATTCAAAGTGGTGAAATTTATTTCATGTTTCCTCATTTCAGTGCGCTTAATTCCACTGCTTAAAATGTGAGCATTCACAGTGGCCATTAATAATTCAAATCCTTTCAACCTTCATGATAAAATGCAGAACTTAATAAAATGCAGAGAATGAATCATTTCAGGAGCGTACTGAACCGCATAAAAATACAAAAGGAATGTTTTGGGGCACCCTGTGTATAGTATTATTTATTTGAATATTTCGTACAGCTTGAGTAGCACTGTGTCCTGTGGTAGTTAGATAAAATTTTGTCTAAATACATTTTTAATCTAAATATATACAAACAACTTCTTGAATATACTTAATTTATTGTATAAATGGAATTTTCTTAATTTCAAATATTTTTCCTAAGAAGACTTAATTACTTTGACACCAATAAGAACGTCTGTCTTGCTTATTTATGAATTCAACTGTCAAATTGGTACTCCTTTAGCATATGTAAGAAAGAGATAGTATACAAATTATATTATATTGTATCAATGTGTTATGGCAAATGGTACTGGTGATGTTGATAAGTAATTACTTGTTTAAGTAAATTAATTCAGTTTATCTGTTCTGTAGAGTCTGTGTGGTAGTAGTTGGAAGCTAACTGAATTTACATGACTAAATAAATAAAATTGAAATTGCTCACACTATTTGCTCTCTTCATTGGAAATGGGAAATGATTCATAGTTGTCAAATCTAGTACAAAACTGCACTCAATTTACAAGGGAGTATTAAAATTAGTAGGACATCGGCCGTCACTCGCTTAATCCATCATAAAGTGTTGTTATAACTATAACGTTGGGTGTATATCACAACAAATAGATCGAAAATCATAAACCAAGTAGTTGTACGATTCGGTTAAGCTACATACTACTGTTGCAAATATATCCCGAACAGTGTAACAACTTCACTTCCATCGTTGTCATTCCGTCATCGCTTTAGTTTCAGTCAGCTAGCGCCAGCAATGGAACAGGCAGTAATCACCGATGCTGAGAAAGTCCGTATTGTATCCGATTTTATAGTTTACGCGCCGCCCGGTGAATTCAATGAGGTTTTCAATGATGTGCGTGAACTGCTGAAAAATGATACACTACTGAAAGAAGGCGCTAGTCCTGCCTTTGCGCAATATAACAAGGATCAACTGACCCCGGTGCGTATTGATGGCAGCGAGCACAGTGCTATCATTTCAGAGCACAATGATTTAGGTAAGTGTGGAAAATTACAAGCCTTGTGAAGGGGGAGACGTTGGTTGTATTTGTAGTTGTAATGTGCAGCATGACCATATATGGGCATAAGTTTGCAAAACAACAAATGGTGCCTCATTAAAGCTTTTGAGTAACCCGAAGCAGCAATATAAGACAATATTTTCATTATTAAATCGCTTCTTAAAATCGAAAATTAATTTTATAAAAATAAAAATATCTTATTTGGCAATTGATATTTTTAAATTTTCATTAATTGGATATTGCAATGTTTGTTTTCATGATTATCTAACCTCACTTTACTTTATCAAAATTTATTGCAGATGGCTTATCAATAATTGTTCCTTTAACTTAAGTAAATAATGCAATTGAATTTTTTTGTTTATATTTTAAGGCGAAGACAGATTTTATGATCCTCGCACTAAGCAGTCCTTTAAGTATGATCACTTGCGGAAGGAAGCAAGCGATTATCAAGACTTGAAATCTGACGCCACAGGTGAACCATGGCGTGCAGCTTTGGACATCGAGACACTAGCCTACACTGCCAGTCATTATAGACATGGGGTACGTTAAATGCTTCTTATTATTAAATTGGCCATTTTCTATTTAGATTTCTTTCACTTTATGTTGCAGGTGTGTTCGGTTTTCAGCAAATCCCAAGGTGGTCAAATAACCTTAACAATTTGCATTGAGGATCATCAATTTCAACCGAAGAACTATTGGAATGGGAGATGGCGTTCGCAATGGAACATAACGTTTCAAGCTGGTAGTGGCAATGCTGAACTAAAAGGGGTGCTTAGATTGCAAGTGAGTGTCGTTGATTATTAATATTCGTGGAAAAAACCATTTGAAGGATACGTCTATTTGAAGAACCTGAATGTTAGTTATAACAAATTCTCCCAGAATCCCAATTGCGGAAATTCGCTTTACCCAATTCGCGTCATCTCGCGAGCATCTCTTAGGAATCTGTATAAATAAATCTGTCGTCTCGGATAAATTGATTATAAATACAAACACCATCACATCAAAGGTTTCGCTTTTATAATCTGGGCTTCAGCTTTCGTCAGAATTTTACTCTGTTGTTTTAAGCACCACTCTACGATTATTAACTGTACTTTACTTATGTATTAATTATTTGGAAATTGTTGTATTGTAGGTGCACTATTATGAAGATGGCAATGTGCAGCTAGTCTCAACAAAGGAATGCCGGGAATCTGTTGTTGTCAGCAATGAGCAACAACTGGCCAAGGAAATCATTCGTCTCGTGGAGGAGGCCGAAAATGAATATCAACTGGCTATATCGGAGAACTACCAGACAATGTCGGACACCACCTTCAAGGCGATGAGACGCCAACTGCCAATTACAAGGACCAAAATTGATTGGAGTAAAATCGTTTCTTATAGTATTGGGAAAGAACTGAAAACGCAATAAGAGCAAGAGGAAGCGGAGAGGCAACCGCAACCACTGAAGAGGCCGAACACCCTTCCTCTGACCATTGAACGTAAAAATTGTAAAATGTAATACACCTATGACAGCAATTGTGTTTTTTCTGAAGCTATGCTGATGACTGCTGGTAAACGACTAAGCTCTTTAGACACGCAACGCCACTATTTGTCGCCTTTGTCATTTAAAGAAGCATAATATAAGCTTTTATTTTGTATTAAAAAGTACACTTTTTCTATAAATATTTAAACTTTTTTTTTAATATGGAACATTTTTAATTCTTTTTATCATGGTTCATAAGGTACCAACATCGATTGAAGTCTAAATTAATATATTTCGTTTTAGCTACGCGTTTTCTTTTGTTAAGTTTTTGTTAAGAACTAAAAGTGAACAAAAGAAAAATATATTATACTATTTATAATAACTAAAGTAAAAAATATATTTAAATTTTCAAATAATATAAAGCAAATCGTTTTGAAACGAGAAATTACAAACTCTTTACAACTAAGCTTAATTGAACATCTCCTGTTTTTGTTGCACATAAGGTTGATTTGTGTCCGTTTCTATTTACAGTGCTCACCTACAAATTTAATGACTAAAGAATATATTGTTGTCACAGTATAATTAATAAAAGTTTAATAACATTTAAATAGAAGCAACATTTATATAATAGCCAATATCAATTTCATAATAAAATTATTGAAATAAACAACTAACTTTATGAATTCGTGTACAAAATTATTATTGCTTGACTCAACAAATTCAACATTGAAAATAGATTTAAAAGCATTTATTTACGTACTGAAAATGGTAAAGAAATTTTGTTGATGGTAAAATGTGTCTCCCAACAATCAAATGCATAGCAAATTTAGATATGTACTAAAACAATGCTGCAATGGTACTAAAACAATGCTGTAATGGTACTAAAACAATGCTGTGATGGTACTAAAACAATGCTGTATGGGCATTAAAATAATGCCATATAGGTACTAAAACAAAGCTAGATACGTACTAAAATAAATCTGGATACGCACTAAGAGAAAGGTGGAAACCTGCTAAATGAAATTTTGATACGTACTGGAAGAAAGCTGGATACGGACTAAGAAATCTAGATACATACTAAAAGAAAGCTGACTACGTATTAAAACAAATCTGAATATGTACTAACACAGCTGGCTATGTACTAAACGAAAGCTGATTACATACTAAAATACAGCTCACTACGTACTAAAAAAATACTGACTACGTACTAAAAGAAAGCTGACTACGCACTTAAAAAATACTGACTACGTACTAAAAGAAAGCTGACTACGCACTAAAAAAAGCAGACAACGTACTAAAAAAAGCAGACAACGTACTAAAAGAAAGCTGACTACAAACTAAAAGAAAGCTGACTACGCACTAAAAAAGCAGACAACGTACTAAAAGAAAGCTGACTACAAACTAAAAGAAAGCTGACTACGTACTAAACGAAAGCTGACTACGTACTAAAAGAAAGCTAGCTAGGGGG
This sequence comes from Clusia tigrina, assembly GCA_920105625.2. NCBI lineage: Eukaryota > Metazoa > Arthropoda > Insecta > Diptera > Clusiidae > Clusia > Clusia tigrina. Next base: position 426,415,204 of record OV050030.1, read on the forward strand.
ACACCAGCGGGTAAGACCTAAATGAGCTATTATCACTTTCTTGTAGCGCCTGCAGCACGCACTTGATGGCAAATTCAGCGCAGAGAATATACGGCATACTTGTTCATAGACTTTATTTTATAAATCGCACTGTGGTTACGCCGATATTTGATCATAACTATTCTTTTGACTTTACTCTTTATTTGGTTTGTATTATAAAAACTGGATTTTCTATTAAAAGCGTAGGAAAACGTTGATTAATTATCCTTATCTATCACTTCGTTTTCTTGCTCTTTAGCTTTTCTAAGAAGAAATCTCTTTTCTGGTTGTGACTTAAGTTCCAATTCCAAACGGTCCAATAACCATCCTCCATATTCTTCGCCATCCGTATGTGTAGCCCAGAAAAATAATTTTCCTGTAACGATCAAATTAAATTGAAAATTGTGGAAACTTTCATATATGTATGTATATATATAGGCAATTTTTAAAGTTACCTCCATCCTTTGAGCCCTTTACTTTCATTTCAAACTGAGCGTTTTTTGTATTACACCAATTATCTTTGTCGCCGAAATTGAAACCCACCTCCTTGATCGGTTGTCCTAGTAAACTGGTGGCACCTGATTTTAATGACAAACGGTTTTCAGATTAAGAAGAGCCGTAGAAATTATCCATGGTGCTTTCATTCTACCTTTGTGTTTCTTCAATGCGTCCATAGCTAAGCGATAGTATGCGGTCTTCCGAAAGTTGTCCTCGAGTTTATAGCGCATGTACATGGCTGCTGTAATAGTGGATAAAGAAAGCAGCAAATTGAATCAAGTGATAAGTATTTGATACTCCGGGGTTTAGGAAGAGGCATTATCTGTTCTAAAGAAGTATTTTTAGTATGTTCACAACAGATTTATCGTAGCTTTTCACCGAGCTATGTAGCACTCAAGGAGACGAGGAGATACGTTAGGCAGTGGTATTGCAAGTTTATTAATCAATTATCACGTACCAGTAATTGTCCCGAATGCGCCATACACTGCAATTTTAGCCAGTGTTTTGTTCGTTGGAAACCGCATTTTCACACTACTTCAGTAAATCACAACTTTCAATTTCGAATTCTCTAAGATTGGGGTCTCCAAATCTGCCTGTAGCTTGATGTTCGGATTTTTGCGGCTATTTTTTCTGTCCTTATCTTTCCAATTTGAATCGAACAACAACAACGACGAATCAGCTGTTTTTGACATTTTATATTAAGGTTATAAAATGTCTTGCTTCATTTAAAAGAAGCATTAAATATATGTATAATAATTTGAGGGAAAGTGCACATTGTAAATATTAAATTAATATAAATAAAAGCTAAAATATTAAAATGAACCATTTGGCACTGGCATTTAGTTTAATTAGGCAGCGAGTGATAATAACCTGCCAGGTAACACGGAGCTATGCCGTGGTTGGTAAGTAAAGCTATGCTGAAGGATAGATTACAAAACTTGGCGGATATTAATGTACATACTAAGTAAATTAAGTAAAAAAAATTATTTAGCTCCAGTCATGAAGAAGAAAAAAGTGGGCAAACTCGGCCCTGTTATGGAGAAGAAAGAAATTCCAGTGGAGAAGGACGCAAACAAGTTGATTAACTACGTTTGCGGTAGCAATATTTACAAAACCGGCGAGGATATAAAAGTATGAGTGTATATTTATAAATTTAGTAAAAAACAAAAAATACATTAAAATTTCCAACAGCTGAAACCAGATGCTGAGTATCCAGAATGGCTGTGGACACTTAACGTAGACCGTATCATACCCTTGGAGGAAATGGATCCCAATACAAAACAGTATTGGCGGCGTTTGCGAAAAGTGGCACTGCGTCGAAATAATAAAATGGCCAAATTAAGGAAATTTTAATAAGCAAATACAGTTGTTTGTAAATTATTTCGAAATTTGCCAAGACAATTAGTTATTTCCATTTTGAATTACAATTTAAGTTTTATGTGCTGAAAATAATAATAATAATTTCATAATGGGAAAACCAATGCGTTTATTGTGGACATCTCTGCACCATCCTCTTGGTGGGAAACTTGAAACACCTTATTAATAAATTGTGAAACTATCTTTAAAAATAAACGATACATACTTAAAGGTAAACCATATAACAGGAGTAATGCATTAAATGCAGATATTTTGCTCTTCTGTTACAAGGGCAATTAAGATTGTTCACCATCGGAAATGTTCTTGAATTTTATCAAGTGGCTGTAATTCATCTTACTACAAGTGCAATGCAATGAAATCAAATGGCCTTGTCTGCTTATGCTGCGACAGTCATTCGCTGACTTTTCTTTCGATGGTCGATTTTCTAATTAATATTTATAGTGTGTTCTATGTACAAATTGATAATATTGCTCCATTCGTCTACTCTCGGTGGCTTTTATCTTTCTTGTACTTTTATTTTGTTTGCTTTTATTGAGCATGTACGTACATTTATTGGAAATGCTATAATCTGCGCATCGATGCATCGGTAGTTATATCTATAAAAGGGAGTACCATCTTTGTAAATGCTTTAGTTGAGCAAATCGACATGAGAGTAATGAGTTAAAAATTTTATAAATATAATTGAGTATGGTTTTAAAATTAGTGTTAATTGTAGTACTGTGTTTGGCGCTGCAAGCGAATGAAGTTGTTTCCAAAAACCAAAGTAAGAAGACCTGTTTCCAAGTCTTGTATTCGATCACGGCCCATAGCCTGCATAGAAGTGTACTCAAAGTTTATAAAGTAGGCATTTTTCTCATTTAGATGTTGATAGAAGAAATAATTTTTATATGTGATATGCATGGATAAAATATATTTTGATCATTTTATATAATATCGTATTTATAATCACATGGAAAGAAACATATTTCCATCACGTCCAATTTATTTCTCTTTCCATTTGATCGGTTTTTTTAATTCTACCAGTCAAGTTTACCAAAATCCAGTCATATCAGACACGCTTAATGGCCAAGATGGCAGCTCCGAATATAACTTAAAGACCCTTAACTCAAATAATAAATAGAAAAGTCCATAAATAAAGAACTAAATCCAGTAATCGAATGTGAAGAGTATAAACAAATAAAATCAATTAAAGACCCTTATAGGCAGGACTTATGTATGAAGTGTCCGACGGTGTATTCCATTTGTAAATCTGCCTTATTTCTTTTACAGAGAATGTTGTATGCTATCACGGTACCTGGTCCACATATCGCCCGTCTCTTGGCAAATACGATGTTGCACACATTGATCCATTTTTGTGTACACATCTGATATATGCGTTCTTTGGCGTTCAAGAAGATGGTGAATTACGCATCATCGATCCGTATTTAGACTTGGAAGACAATTGGGGGCGTGGCAATATTAAAAAGTTCAATGCTTTGAAATTGAAAAATCCAACATTGAAGACTTTGGCTGCGATCGGGGGTTGGAACGAGGGGTCGAAAAACTTTTCAATTATTGCGGCTAATCCAGAGAAGAGATCACGCTTTGTAAATTCTGTGGTGAAATTCTTGCAAAGATATGGTTTTGATGGTTTGGATCTGGACTGGGAGTATCCCCATCAACGCCACAATCTGACCAACGATGATAGGAATAATTTCATAACACTGCTACGGCAGCTCAAAGAAGGGTAAGGATGGGTGAAATCATGCAAGGTCGCAAGAGTAAAAAACGGAAACAGACTTCTATTCTTTTTACCTCGTGGGACTGGTCTTTTCTAAGCACAGTTGCCACAACTTCTCCGATGTTATTCTATTTATACAAGTTGCCCTTGATTGATGACAAAGGGGCTTTCATAATTCCTTTAGTAGACCACTTCAATGTGCATATTCATCCTTATGTAACAAGTGACATGTGACTACCACCTGCGTAGTTGTTTCAGAGTTTTTGTGAAATTGACAACCATTGTTTGGGCAAAGTTAGTGTTCCCACTTCCATCGCATTTCTCATGATACCATAATTTTTTGTTTTTATTATGGGTTTATAAGTTAAAAGCTTATAATTATTGACTTGTTACAGCTTGGATCCTTTCGGTTTCATTCTGACAGCAGCTGTGGGCTCCACTGAGTATTCCGCCTCGCTCTCCTATAATATACCGGAAATGTTTAAGTACATAGATCTCGCCAATGTGATGGCATATGATTTGCATGGTGCCTTTAATGATGTCGTCGGAATAAATGCGCCTCTATACGCAGGACCTGCAGATAAAACAGTCCGAGAGAAGCAGTTGAATATCGATGCCATTGTTAAGTACTGGCTTAGTGCAGGTTAACTTGATATTTCTATATTATTTCTGTAAATCTAATTTTAATTGTGCATCAAGGAGCTCCTGCTGACAAATTAGTAATTGGTGTGCCGTTCTATGGACGCTCCTTCACCTTAGCGAATCCTGACGAACACTGGCCTGGCGCCGGGCACCTGGGTCGCGGTTTAGCAGGTCCGTATTCTAGGGAACCAGGTGTCATAGGTTACAATGAAATGTGCGAGAAAATGCTGCATGAGCCGTGGACTTTAGAATGGGAGAATGACCAAATGGCGCCGTATGCTTATCTCGGCAGCCAATGGGTAGGTTTTGAGACGCCACGCAGCATTGCATTAAAATCGCAATATGTCATGGACCATGATTTAAGTGGAATTATGGTGTGGTCCATTGAGTCAGATGATTTTCGTGGAATTTGCGGCACAGAGAGGTACCCTCTGCTCCAGCAAATCAATCGTGTATTCCACGGCGCAACAGCTACAAATCTAACACTTACATCCAATACAGCGGTTGCATCTCCAGTCACTGAACTCGATGTGAGTAATACCAGCCAACTGACTAAAAAGCCTCCCCCACAAATGATGGATGAATTTCAGTGCCAGGGAGAAAGTGGTTATGTGCGCGATCCACAAGATTGTTCCAAATTTTATTTCTGCAACGCTGGCCACGCTTTCAGTTTCGAGTGTCCACATGCGTTGAAATTTGATTTGCACTTATCGAGTTGCAACTACGCGCAACTGGTGGATTGCTGAAGGATTGAAAGCGACATCAGCTCTCCGCTCTACTCCACCAAAATTATCTGAACAGCAATTAAAATATGATTGTTTAATAAAGAAAAGTAATCTATAATGATCTGTATATTTAAGAGCGATTTTAATGTTCGTGTATCATAGGCTAGTGGTGTTATTGTGGTGGCCCGGGATCTGTACGCTTCTCATAATGAGTTGTTTCCAAAAGCAAGTTTACAAACCTTACGACTTAATATCCCAACCACATATCTCAGGAACTCCTCTTAACCATTAAAGGGAGTTTCCGGTTTTAATATTTCCAAAATGATCGCCAAAATGCAAATATGTAAAATACCGTTTGCTATTCGTCCCACTTTAAAACTGGCTGGAGCAGATTTTCAGGATTTACACACATATCCACTGAATTGTGATATCAGTCCTCTTAAGGTGTCTTCTGGCCGATAATATGTGCCCTAGACTGACTTATAGTTTAAATGAATAAATATCATCAACGGCCTTAACCAATCCGTTTTTTTTTTATAAAAATCACAACAAAATAATTGGAATTTTAATCCCAGGATATCACAAACAATATTAAGGGAAAGTTGCCTTTAATTGGATCTATAATAAGATATACTTCTACCTTTCGATATAGGTTAAGATTATTCATATCGGTTATTGTAGGACACAAATCTTGCTATTTAAAGGAACAAGTGGATAGACATTTATACCCAAATTGTCGGTCTTTATCGATGTTTGGCCAACAAGGAAATAATACACAAAACTACAACCTAGGGGGTGGGGTTCCCAAACCGAACTTGTGGAGGAGAACAAGAACATTTACTAGAGAAAATGGGGTAGTTTAGTTGCAGATACCTCCCAAGATCCATACATTGTATAAACAGACCTTGGATACCTCCTGCTCTGTCCAATTCTCGAATCCAAAGGACGAGAAGAGTTGTTGGCCGAAGGCTCAAAAGTTCCAGTGGTACATTTCCGTTATATATTTGAAAACTCAACCTTGAATTATTTTTCAAGGTACCCATAAATTGTTATTTGTACCAACTGAATGTACTTGCAAAGACGTAGCCAACACAAATCTCGAATAACAGATCTGACTAATGAAAGCAGATTATTTTTAATTTTCGGCTCTCATAGTGCCTGAATATTGTGGGAAACTTTCATATAATATATTTTATAAATTTATTACATAGTTGGCATTTTTTCTTCGAGTTTAAGTTTCAATATAATAGATTTTTAATACATATTTGTTATATTTTTTCTCATAGAATAAGTTCATCAAAAATTAGCTCCCGTTTGCGGTGCGTTGACGAACTGAAAAATACCAACGCAATATTTTCACTTATCTCTCTCTCTCTCTCTCAATAGCATTTTCGTACAGCGTAAGCGCCTTGTATTCCGAAAACATACAGAGGGAACTTTTAGGTTTTAACAGCGAATTACAAAAACAAATTACCGTCTCTTACCTACTATAATAATATACAAACAGATCTGGAAGTATTCAAGGCTAGAATTGACGTCAGTTAATGTGAAAGTATTTACTTCTTTCGCAAATATTAGCATAAAACTAAACGCTTTCTATACTATGGCCGTAAAAACTGCAATAAAAATTCGTTTGAAAACAACTGAAAAATAAATTTAAAAAATACATACATTAACAGGTTGGACTTAACATATTTATACAGTCATAACTGGTGAGAGACGCCAATTACCTCCAGGTTGGACCGGAACCAAAAATTCTAACAGAGCCTAAAGCCACACACACAAATACAGTATGAAGCAGAAAAACCATCATAAAAATAATCCAACAACAATGTGCAGGCCAGAACAACTACATAAGTAAACGAAGGTGCGATTGTTGTTGTTGTTTGTTTTGATCAAATTCTAGTGCGTAACTCGGAATTAATATTCCGTGCAATTCTGATAACACAAAACACGATCATCTCGACACAGCTCTTGTTTATTCGTAAACGTGTTGTGCTACATACTAACAATAACAACTGTTTATATATTATCTTTTATTGTTGTCAATAAAGGATACTTTCCATTCCCGCAAAGGCCACGAAAATCATCTGTATCAATGGTCCACACCATTGCGCCAGCCAGTCCCTTCTCATTTACAAACTCCATTTTTGCTTTAATACTAGCAGCGTTGTCATAACTAATCCAATCATAGGTAAGCAATTGATTCCTCTTGTAGGCATACGGGGCCTGGTATACATCACTCCACTTCAATGTGTAAGTGCTCATTTTTTCACAAAATTCATTATAGCCAAGAAAGCCCGCTTCGTTCGTGTAAGGTCCAACAACACCTGAACCTAAATTCACTAAAACTGGTAACAAAGGCGTTATGACTCCGGCAGTGTTAAAGGTGCGTCCATAGAAAGGAATGCCAAGTACAATTTTTTTACTATCAGCACCTAAAATAGCAAATAACAAAGTTGGAAAAGTGTTTTTGCACAAACGCCAAGATTAAAAATTGCACCTCGAGCCAGCCACCTGTTTATAGCACCGGTAACAGTATCTTGGCCCAACTCCGGTCCGGACAGTGGTGAATTGAATCCTACAGTATGCTCCCAGGCAGTAGCAAAATCATAGCTCATCACATTTATGTAATCGACAATTCGGGAAATAGCGGGTATGTTGTAGGAACTTGGCTCTCCTGACGGAGACACAGCTACAGTAACCAATTTGTTGTTTCGACCGAGGCTGCAAACGATTATATGGGCGGGGTATGTGAAAACCCGTTTCAAAAAAACGTCCACGGCACTTATGAGTAACAATAATTTCAATTCACCTGTCATGTAAAACTTGCAATAACGAAATATAATTCACAGAGTCTGCAGCTGTACCGCCCCTTTGCGCAGGATACTCCCAACTTAAGTCCATACCATCAAAGCCGTATTGCAGCAGTAAATTCAACACTGACGTCGCAAACTGCGCCCGATGTGAGGCACTAGCTGCCATATAGGAAAACAGTTTAGAATCGATATTTGGTCCACCCACCGAAGCCAAAACCTTTAGATTTGGATTTCTCTGCTTTAGAGCAACTACACTGGCAATGTTGCCTATTATCACAAATAGAACATATGCATGTATTCATCTATTGTTCGAATAAAAAATATGGGGAAAATTCATTAAAAAGTGTTCTTACCTGCTTCAATTTCCAGTAAGGAACCCAAAATGGTCACAGATCCACTTGCATCTAAGCCGAAATATGCATATGCAATATGCGTACATAGAGTCGCCGCATCTTCCATTTGGGCAACATCAAATTTACCATTTCCAGATCTGTAGTGGGCCCATGAGGCGTAGTAGCAAAAGACAACTGCAAGAAAGAATTTACTTGGTTAAGTAATTGGTTATGCATGATCTGCAGCTTCAGGACTTGTTCCTGTACGATTTACCCTTATCTGATGCTCGAACTCGGCTCGCCACAAATGTGGTGGCAATCAGTGCGAAGACACTCACTTGCAGTAGTTTCATCGCTTCAACAATCAAAATTTATATGAACTGCTTTCAAATAGTCGCGGTATAAAGAAAACAAATTTGCGACCGTAGAATTTGAAAGTGAGTTTAGGAGTGATACACATGTATTATATATTTACTACCCTACGTTGTACTTTTATATAATTTAATAAGTTTGCTTATTAATACTTCCACACTTTTCTTATATAGTAACAATATTTTTCAAACAAGTTAACTCAGTACCATTTAGCCAAGTGTACCTAGCAGATAGTACCCTACTTATGTGTGCACAGTTGATTTATTTTTTCTCAGCATTTTCTTGGAATATGATTTAAGCTAGTATTGTGTGAGCTTCATTGCCATTAGCAAAGAGATCAGAGACAAGGAGATGACTGTCCTCTTCTCTGTCAAGCGCATTGCACTAATCGAATGGTACACAATTTGGATTCATGATTATTTTATATTAGTATTAACGATGTTACACGAAGAGGAAATGGCGCTGTTTCTATAAACTCCCATTCTGAAACGGGTACAATATTTATGTTTCTCCTTTTTACCATATGAGTCATTAAAGAATTGTGACCTTTGTCATATGAAACCTCGTTTCTAGAAAATACATAGGATTTTACATGTACAACACGACAAAAGAATTCTCTACTTAATTGTCTCGATGGTTCCTCTGAGCGTTTCATGTATTCTAGTTGCAATTTCTCTCATAAGACTAATCTACACAACAATTACCACTACTCCTATAGAATCCTACTTAAGGACAAAGGATCGGCGCCCCGTCTACGGCTTGGTCTTAAAATGTTTCTCCTAAATATTTTCCTCCTTGAGTCGAAGGCTTTCATTGCTAGCACTCTTTCTCCTACACCCTTGCGTTCATGATGCATTATGGTGTAATGTACTATAAATAAAAAAAAAACTCGAAAAACGCTTGTAGTAGCTCCTGGTAGTTTGCTACAAAGCAAAAGCGAAACTTCAACTATAAAGCTGGGCGAATGTCTCCAATTGAGGTTTGAGGTGATGTGAAATATCTCAAAGAAATCTTAAGTAAAACTGGACTCACAATTGAATCATGATACCAAGCAGACCGCAATTGCAAGGTGACCATAATACAATGAAAAAGTGTGGCTTTAAAACCGATAATGATATATTTTAAGCTATATTTATCTTTCACTATAATTGTTAGACCTTTGGTCACATATGCGTCTGTTGCCACATATTTCTATGTGGCACTATGTGACAATAGACGCAGCTAACGTTGAATAGATTATTTTCTCTGGTTTGTATGGAAATCAATGGGTCGGTTAGATAAATTTGGTTGTCCCAACTTAAATTCGCACTCTCATCAACGATGAAAATAAACAGACTTACGACAGTTTATACAAGATAACGAATATAAAAGCGCACATGCGGCTTATTCTGAAACAGACAAAAAAAATTTATAATCGTATGAGTCTTTTCTGTACATGTATGCGTGGAATGTATGTTCTTTACTCCCCTCCCAACCCGTGAAGTAAGGAACGCACCCACAATCAAACATGTATTTGTGGAGTATGCTAACGTTGCAGACTGGCAATGTGTTGTGAGTTAGAATCAAGCTGCCTGCGCGTAGTGTCTCACATCATCGACTCCTAACAGATGCCACACTTTCTGTGTGCTTAGCATGTGTTAAAGTTACTTAAGAAAGCACATATTTTTAGGGTGCGAGTATTTAGAATTAATATTACCTATGTAATATTTATTATGTATGGGTGCTACAGTTTTGCAGTCGAGCCACTAAAGGACATTGAAAGTTAGAATGCACCATCAACATTTCAGAATGGCGTAGGTCAGTTGGCTTAACCAACTGACACCAATTAACAGGTGCGAAACTGGAACACCAGAAAGGTCAGTTTTTGTATTGTAATTGTGAATTGCAAATAGTATATAAGAGTTAGTATTCTAAGAAATAAAGGCTTGTGATTTTAAAAACTAAAAGTGTAATGTAGTGATTTTAACAAAGAGTGATTTAGGCTTTTCAGATACACGCGCGCAGCAGAAGGACGTCCCCCGTCAAACAAGGACAATACCCCAACAAATGTACAATGTTCCTTATTGATCCTCAGTGACGAAAGTAATACAATTTAAGTAGATATTAAAAATTATACAAATAGAAAGGTATCTTGGCATCAATGTTCTGAGCATATCAAATGGGTCTGTGCGCAAGAATAGCTTGATGTTTTTCATTTCAAATGAGAAGATGCATATTAATATAACTTCATGTCCAAGTTGAATATTGATATCTCCAAATATGAGTAAACAAAGCCTCACGATAGGCACTTTCTTTCTAAGGCGGTCGTTTTCTCTTTTAGTTACTTTTGAATATAATTGTGTATAAGTTAACTTAATACAACGAAATTCTCCCGGGAGCTGCCCAGTTATATACCTGAGAATATAAGTACACAATAAAACTTTAAATGCTTCTGCTGTATAAGTGTCATTACAGCCCTTTATTATACAAGCACCTTTATATGCTAAAGATACTGACTTAAATCTATCGAAGTAAAATAAGCAGTGAAAATAATATAGAAATTCTAACAATAAGAAACCGGAAGACTATATTTAGCGATCTGTATAAAAAACAGTTTCAGGCTCCTTCTGCGTGTACACATATAGAACGGTTTCTGCTCTGAGCTTCAACGATTCTTTCTGGAGATCTTTAACGCGTTTGCACAATTAAATTTCTTCCACTAATTTGGCTCATTTACATACATAAACATAAAATGATCTCACAATTCGTCTATTTGCCAGTTACATTTGAATTTTTCTAATTCTAGGGAATAGTTTAATAAGTAAAATTAGTCTTGAATTATGTTTAAGAAAGTCCGTGCGTGTTTTGTAACTTCGAATCGTTTAAAATATTCACTTCAGAGTGAATTTATTACAACGTTACTATTATATAGCCTTATTCTTAATATTAACTTCATAATATTTACTATATAAAACATAAAATGATGCACAAAGGCGCTGTTGTCGAACTACTCCACGCGGACTCTATTTGTGCGTCTTAATTTGGCGAACTCCTTCGACACCAGACGGACTAACAAGAGCATGGCCAATATATCGGCGATAATAAGCATGTGGAAAACATTTTGCCAACCATTACTAGATATCACTCCAGCTAGCAGCGGCCCAACAGCAGCACCTGATAATGGCAAATTTATTTAAATGTTTGGTGCAATTATGCGATATTATGAACAAATTATTGAAGAATTACCAATGGAACCGGTGCCATCGATGATTGCTGTCACAGTTGCTAATGCCTTGGAGTTGCCTTCCAAGGAACTGTGCTGCCCAAGTTCTGCACTAACAGATGTTGTTATCAGGGCATATGGACCATTCACCAAAATACCGGCTAATATGAGCAATAAAGCGCTGACGGATAGAGAAATTGCTCCATATTGCTGATACATGAGCAGCTGCAATAGAAAAATCCAAATTAATTACAATTTTTCTCTTATGCACCTCCAAAGTAAGTTTACGCGGTTCCTTTTATCTATTCTTATTCTTACCGCTGGCGAAGCTAAGAACAACATAACAGCGCAGGTGGTGGCCGACATTCCACTGTAATCCGATATGGAACCGGCCGCAATGGCTCCTATGATGCCGCCCACATCGAACAGAGTGGACAAATCGGCAGAAGAGCTGGGGCCCAAAGTACCTAGGACACAATAAAAGCAACAAGAGGTAATGTAGAATCCACAGATGATCAATGGTGCCACATCATAACTTACTTGACGATTGTATGTACATTGGCAGCCAGTAGAGGAATGTGTAACTGACCAGTTTGGAAAAGAACAAACACAGAGAAAACTCCATCACACCGGGAATATATAAAGCGTCAATCAGGCTGATGGGACGTCTCGAATTTGCGGCATTAGTTTGTGGACGCTGCAGAATGGGTGTCCGTTCCGTTGAACGATAGTTGACCTCCTGGAGTTGAAAAGATAAGTTGCTAACTCTTGCTTCAAATCATAATAAAATGTGCAAAAAGCAAAAAAGGTTGCAGTAAGTAAAGATTAATGAAGAAAAGCAGAAGTGCGAAGATCGCGCTAAATTTTACTAAAGGGCATAAGCACTGAACATGCACTTACGGAATTCTCGCTAGGATAGCCGTGATTGCAAACATTCTGCAGCCAAAGAAATATTCAGATTGAAATTTAATACCGTAAGAAATCAAATGGATGAGATGAAAGCATTTATTTAAACACGAAATAATCAAATATATTTAAGAACTATTAAATACAAAGAGCCAAGTCAAAAATATTGCCTACTCACCGCACTGTAGTTGATTGGGCTGGCTTCGCCATCTTCTATATCCGAATCGGTGGAAACAGGCGTTTCTGCAGTTTGTGGATGACAGCCTACTATTTCTGGTGTGTCTACCAAGAACAGGAATAACAAGAATCCCACCAAGCCCATTATGAAACCGGGCACCACAAACGACATCGACCAATTAGTCTCAACATAGTTCGCTGCTATTAGAGTACCGAGAATGTTGCCAATAGAGGTGTGGCTATTCCAAATGCCGAATATCAAACCACGCTTCGATTTACCGAACCAACGACCCACTAGAGTGACAACACCGGGCCAGCCGGTCGTCTGGAAAATGCCAGCAAACGCCTGTACGAACAGGAAATACCAAAGACTGTGGATATTCGACGTTTTCGCAATGCCAAAAAGATACGTAAAAATACCCGACAGTATCATACCGAATGCCAAAAAATAACGCAAGGACACTCGCTCAGCCACGAAACCCGACACAAACATTGCCGCTGCATAGCTGAAGAGGAAGGCAGAGTCAAGCGCTCCAAACAACGCCTGGGCATCGGGACGATCTGTAAGGTGCAAAACAGTTTTCTTTTAAATTTAGTCATAATTGTATGGCATTCTAATGCTGGCACTTTACCGAACGGAGCATAGCCACAGTCTTGATTAGTTTCGTTTGGAATTACAGTTGAGCAATTGTAATGCAGTACCGACTTTACCACCGATATCGGTTTCCTCGACATGTGATAGCAAGTGTAGGCGAGATAGGTCAGCACAAGTATTGAGGCTTTAAAACTTTCATATGGAAATATGGTATATGTGAAATAGTATCTTTAACGTTTCTGGTTTAGATACTTACAGCAGCTCTTTACGATGGTGCCATGATGGACAACAATGGCGGGCCACCTTCTGCACCACCAGTATGCCAACGGGTATGTCATTGTAGTTGTTGCTCATCTTACGTGAACGATGAGGACTCATGAACAGCGTCGTCGTTGGACACACGCAAATGCCCGTGGTGATTTAAATGCGGCTGTAATAAGATTGTTTTTAGGAATTCAGATCAGATAAGATACAGAAAATCTTTGAGTAAACTAGAAACTGCAAAGGGCGTCGAGTATCACATTTTAGAACTGCGGGTAGTAAACCTGCATAAACGCCTTACATAGAACTTCAGCCACTGGGAACACTCCACCCTCATTTACTAATCAAATAATTATTTTTCGTTGTTTGTTATCGTAAATTTTTCCACGTTTCTCTTTGGGTGATTCATCGCATTTGTGGATATCTAAGTTCACAATTCTGTGCTCAAGCTAAGTTTGCTTTGTTGGCAGATTCCAACAAATTTTTATCATTACTTGATATTTAACGAACTCCCCTACGATCATGGTACCAATGATTAAATAAAATAGTAACTATGCCCACAACTGAATGACCCACGCGCCAATAGGTATTGCTGCGGTGCTCAAACTTCATGTACTCACAATTTACAATGTACTGCAACTCAATTTGCAACCTTATTCCCAATCACTTAGTTTCTGTACCCCGTTCCTTTCTGCCAACTTTTCTGGCCTATTTTCTGCTTACCAATTTTCCGCAATATTCTAACTATTTGTTGTTCTTTGTTATTCGCAGGCGTCACGAAACTAGAAACACAACAGAAACAATTATGACAGCTCTAGCGAAATGAACGGAGTTGCCACACTGACCGGAAAAGCAAACGCAAGATTTACCGGTAAGATAGATTCGATTGCAATTAAAAACCTAATGTATTTTGTGTTGCAACTATTTAGCTGGAATACAATTTTGTTTCGAATTTAATATTTTTTTCTGCATTTGGAGCCCCGTTGCAGACCTGGACCCACGATCCCTTATTCAGTGGTGAGAATGCAAAGGCCAAAATTATATTTCTCGGAAAGAACGGTATGTATTGGGATAAGCAATATACCATTCTTAGCACATTTGATTTCGATGCAGATATATTAAATATCATTAAGTAGATGCTCCTATCATCGTTAAGCACCATAAACAATTTAATTGCAACATTTTTTAAAAATAAATTCTATGCCACGGTACTTATGTATAAATATACTGAATATATGTATAAAAAAAACCGCCTCAAGTTCCAGACTAAATAAAAATAAATTGAAGGCTACTCACCTAACAGGAAAAATTATTTCATCTCCAACAAATTAATTCTAACATATCTAAAATTTTATTTTTAGTCAAAATAAATAAATAATTTTTCTTTCAAATTTTATCTGTACATGTGTATCTGAATATCTAAATATATATATATATATATTATATACTTATTATATCAATCTAAAATTACTGTGTATTATGACTATCAAAACTAAAACTTTTCTCTTATCTTTGTGACTATTCAGTATTTATTATGCTGGGCGAGCAGTTGCATATCCGTGAGGTATTTAATAATGTGTACCTTTGCTTCAGCTTTTTGTCGTACTCCCAGAGTATTCAGCATATCAGTGACAACCATTCCAAACGATTGATCTTCAGCACTCACAGCCTGTGACATAGAATTCTGAAATATTTTAATCGTGTTGAGCATATTGTCGTGGTTCTCCTCCTCCCCGCGTTCACGTTTTAATGGAGGCTCGTAGAAGTATGGCTTCTGATCCTTACTGACGGCAGCCAATTGGTTATCGCCTGTAACTGCAATTTCTAAATGTAAATTTAAGTGTATAGGAGTACAAAATAATAAAGACAATTATAACAAAAAATAAAAATCAAAAGTATATAAACAGAACTTGATGTTTACTAACCATGAGGATGTGTTAGCGCCTGGGCCGATGTGGAAGCGTTTCCATTGAAAGGCTGCGCGAATATGTCGACAACGGTTTGCTGTGGCTGCTGCTGTTGTGTAGGGTCGACTTGAGGCACTTGGGAGTTCGATTGGCCGGAATTAGTGCCGCACTTACCCAAGAGTGATTCACGATATAGTCTACATATAACAGTGTTTGATTGGAAGTTAATATCTTATGTCTTAGATAAATATCATATTAAAAATATACCGTATAGAATCAACCAAAAACTGCATTTGCTTGAAATAACGCCACCGTGATTCTTGGCATAATTTCATTTCACGTGCGAATTTGTCGCGCAAACTCTTCCAACGCTTCGTGCATTTTTGTTCTGCAAATTCAAAGGAATACATATATTAAATTAAATTTTTCTAATGACCATTTCAATATACCAAGATATTTCCAAGATTTAAACCAAATTTGGTTCAAAACAAAATATAAGAAACAGAAGCGAAAACAAAGCCACTCACTTATCCAATTTTATTCAGTTAGTGGTACTGGCCGCCTGTTGGCTACATATTTATATTTTATTTTGTACCTAATTTTATTCCCAAGATATATCGTATAAGCATTTTTTGTATATATAATTTGTAGCCGGAGGCCCTATAAATATATCCCGACAAATATACTTTTCCGCGTAAAATATGGCTTTCAACTAAAACTATTATAGATGTATTTCTAGTTTTAAGACAATATACTCAGATATATTTTATAAATTAAAATAAAATTTCTTAATTTACTTTTCTGGAGGGGGTTATTACGAAAATCCGTTTATAATTTAAGTTTAATTCAATTCTAGTAATGCTATATAAATAAACGCAAGCGACGACAGAGAATGAAAATGAAACGCAGGTAAATCTAAATGCAACAGAGAACACAAAACGCAGGTTACAATAATGTTGAAGTTTCGGTTGCTACGTCGCTACCGACTTCAACCGCTCGGCTCATGCCGACCGCACCGCCGCAGTCAATAACCATCTTACCGTCAACTAAACCACTGCACCGAATGTCTACAGACAGAATACAGCAGCTAAAAAGAGACGCCAGCTGAGAAACGAAAATGACGGCGACTACTGCCAACATCGCCGCCATACTGCGTTGCAGAGGCGTGCTTATGTATGTATGTATGTATATTTTTATATTTAACGCGACTGTTCGGGCCAAGCGCTAGTTTTAGTATTTTTTGCTGTTGAATTTATTTATTCACTTGTACAGAATATATTCTGGCCTCTTTCCATATCCTCTAATTAATTAATGAAATAAAGCATGTACTTACCAGGAACACCAAGTGTTTCGGCAATTTGTTTCCAGGTTTGCGCTTTCCGGACAAAGTGTTTGTAATTATAATGAGAACGGTCATAAATGACCGGATTCATTTTTACCGCCTCAATTAAGTTCAGATCGAACTGCTGTTCTAAATTTGGATCCATTTTTTCCATTTTAATGAAGGTTTGTTTTCTTTTTAACGCTGAAGTCGCTGCTTACTTTGACGCCCACAAAAGATAACCTGCGACGTCGTCGATTTTCTGAATATTAATTTCCTTTTCGCTGCCTACAGTGAAATTTGTTCCAATTGGAAATAATATCTGCACTAACGACGACAGCGAACAGAGACAGATATAGCTGCAGCGCTCGTTAGTACTCGGCTACAGTTGCGTTGACGTTTTGTAGCTGCAGCGGCACGGTATGGCCAAACAGTGGCGCGACTTGTGGAAGTTGTATGGGGAATTTAAGAATTTAATACATGCAAACGTAAAATTTTAATAAGATAGTATTATAATACATACAGTAATAAGCCGAAGGCCCTGGTAGCCAGCGCTTTTTTACTTTAGTGAAATAATTATTTATAATTATTCCTCTGTTAAATAAATATATACATGCAATAAACTGGTTGAAACGCAAAGCTGTTTGACAAACCAGTTAAAAATATCACTCACACTGCATATATCTGTTTTTTCCCGCCCACTTATAATTGTAAATAAAACAATCAATTCATGTATTCTTAATAATATATGAAATTTATTGTTTTAAATAATATTACATACATATATATTATCAATATATAAGTTATTGTGTCTATTAGCAGTGCTGTAATTTATAAAGAACTTATTTGAAGCGTTTCACTAATGCATGCTCATTCACTCGGAACGATATTTGAGATTTATAACTGGTTAACTATGTCTTCCACTGTTGTATAACAGTTTGGAATTTCATGCGTACACTTCTCCCGTAACATTTTGCGCGTGCCTTAGGTTGCACTTTGCAGCGTCATACTACAAATGTCGACGCAACTATAGCCGAATCAGTTCGTGACCGAAGCCGTCGTCCGTCGCATGACTTCTCGTTCAATACGCAGTAAGCAGCGAATTAAATGCAGCGCAACTTTAACCAACATTTTTTTTTTTTATAAATTTAAAGCAATATTTTTAACAAAATGCAAAAAATGGACGCGAACTTAGAACAGCAGTTCGATCTGAACTTAATAGAAGCGGTGAAAATGAATCCGGTCATTTATGACCGTTCTCATTACAATTACAAACACTTTGTCCGGAAAGCCCAAATCTGGAAACAAATTGCCGAAACACTTGGTGTTCCTGGTGAGTACATATACTTCTTAATCATTAATTAGGATATAATTTAAGAGCAGTCAAAGAAGGCCAGAAAGTAGTACAACTGAATAAATAACATTCGTTAGCAGAAAATGTGACAACGCGCGCTGGGTCTAAATACACGAGTTAAAATTAAAATAGTATAAATACGTCTCTGCGACGAAGAATGGCGACGTTGCTGGCAGTTGTCGCTGGCGTCTCTTTTTAGCTGCTGTACTTCTGCTGTCTGTATTCATTCGTACTGCTAGTTTAGTTGATGGTATGGTGTTTATCGACTGCGGCGGTGCGGTCGGCATGAGCCGAGCGGTTGAAGTCGGAAGCGACGTAGCAACCGAAACTCCAACATCGTGCGTTTTGTCTTCTCTGTTGCATTTAGATTTACCAACGTTTCGTTTTCATTCTCTGTCGTCGCTTGCGTTTATTTATATAGCATTACTAGCGTTGAATTGAACTTTATTTAAAGTATTTTACAAACTTTTCCCCTTTTAAGTTGATTTTGAACTGAAAAGTTATTTTCATTAAAAAAATGTTCAATATTTTTAGTCGTGATATTTACATATGATAAGAATTTGTGAGTATATTTGTATCATATTTGTAGTTTGGAAACTACTTTTTATTTTATATGATATATGATAAAATTTTTATTTTATACAATAATCAAAATCCATTATAATTTGCAGACCAAAAATGCACGAAGCGTTGGAAGAGTTTGCGCGACAAATTTGCACGTGAAATGAAATTATGCCAAGAATCACGGTGGCGTTATTTCAAGCAAATGCAGTTTTTGGTTGACTCCATCAGGTAAATGTATATTAAAAATTTACTTTATATGAATGAGATATTAACATTTATTCACATATTTGTTTAAAGACAATACCGCGAATCACTTTTGAGCAAATGCGGGACGAACACCAGCCAAACAAACTCCCAAGTGCCACAAGTCGACCCTACACAACAGCAGCAGCCACATCAAACCGTTGTCGACATCTTCGCTCAGCCTTTTAACGGAAACGCTTCCACCTCAGCACAGGCGCTAACACATCCTCATGGTTAGTAAATATCAAAGTTCTGTTTATCCTCTTTATTTTTGTTATAATTCTCTTTATTATTTTGTGCTCCTATACACTTAAATTTACATTTAGAAATTACAGTTACAGGCGATAACCAATTGACTGTCGTTAATAAGGATCAGAAACCATACTTCTACGAGCCTCCATTAAAACGTGAACGCGGGGAGGAGGAGAACCACGACAATATGCTCAACACAATTAAAATATTTCAGAATTCTATGTCACAGGCTGTGAGTGCTGAAGATCAATCGTTTGGAATGGTTGTCACTGATATGCTGAATACTCTGGGAGTACGACAAAAAGCTGAAGCAAAGGTACACATTATTAAATACCTCACGGATATGCAACTGCTCGCCCAGCATAATAAATACTGAATTTAGTCACAAGGAAATAAGAAAAAAGTTGTAGTTTTGATAGTCAAAATACACGATAATTACGAGTATAGAGTAAAAATTGTATATATATATAAATTATATATAAATTTAGATTTCAGATCAGATGCAGATGTACAGCGTTTTGAAAAAAATTCTAAAATCAATAAGTATTTAAAAATTGTTTGAACTCAGCAGATTAATTAACGAAATAAACGTGAAATGTAAAGACAATACACATTCTCAGTTGTACAGACTTCATGAAATCGAATTATTTCCTTATTTTATAAAAGGGTCTATAGAAAAATTGTCTATAAGTTCCATAAGAAGCCACTGTAGAACGTATATTTACGAACGTGATGAACTTTCGACACAGAGTAGGTTGAAAATAAAACCTCTGATTGGAAATTATGACTCCAATTCACTTGTTTTCCTAATCAATCTTTTTCTGGCAATCAAAAAATGTGAGCTACAGTCATGATATTTGGCAGGATTTCCTCAAGTTGGAGTTGGAGCACGGCTAACAAACTTGCTTTTTCGGCTATTTGCAATAGTTTTAAAGCTTATTTCCACTCCATGGTTGCGACTGCTTTAAAGATGATCGGAAATAGTCATCTTTGCTGCGATTTAATTGCTTCAACCAGAAACATATACGTAGAGCATCTAAACATTGATTATAAATACTTCGTGTATACAAAACAAGTGCCAACTTTGTATCTTTCATTCCAAAAAGTCTTCCTCCCTGCGAATTTTGTATACAAGCTTAACAGAGGGAAATTGGATGTCTCTATAATATATGTTTCTGATATATGTTTCTGGTCTTCCTCCCTGCGAATTTTGTATACAAGCTTAACAGAGGGAAATTGGATGTCTCTATAATATATGTTTCTGGTTTCTGGTTGTACGATAGTAATCGATAAAACTTGTGTACAGCGGTTCACATTTCTATATTCACAGCTGATAGCATTTATTTCGAAATCAGCTGATTATTTGAAGTTTATTGGAAGTGCACGTTTCGGAAACGTCTTGGACTAGTTTTGTATTTTTTCATAGTGTTTACATTTCTTAATTATTATATATTATTTAATATCAGGTAAGTTAACAAAAAATTGCATGATTTTAATGTAAAATATTGAATGGCTTAATCTCAGCAACTGTTACATTAGTTATTTAATGTCTTTGAAGGCAGTTAAGTCGTCAACTGGAATGAGACTGAGCTTTCAAATTTTCCGGAGTATTTTCATAGAAGTTTGCAAGTGAAAAGATTAAACATATTGTACGAAAAGGAATATAGTTTCCTTCCAGTTGATCCTCAAAACTATTGTAATCTTAAAGTTTGTAGTATTAGCACCATTGCAGTTAATTGGTGTTTATACCCAGGGAATTTGGGGAGATGCTGGTTCCCTAATGAGAACCTCACAGTATCGGTACCAAGTGAATTGTGTGAAAATGACATTGCGGAACCATCTAAAAACAATTTAATTTCTGTGCATTTTCGTAATTTATTGAATTAATAATTAAATTAATCATTTATCACACACATAAATTACTTTATGCCTGAAAGATAAACAGATTCCAGTCGGTTTGCCGCTTAGTGGCATTATATATGTATATACACACACACGCACGTATATGATTATACTCGTATGTATATACTTACAATCGTTGATTCAGCTTTTTCAGTAAAATTTCAACATATTGAAGTAAGTTCAGATTTAAATACATGTTTTTTCTAGCACGGACACCTACTAAAAAACGAATCGCAACCTATATGCCAGTTTTGCCGTATTTCCCCAACTCACAATTTTCCCACATCCTCTCAGATTGTCCACTCATCACCCGCTCCAGAAATTCTAATCAAAGAGCGATCAATTTACTTTGTGAACCTTCCGTAGAAAATATTCAAACTATTTATAATTTAAAAAAAAAAACTATATCCACAACTTAATTTAATAATTTTAAATATTTACATTTTATCTAAGATTAATTTAAACAAACTCCGAAAGCCCTGGCAGTTAGTGCTTTCTTAATTATAATTGTAAATGCAATTAATAATAATAATAATAATAATAATAGTTAATATTTTATAGTGCCAGTTCTGTATATTGTGAAATTAAAATTTTGTTGAAAAATTAACTATAAAAGTTTTGATGTGTTTTCAACTTCTTCCCTGAATCATTTCAAGATATCATAAAAGATCATACCATCAAGTGGTTCACAGATGGTTCAAAAACAGAAGAAGGGGTAGGAGCCGGCATATTTGGGCCGAGGGTCAACCACTCCGAACCAATGGGGATATCACAGCATATTCCAGGCAGAGATACATGCAATTCACTCTGTGTTATCTTTAACCTTCGACGTAACTTTGTGGATCAAGACATTGCTATTATGTCTGACAGTCAAGCAGCTATAAAAGCACTCAATTCATACGAGGTTCATTCTAAACACATATGGGAATGCGTAGAGCTTTTAAATAAGTTAGGAAGCCTCAATAAACTTTCCATAAGATGGGTCCCTGGAAATGAAAAAAGCGGATAGTCTTGCCAGAAATGGGGCAGCCACACCTTTTATTGGGCCTGAACAATTCTTTGGCATAGGGCAAATAGCATAACAGATAAATTAGGACAGGAGGAAAATCCAGAAGATCACTTTACTGGACCTCACTATCAAAACTTAGACAATCCAAGCTCATGATTGGGGACTACAAGTCAAAATGTGCATCTCTATGTCTACAGTTAAGCAAAAACAATTTAAGAACTCTGACAGGCCACTGTCGTTTAAGAAGCCACCTCATGCAACTGGGACTCTCACCAGTAACCACGTGTAGGTTCTGCACGGAGGCAGAAGAAACACCAGAGCACCTAATGAACTGCGAAGCCTTACCTCGCAGTAGGAAGAAATATCTGGGGCATTACTGGCCCGAGGGCAGAGACATTAGAGCAATGAACCCCAATTCAATTCTAAGCCTCCTTAGAACTGTTGGACTAATAGAAGACCTTTAATAGGTACATGCAGGAGGAGTGCAATACATCAAATTGGTCGAGGTACATTTAGCCTCTTTATTTCATTCATTCATTCAACTCCTTCCCTCCAACGATCCTAATTTTTTTGTAGGTTTGCAATGATTATGCTTCAAATGAGTATACACCTCCTTAAACATTTAATTCTTCTATGGTAGCATACTTTTTTTAATTTATATTGAATATAATATATATTATTTTTGGGATCAAAGATCCAAGTTTGTATATAAAGAAAGATTGTGAAATATTTACTCAAAAAGTTACAAGCAATATAAAATACAACTTATTCTGTGATTCGCCTCTGCTCGCTTTGCGTTACAGGGGTTTAAAGAGCTCGTGCACGCCATTTTAATAGGATAAATGCCCCTTCCATATTGTCAAAGTATCACAGAGTCTTCGCCATTGAACTGATTGGCCATTCCTTCAAATGCACCAACATCAAAAAGACGATTTTCAATTGGCTGCAATGCACGCTGCATTGGGTCAATTTTTTCCGAGCAAAGCTATTTGGCTACACTGCTTATAAAACTGATTGGTCATACTTCTGATGCACATTGACCTCTGATGCACATAGGACTTCTGATGCACACAGGACTTCTGGTGCAGGTATTGCTTCATCCAGCTGAACATCACCATAAACAGTTTGGTCACTATTTCATCGTAAATTGCCCGCAAATGCACGATGGTTGCCTCTGGGTCAAACTGGGCTGCAGTTTCCTGGGGCACCTTAATCAAATCGGCACAAAGTCATATAAAAAAAACACAGTTTTCTAATAAAACTTTGCTTATTTAATTTAATGAAATTTTTAAGTTCCTTTGTTCGAACCCTACATTTGAATTTTGAAGACGAAGGCGTATGTTTAATAATTAATATTTAATGGTGATGATGAATATTATAAAATGTTCAAATTCAATAATGGACCACCTTTTATGCAAATGACCAGCGCTGGCAAAGAAGCGCTTCCACTACATGGGAAGTACTTCTTCAGCCACCTTTCGGAGCTGTAGGAGACATGAGGACGAAGTATACATCTGTTTGCCAGAGCTAGTACATGGTTCGCTGTCCCGTGAAGTTGAGTAAGACAGAGCTCTTCGTGGGCCTACGAGCTAAGTGAGGTCCCTCTGGACAGCCACAAGTACCCCAACCAATACAAGATTCAGGTATTCTAGTAAGAATATCTATTGGCATTTTACTGTCAACCACTCTCCGTATTCGTCTGATTTGCCTCCCTGCTACTTTCGTCTTTTCGGAAAAATGCATTTGCCGATGAAAGGAAAGCGTTTTGTGGACATAGAAGGCATTCAAATGGCTTGTACCGACATCCGGAAGGACACCCCAGCCAACGATCTAACACACCCATTCAACGTGCTTTTAGACTGCAAATTACTGAAAGGGAACTATTTTGAATAAAAGAAATCGGTTTGGCTAACAAAATTTTTGGTTGTTCTTATTTTTCAAAAGTCCTGTTTACCTTGTATATATATAATAGAAAGGAGTATAAGGAAAGGAATTAACATTGATTATAATCACCTTTTTTTTAAACAACTATTTTTAAATATTTTTTTAATTTTATTCTTTCTTTCACTTATGTTTCTAGTCTATTAAATGGATAATCGAGAACCTACTTTTCGAATTATCACTTAGCAGCAGGCTGTATACATATGTATGCGTATGTGTTTGTGTGTATGTGTGTGTGGTAGGGTGATGTAATACATAAAATAAATGTTAAATAAAAATTAATATAATAAATAAATTTGTGGAAAAATATATGAAATAGGAACACGAACACTAAATTAGGTGAAATGACATGAAGCAGCGTTCCTCAATATTTTTATATGGTGTACTTTGAGCTTAATCGCTAGATTTAATACTATATACGCAGATTTGTGTTAATACAAAATGGTGGCAATTCGTTCCAAATATGCAGCAAAGCGTCCCCTCCACTGTTCCCCGTAGTTGGTTTGTGCACTAATTGCTAGCCTCATCCGTGTCTACGTCGGCAATGTCTTTTAATTTGTTCTCTGCAGTTGCTTTGATGAAACTCTGCTGCATGTTGTTCGTGTCCACCACCAATATCGGCGTGCAACCATCCTTGAGGTGTTCGCTTTGGCTTTCGTACATTTCGCGCGAAATGCTGCGCGTGAATGAGAACCGCATGGATTTTGTACGAGTGAGCTTCTTCTTGATGGGTGGCTTGCCGGTGACTGGCTGCAGGTCGGAATGAATTTTTTCCTTTTCTGGTGTGGGTGGCAGTGAGGCAATCTCCAAACTGACATCCTGCAGAATATCGTCAGCGTAGGCTTTTATTTCATTCCATGCATCAACTGTGGGGGAAATAATTCAGATTAAAGATCTTCGCAGACTGACCATCAATTTTGTACTTACCAATATGCTTCTCCGTCGCATGCTCGTAGGTCACACAGAACCGTATTACATATTTGCCATTGACCATTGAGGGTATCATGTGCATTTTGCCAGAGTGATTGATTTGTGCCAGCAACTCTTGATTGTAGTTGTCTGCAGTTCTACAAGTAAAGGCGGAAGTTAGCGCAATTGCTCACACAACTGCATATTGGGCTAAGTTTTGGACCCACTACTCACCTCATGCGGAAGCACACCAGGCCCAAGTACACATCGTTGCGCACCTCAAAGCGATCATCCCTGCGCACGATCATCTCAAACTTCTTCGCTAACGCCATGTGATTGCGTATGTATGCCTGGAGCCCTTCAATACCGTACGAGCGAAAGACGAACCACAGCTTTAAGGCTCTGAAGCGACGGCTAAGTGGAACCCCATAATGCCGATAGTCAATGGCCTTGTCGTGCTCGTGCTGCAGATACAACGGATTC
This sequence comes from Clusia tigrina, assembly GCA_920105625.2. Lineage (NCBI taxonomy): Eukaryota > Metazoa > Arthropoda > Insecta > Diptera > Clusiidae > Clusia > Clusia tigrina. The sequence goes on from OV050030.1 coordinate 426,440,733, forward strand.
ACATTCAGTGCCGTTTTCAGGCACATCACATCCTTCACCCACATGGCCGACGCATCGAAAGTCGTCAGCAGAAACTTATTGGGATTCGTATTAAATGAATCGGCGTAGTCCAAACCCGCTGAAAAATTGCGCATCTCTGGCAAGATAAAGGCATTGCCCGCATACGCACCGTCGACATGGAACCAAACGCTCGGCACCTCTTGGCACACTTTGCCGATTTCTGTCAGGTTGTCGAATGCACAGGCGCCCGTTGTGCCCACCGTTGCGACTACAAAGAATGGTGTTAGCCCGGCATTGGCGTCGTTCCGTATGGCTTGACGCAACAAGTCGACACGCATGCGTCCCTGAGCGTCGGTATCGATGAGGCGCAGTTTTACAAGAGCAATCTTGGCTGCTTTTTCCACCGACGAGTGAGCCTCCTTGCTGGAGTATGCAATTAGGTGTGGCAAAAAGACGCTCTCGTGTATTTCTGAACTGTTCCCTCGGAGCTTTTCTATAGCACGATAGCGAGCGGTGAGCATACACACGAGCGTGCAATCGGAAGCAGATCCTTGCAGAGCACCACCGCCTCGACTGCCGGGCAAATCACTGATAAATGCTTGGGGCAAATCCAACGCTTTGGCATACCAATCAAGGACAATCGTTTCCAGTTCAGTCATAGCCGGACATGAGGCCTGGAAGGTGTATTGAAATAAAGTATTTTAATTAGAATGGTGCAGAATATTTGTCAATTATGGTCAGATTGGGTATTTTTTCGTGATGAAGAATTCTTTTATTAATCCCAGTACTGTAAAAATTTTTATGAAAAAATTATATACCCATGAGAATCCAATTGCTCCAATGGCGCTGCTTAACATGTCGCCCAAAATCGATGGATATGAATTTGTTGATGGATAGTAAGCGAAGAACTTCGGATGATTCCAGTGCACTACGCCGGGCATAACTTTCGTCTCGAAATCCTCTAAAATGTCCTCGAACTTTTCACCTTGTTGCGGTGCCTCGTCTGAAATAATAGAAAAAATGCAATTAAAAATTAAGCAAAATTATCTTGTGAGGCGCGTTAAAGTTATTTCTTTGAAGATATTTACAGTGAATATATTAATACTGATTAAACAAACTACCGCAAATTTAACGATCGCACGAAATTGGAAATTTTGTATCTCTGAGCTACTCGTCAATTAAATCGAGTTAATACCTAAAACAAACTGGGGAAATCGTGTGTGAATTTATTTTTGGCAGCCCAAAGGAAGATAAACGATTTGTTTTGCTGAACTTAGTACGCAGATTTCCTGAGAAAATTAGAATGCTTAAACCGCATTGTTTTATAATAAATTTTATTCCGTGTTTATGTTTATAAGCGAACGATATGTTAATTATCTGCTTATAATTTATATACGTACATGTGTGCGTGTGGGTTGTGTGCTCGTATATGTGTGTTTACCTTAATAGACAACGTGCAAAAATATTCCTATCGTTTATTTTGTGTTTTGTTTGCACTGCAGCACAAAAATCGAGATGGTTTTTGAGCAATAATTAGCATTAATTCTAATGTAGGGTTCTCCAATAAAAGATGCCGCGTGCTTTTTTTGTTGAGTCTTGATCTAAATAATGTTTTATAGAAGGTTACCGGATATAATTATTTATATAGGAACCGAGAAAGTAAGATATTAATTACTGTTAATCCGTAGTAAAATTAATCTTTAGTGTGAATGACCAATTTATTATTTGAAATATTGGTCGAAAAGTTTGTCAGAATTATTTAATAATCATATGAATAAAATACAAATTATTCCTTGTCGTCTTAAAAAACCATTCTCTACCTCCAGTGTGGCCAATTTAGCAGTTTTCCCCGGTAGGTCCTGCGGTTTATGTTTCTATTTAACGGCTATAATTTTGGAGTAGTTTGGGAGAAAACTTTCCAAGTGGTTTACTTTTGGCTTAATATATAATATATAGCGGATATATTGTATTTATGTAGTGGCCTCTTATTTTATATATAGTAGACTATAATACCACATAAATATAATTTGCCCTATCGTGAATATGGGGGAGTCAACAGTATTCTTTAAGCACCAACGACGATTTGTGATCGGTCTGTATATGCGATTTATTCGTTCGTGAATGATCATTTACGGGAGTGGATGTGAATCCGAATGCTTCTATAATCCCGTTCAAACCTACATACAATCCAATTTTTTTATTAAAATTTTTCTAGCTTCTAAGCTAGCCCCAGCGGAGTAAATATTAATTGAATAAAAATTACACGTGCGGTTGACGGCAAATCCGAATTTCAAATTCTTCATGTTTTCGGTTTTTTTGTTTTTATTTTAACAGAAAATATTTGTCTACTAATTTCAAAAAGCCACTCAACTTTCATTTTGTTGTGTTCTCTGTAAATTAATATTACTGGATTTTGCTGGTTTCGGTGTGCTCGGTATTGAAAGCCCGATGCGTACTTTTTTCATAAGTGTGCCCAATATTCACCTGTAAATACATGTAAAATACCTTGCTGCATATGGTGATGTATGTAACAGCGCACGCATACAAACACACATATTTACATATGAGTATGTTCCATTTCGTGTTAAGAGGAACAAGGAGGAGGAGAACATTATAATTGCGTTTGTGTTGTTGCAAACGGAGTTGGCGAATAAATGTGAGATCGAGATCTCTGAGACAGCAAAACTTCATGCTTGCCGGTTGAAGTACCTAATTAAAAAAAGTATTTATCTAATATCAAATAATAAAACAATTTTCAGCGTCTTAAAAAAAATTCACCTGAAACGACACTAGGGTAAATCCCACTGGTGTGTGTGTGCATGTTTCTTTGTTGAAAACTTTTAAAAGTAGAAAATGTTTGGATATTATTCACCATCTAGGAAACAAGTTTTTTGAATCGCGTTGTTAGAATTGTTCTAAACAAATGTTTATTAATTGAATTTCACGCTGGTGAATTGCGTGTTGTTTAATTTCGTTTCGGCTTTAATTTGTATCTATGCATAAAGTTGGTCTAGCTGTAAATTATTATCTCTGTGGAACGTATTTATAAGGCTAAATTATAAACTGGCGGAAATTTTAAATTATATTTATATTATTTTATGAATATAAATATAAAATATATATACTTTAATTAGCTTAAATAATAATTAGGCCGCAGACTTTAGTTGTTAGTTGCCAAGCCCACAAGTTTATCATTAAGTTTATTTGTGTGTAAACTTTTTAAATAAATGTATACATAAATGAAATGAGTGTATTACTTTAGGAACATCAGGTTCATGGTGTCATACAAGCGGGATTTCTTCTATTTTGTTACTGGTACTCGTATACATTCATTTTTAAATTTTTTTCTTTCTTCTTCAATTTGTTATAATTTTGTTCCAGTATTTTTTGTGACACACAATTGGGATTTCTTCCATTCTGTTACCGGTATAAATTTATTTTTAATTTTTCTCCATTTTTTTATAATTTTGTTCGAGTATTTTTAGCTAAGTGTCAAATAAGTTGTTACAACAAACTGCCCTCTTTGGTTTGGATGCTTTGTTCTCACTGGAATTCTGGAAAGAGATTTTCCCAAATTTAAAACTGCTATCTTTGAAATTCTGGGGCACATTTTCTTATTAGGACCCATTTTTTCTGACAAAATTTCAGAAATTGCAAAGAAACAAATATCCTCAAAACAGAGAGATGCGATATCTTGTACATATTCTTTACGTTCGATAGCATTATCTTCTTGACTATATACTTTATGTTTATTAGCACTACCTCATGATCATATTATTTATATACGATACCACTACTTTCTCATGATCTATGCCCTAAAAGTTTATCTTAGTTTCCAAATTCTCCTTCACTTAAACAATGAATAATAATTTTTCGTTACAAACCTGGTAGTAATTTTTTTAAATATCCTGGGTCCAACGTCGGTGCCACATCGCGTTGTTCTATATTTTTTGTATAATTGCAAATATAGTCGACCACATCTTTACCATATTTTCTAAATTCTTCAATATCCATTTTGTGTTTGTTCTGTTTTAAAACTTTATTTATAAATACTTTTTTAGTTTGAATTAAGTTTAATTCATTAAATCACTTTTTTTGCACTAAATTCGTGTATATAATTTATTTGCACTTTCTAGTATGTTTTTGACTGCCTTCTTTATTCTCACTTTGCACTACGCTGAGATAGGCTGAAACTGACTTAACCGATTATTTATTACTTTGTGACTTCTATGTAATGTTTCTATATTTTTCTCTTGGCGAATGGGCTCTTTCTGTGAGGTCTTCAACTCGTGCACACGTCGATAGCACTTTCTTAGTATGAATGGGGCAGTTTGAGCTAAACTGATCGCCTTTATATTAACGTAGACGCTGCCAAAGTTTAAATATCAAAACTCTTTGCTGGGGCCGTTGCTTACGCTCAGCAGAGGCGACTGTGTGAGAGTGTGCGTTTGTTGCTACTGTAGGTGTTACCTGTATTTGTGAGAATTTGCAAAAGTTGAAATGTTTGCGTGATTCTCACAACGTACTCAGTCGTATTTGTATTTAAGAGATCGATAACGTTCAGTCACGATATCAGATGGAGAGATAGAGAAAGAAAGAGGAAACGAACAACGGCCTGAATGGAAAATACGTGAATGAACATTTTTTAGATGTTGGAAAATTTGTGCTCGTATGATGCGTAAAATGTCCGTTTTTTATGTTGGAGATTTTCCGCGTGGGGTATTTGAGGGCGGGACAATATTTAGATCGCAACCTTCGGATTTCAGTGCATTGTCTTCGACAGTTGGGGATTTTAATGTTTACAAAATACCTGTGGTGAAATCCAAAAGATTATTAATGTTTGTTGTGCTTTTATTTTTATTTATTATAAAAAAATTTAAAAATAACGCTTGTCTAACGCTAATTTAAATCGTTTGAACAAGCTGCGTGTGATTTTCTCTGCTTAATATGAACATCGCGTGAATTTCGTTACGCGTGGCTCATTGTTAAATTAGTAAAAAATTAACTAAACTGACTTACGGACGACGAAAGATGACAGATGAGATCCCCTCCAAAAAAAAAACAATGTTACATACTCGCACTCTTACGATATTTGTATGCCCCCATATACAACTATATAGACGTATATATACTTGTATTTTTGTTTATTTTTCCGCCGTTTTAATTTTTGCATTTGATTATTTTCGAAATTTTTTGATTAATGCAGGGTATTTTATTTGTCTAACATATATGTACATATATACCATTAATTTTGTTCAAATATTACACAAATGCTCTGCGTATATGAACACATAGTGCAGGTGGGAGATAACTTACGGGGGGGTGATATCAGCAACGGACAAATTTGTATACATTGACTGTAGTTCCAATTTTAGATAAACTTCATGCAAATTGACCAGGGTGGGCACTTACCCTCTTTTGATACAATAGAATATATATAGAAGTGGGTTAGGCCGGTAAACCGCCGTAGAAGGAGCTCTCTAAGCACTTTGGCATTGATGGCCATTGTACTCTAAGCCTGAAGTAGTAGTGTTTGGGATGGTAGATAGAGAATTGTGAGAGGTAAGGGAAGTTATACCTTTTCAAACTTCTTTGCTTCTTTTATAAGTCTCAGAAGTCTGTTCAGAGATAAGGAATCTCCATTGTCAATTCCCAATACATCTGTCCCTAATATGCACCTCCTCATTCTGGCAAAGGTAGGACAAACGCAGATAAAATCTGTGTGTCGTCCAGACAGGAGGCGTAGTTCGGACTGTTAATGAAGCCTATGGTCGCCATATGATGACTCCGTGGAATGTGCCCAGTGATTAGCTCTACCAATGATAGAAGATCTTTTTTTCGTAATGTTAGAAGGCAGTCTTTCTGTCTCTCTAGGAAGCACTTGGATGTTTTGCAGGCAACTCAACTGCACCAGCGGTCTTTGTGAATATTATTCATCCAATTAACAGCCCCTGCTAAACTCATATCGATAAGGGGCTCTGGTGCTATTGGAGTACCCGCAGATCCACATTACGACGGAGTTAAGCCTTGTCTTACATTCGCGTTTTCCAGGCCTTCAGTGCTGCCTGACAATCACTAAAGACTCTGATCTGACTCTAATCGCGCCTTTTTTCTCAATTAACCAGTCCGCTACTTTCAGTATAGCAAACTCTAACAATTGGAATACCGTTATTATACTTCCCATAGTTGAGAAGAGTCTGACATTTCATTTAGATGCCCGCCAGCCCCAGGTTAGTTTTCAGTTTTGATACAACATACACAATTATATTGCTTTCAATGATGAGATGAGATTAATTTAATTATATGAAATGTTTTTATATTCTTACATTATTTAAATACTGGATATCAGAAGGTTGTGGGTATTTTACTTTAATCACACATATCCGTTTTCCATTACTCTGACCGAGTCAAGCCTACAATTTTTTTTAGCTTTGGTATTCGTATAAAATGTGTTCACTCGTGCTGTAAAATTCTCTAAGTAGCTGCCTTCTCCGATGAACTCCAATAGAGTTTCGTTTTTATATTCAATTCCGTCGACTGTTATAAACTATATAATAATCGGAATTTAAAGTTTTCAAAACGATTAGAATCGAACTGGTCGAATGTGATCGAACTTTTTCCGACTCAGCTCAATTGCAAATTAACTTAACATAAGCGGCTACTTGAAGATCTGTACATTTTTCTCATTACAGAAGACTACCCACATTATAATTTAACATAGATCTGTTAATGTTTGCTTGTTATGTTAAATTCCGTAACACAACGAATTAATCTCGGTTTCTGTAGCGATTGGTTTTAAACTGAAAAAATATTTATTTGCTATTGTTTATTCTTAAATTATTGTTTTATTGAATTTTTAAAATAATAAATAAAGGGGGCACATAATTTATGGTGCTTTATGCGTTAAGTTTAGATCATCATACACGTAACCATATTCAATTGTGGGCTGTTATGTTGTGATGTGGTAAGTTAGCTTACTTAATCAGCCCTTTTTGCTAAAATTTAACTGCCTTTCTTCCTTATAAATGTGCTTTTTATGACAGTACTCACATTAATGAATGCATGCATGCATAGTACTTAAGCATGTAATTTTGTTCCAAAGGTACTAACTTGGTTGACTAAGGAAGCATGCATTAGAGGGTGTAGGCTTAAACAGAAAAATTGTTTTAACAAGCTTCGCTTCACCGAATGGGAACTTCAGTAATTTCGAAATTCTTCAGTATGTTGGCCAACAAAAATATACTAACACTGATTCATACTTCCAAATGTTTTGTTTAATTATTAAATGTATGCCAATTATATTCAATTATAGTGGCTTTAAAATTAAAGTATATCATTTTGGATTCCACCAGTGTGTTCGGGGGAACTACAATTCGCTGCTTCTGAGTACGTTAATAGTTGAACCCCAACTTGCTGTGCAGTGTTTTTCGTAAAGCATTTTTTTTATTGTTTGTATAATGTATAAATAAAGAGGCATGGTTCCTATTAAAAATGTTAATCGTGTAATTTATTCTCTTATTTAAAGGTTTTAATTTAAAATATGCATATTTATTTTAGTATTAATTACTCATGATTATAGTCTAAGATTTGAATGCGTTTTAATTAAGTCGCGTGTTATTTTGTGATTTTTTTTGTTAACGTACATTTCGGGTTTTAATTGAAACTCTAATAATCACCCACCGACTTGTACATTAGCTGCATTCGTATGACCAGGAACTGACACATAAATATTCCAATTGCTTTCTTTTGTATTTAGTTGGGGTCTATTATTAAAACTATGCGTACTACAACAAAATATGATATCCTCGTTTGCCTAGCGATAACCCTGCTAGTCGGTTCCAAACCATGATCTCGAAATCTCTCAAATATGGATGCATTACACAATGAAACTATTATTTTCAGGATTGAAGGAGACTCCACGATAAATATACTCAAAGTCGTAGTAAAGTTTTCAGACAGTATGTTTTTCCTGGTAAATGACACATCACAAGCCATTGTGGTGGAAATGTCTGAAGCAAGTTCCAGCAGATCTCTACTGACAACCAATTATCACCCGAATGAATAAGTAGTTGTCTTTTTGAAGGTTATATCATCAGAGCGAAACATACATATCCATCAAAGAAGAATCTTTTTTCAAAATTCCAACATGTCGCGAGAAAGGTTGTTGGGTTGAAGTTTCAGCAGACAAAGACATACTCTGGGTTATCTAAGCAACAAAGATATTGGTGTTATTGGTTTACACAAATGTTTCTCTTTACTGGTGAAGCGTCAATTGAACACAGTGGCGCCACCCTAGACTTTTGTTCAGATTTCTTCCCATTTGATTCGAATGAGGAACAAGAAGACCTGACCCGTATTCATACCTCAAATCTGTATTAAATATTCAACTAAATAATTATATTAAATTAAACTAAATATAATATTACATTACACTAAATTATTATACTAAATTAAACAAAATTATTATATTAAATTAAACTCAATTATTATATTAAATTAAACTAAATTCAACTAAATTATTATACTAAATTAAACTCAATTGTTATACTAAATTAAACTAAATTATTATATTAAATAAAATAATATTGTTTATTAATGTGGTTAGTTTATTATCTCTCTGTCTGTGTGTTCGGTATGTTATATTGTCCTTTAGCTACGTATCTGCATTATCCACTTTAATGAAGACTGCAAAGAAAACGAACATTGGGAACATACGGTATAGAAAAATATGGTACAAAGCTGTGACCACTGATTAGCTTAAATTCATTTATTTAATAGATTTTTCGCACTTCAATGTGAATATTAGTGGGCATCTGTTATGGTTATTAAAAATTTAATTATCATTAAGCTAAAATCAATCTACTAAATTATTTGGTTTCACTTGTGGAAGTCACCGTAGCGTAGCCATTCAGAATTAAAATTGTATAATCATTTTTCATAGTTAGAACCCGGCAAAATCCTTTGAAATTTCACTCTCCCAGAAGTGCAATTGTGAAATTGCACCATTAAAGAGAGTATTGCCAATATGGCCGCAGCTTTTCAGTTGTATATGCTCGTGTTGGTCGACATATGCACAAATTTCTCAAGAGGGAGACGAGATAACGAATAAGGGGAAGAAATATTTAGTAAGAGAGTAAGGAGTAGCGACAAATTCGGGAACGCAACGATGAGTTCGAGATTTTAGAACCTTACCTTACATTAGTATCTTTGAAATTGCCGGCAATGTAAAACAATACTCACCATTATTAAGAAATTACTCTAAAATTGCCGATTCATGCTAGTAACAAATTTACCGGCTATCAGGGGAATAACACGACGTATCTTCTGGAGGAAGAGATGGGGAGACACATCCTACTTCGAGAAAGCACACAAGTTGTTCATGGCAGACTTGAATGTCAATGTTTACCTTTAATATTAACACTTTGCTTCGAAATGTACGCCTTCTTTTTGTTTATTTATTTATTATTCTTACAGTGAAATCTCCACTTAGCCACTTTTGTAGGGAAACATTTGCCCATACAATTTTGTTGACTGGTTAATTGATGCCCACATACCTGTGATATATTTTTAAGCTATTCAAAGATCGGAGATATATTATTTTAATAAATCTTTGCATAGTATGTAATATAAAAAAAAAAATCTCAGATTCCATATCGCAGATTACATTTCCCTGTTCCTAATATTGTTCGCTTTTACTCTGATGGTCGTACTAGAGACAAACGTCTCATTCTGTCTTAAAAACCAAAATTTAAATGGTTATAAATTTCTTTTTTCAAAGGATTTAAAAGTTGGCGTCATTTATATGCGCTTTCCGGGAGGTTTTACTGTAATAATATTCATTAGTCGCCTTTTCATATAAACAACAAATAAAGCACTTGATAATTGCCATTTCACACATACACTTACATTTGCAGTGCGTGTGTGAGCGATGGTGCTTTGCATTGCTTTGCATTACGCGCTTGTCCCGGCCAGCCAGCTGTAGTAGCCGCGCATGCATGCATCACACACATTTCAAATGTACCGCGCGTAACTTATTTTTGACGTCACTTCAGTCGGTTGGATACAGCCCACTTATTCAGGGAATCTCCTACCTACCTGCCTACAAGCAGTGCAAACATTGTGGCGCTCGCTGACGGACAGAACACAAGTGAGCATCGGACCCAACACGAGTTCAAGTTTGAGTGTGGTTGTTGTCAGGCCAGCAAGGGGGTGGGTGGGTGAGTGAGTGGTCAGGCATTCTTTGTGATCGACTCAACCTGCAGCGGAAGCAACTGATTGGCTAATTAGTAGCTCTTAATATTCATTTAGTGTAACATGCTCGCGTTCTATGCCGATCAAGTTCATTAACAAATTTCCTTGTGCTGCTGCTGCGAGTGTTTGAGGAAGAAGACACAGAGAGCGGCAGAGAGAGAGATAGAGAGTGAGTGGAGATGCTCCCCGAGTACGAGTATTTCAGAATTATTTTTGGCAGTGGTGGATTGGGTTGATCGTTTTTGCTTTATTAATAGCCAATCTCTAAATAGCGTATGCGCTTATTTATTTACACTAGTTTCACATACTTGTTTGCTCGTGTGGTTGTGTGTGCTTGTGTGGTGGGAGTGACTCAGCACGTTGGAATTATAAATCGGCGCAAAGTCGGCTGCTTGGCGGCACGCTGCGTGCCATCTCTCAAGTAGTTTTAAGCCAATGCTAAGTCACTGATACTTAGCTGCCACTTTGGTTTTTGTGTTCACAGTGATTTGCAAAATTCCGGTACTGCGCTGGCTTGGCTTTTTGGGTTTTGTGTTGTGTTTTTCCACCCTACAGCCCTTTCGTAGAGAACTGAACTCTATCCTTAGGATGGTACCACCTAAAGGGGTGTGACTGACATAAATATACATGTCGATATCTATGGATAAACAACAGCACGATCCTCTTTAAGTCAATTGCCGTTGAGAATCAAGAACACGTTTAATCGTTTGATTAGTGCTGAGCGGTACTTGTCCAGCTTGCTCTGCCCAACCACCATTTATTAGGACTGCCAGCCGCCCTCTGTGGTCTAGTGGTAAGCATGCTAGCCTCACACTCAGAGGGTTGCAGGTTCAAATCCTGTTCAGGGATTGGTTTCGAAACTGCTTCTTTCTATAAAATAATTTTCGCTACGAGTCGAAAGTCATAATTAATTATGGTGTAATATATAATAATAATAATAAGCCTTCTATTGACAATGTATTCATAAAATTAGACAAGTATGTATTCCAATCCAATACATTTCAGCATCAAATGGCAAGTCCACATATGGATAAATTTCAATTCTTATAAAATTAGTCCTATAAATGTGGGTGCAGCATCTCACCGAACAATGGAATACTAAATTATATGTGTTCGTATACCTCCAGGATGTATTAGGAACTATTCTTCATACGTATACGAATAGCACAAATCGATACATCGACGCCCACAATGCTGGCTTCTAATTGTGTAACTGAACATAATGTCAATAATGTCGAAAAAGACGAAGACAAATATAATTATGCCTCAAATTATAATTAATTTGTATACCTTTCCTTTTCGTCATATACCTGCATATCAGTAGAGTTTTAGATTTATCCACCGTTGTATAGTCGTGCATCAATATTCTGTGTGAATACTCGTAATACACACAAATTGCATATCCTTATCTCTAACCTCCTTGGCACACTTTACATACTATGTATTTTCTTAGGGTGTGTAGGGTCACTCTTAGTCGACCTGAACTGACTTCGGTCTTCTATACTTGCTTTGTTTAACTTTCATTCACATAAACATGTGATCCGCATAGCTGACGAGATGACGCAGTTTGTCTAAATTTAAAATATTTGGGGGAAAAAAGTTCAGTTTACGCGGTCACACGACAGCATGGTCGGGACGCTTTTATGATACACACTCGTTTATGAACTCATGTGTGTATGTGTGTGTGTGTGTTGGTCGATTGAGAGGATCTGAAGGTGAGTGTGTACGGCATGGTACCGGTAACTTTTTTGCAGCAAATGATTTCTTTTCAAAAGTTTTTGCCATCTGGTAATAAAGTTGGCCGCACTTCTGCACATTTGGCCAATTCATGTTCCATTGGTTTCTTTTGGAGAGTGCGTGTATTTCACAGTCGAGTGTGAATGTAAAATCTGCAAATTTCATGAAATCGTACGTTCCAAAATGTTGCCAATAGTATTTGATTTGGAGCTGAGGGCTTGTGTCTATCGCTCCAGTACCAAGCGAGCCAAGCACGAGGGCAACAGCCAGTTGGATTTTGCCATTTTGCATAATATTAATTCTTCATTGTTTTTCGGTGAAATGTTGTGAAATAATTTTGATATATGAGCATGTTTTGTTTTCTCACATTTCCATAACAAGGTAGAAGAGACTTAAAAGAAAGGGGGTAACAAACTGGTAAAAAATGGTTAAGTTACGTACAAACTATAACTATAAGACTATAAGAGAAGACTCCATAGATGCATGGTCCGACAAATTGATTAATGTCTTTAATTGAACTGTGGTAGAAAGTAGCTTAGAAATCCTCTGGATACTTGGCAGTGCAGGTATTACGGAAAGCCTAATTCACTAGTCTATCTGGCAGATGTAACCATTCTTTTGCTTAAGAGGAGCCACTCTATAAATAAAGAGTGAAGGACAATTAAATATGCCAAGTCTGAATCCAATGCATATTCACTTTAGATCAGAGCTGACCAGATAACGGAGGAATCCGCATTTCTCGCACTTAAAAAGCGCAAGAGTAAGATCATAATAAACTGCTGTTGACTTTCAAGTAAGAATTCAGGGTAAAAGGATGCAACCCTATTCATAGCCGCCCTGTTTATCAGACACTGATATTTAAAAGTTTTTTGTACAATATGCTTGAAATCTGTGTATTATATGTCAATTCGTATATATTCATTTATGATTTTGTAGTTTTCCTTTCCTCCCTTAAAAAATATTAATAAAATAAGAAAAAATCCTTCTATGCCGCAGTCATCGCTCTACAAATGGTAGGATTCAATTTTCCAATATTAGAGTGTTAAAAAGTCTGGAAATTAAAATATCCGTAATTTTAGGATCCTGTTGTTGGTGCTATTGCGCTTCTTGTCGTTTGTTCTGGCTGTACCGATTGATACAAGCTTAAGGAATTCCGTTAACATGGACTGCAGCAGTTCTTACAGCGACATCATACGCGATCTGCGTAATAATTGGCAATCTCCCATCTTATATCTGAAGACTCGGGGCTATATACCCAGAGAATCCGACGACTTACTCGATACAAATGGTGGTGGCGAATGTGTTGCTAATGGGCTCGTCGATAATATAAAAAATTTGAAACCGAGAGAGGAGGATTTGGAGAGCCTCGTTCAGACAAAGGGAAAAGTACGTATTGTTCACAAACCTGAAAAAAGTCAAAATTTCCTAAATGACATGAAGGACAAATTGATGGGTTTCTTTAGCAAGAACAAGAAGAAGCAAACCAAAACTGGATTCGTTGACTTTGAGCCAAATGACTTTGATGGGAGTTTACAGAGGGATTTGAATAGTAAGACTGTGAATTTCGGTAAGACCATAGATGAAGATTTTGACAAGGAAATTGATAAGGATATTGATAAAATGCTGGATAAAAACCGCGAAAACAACAAAGAAGTGGTGAATGTGCCCAACAAGAATCCACTTATAAAAAAAGGTACAGGCCAAACCAGCGACCCAGTTGATTATATTAACAATTTTAATTCTATTTTAGTAACTAAATAAAATTCTTGTTAATTATGCGTAAGCTAAATGTGGGGTGGGCGTAATCTATAATAATGGTACCTCCCACCCACATATTTTCATTGTATTATTAAACGAAATTTACTTGATGCAAAAGAGTTGTAAAATTATGGCTTGTCAGCAGGAATTTTATGACTCGAGGCGTGTGGAAAAACAATTTTGTGGTCACTTTATTGTTAACAGAAATTGCAAGTACGGAAAAAATGCATGAACTCATGCTGAATACTTGCGAGTGTTTATTATATTTTTCTGCCGACCCCCAAACACCGATGTAGTCATTTGTAAATTTATATTGAAGCAGATAAATTCCTTGGAAAGTCTCTTTTCTACTCAGTATTACTTGAGATTTGCAACGGCTCCTAGACAACTGGTGATTTTCGAGTCAACAGCAATTTTAACAGCAGCTAAAGAACCTGGTCACTTTTGAGAAGGTGATTTAAATGGCGAGTATCATTAGTAACCAAACCGCTTTTCAAAGAAGATATGTTCTCTATGGTCAGAAGATATGCTCTCTGTGGTCAGAAGATATGTTCCCTGTGGTAAGAAGATATGTTCTCTGTGGTAAGGAGATATGTTCTCTGTGGTAAGAAGATATGTTCTCTGTGGTCAGAAGATATGTTCTCTGTGGTCAGAAGATATGTTCTCTGAGGTAAGAAGATATGTTCTCTGTGGTAGTTGACTAAAGTTACGGGTTGAGTTTCGTATTCTTCGAACTTTGCGGTTTCCGTCAGATCTTAGCTTGCTCTTTAATACACTTTTCCCATCTATTACAAATATGTATAAAAGTTAACAGCGGTCAATGCGCTTTAACAGTAACGAGTACTCGTAACAGCGCTCTATGTCACTGGTAGCTTAAACAGTGGGGTTTGTCTCTGGTTACTAACAGAAATGTTAAATAAAGAAATCACCGTTAAATGGCCCTATAAAAACTGTAGTGGTATATTAATATATCGTTCATTATACTATCCTAAATAAGCTACGGAAACTATTTCATTTCACTGTATTTAATCTATCGTTAGGTTAACAACAACAAAGAAAATCCCTAACAAAGTATGCATTAAAAAGCAAATAGTCATCACATTGCCCTTTGTTTGATGTAAACTCTACTCTGCATTCAGCTCAGTATGCACAAAAAACAAACAAGGAAACAGAATAATTGCGATGTAATTTATCATTTCTACGTTTGTTTAGCTTCCGCAGATTTCAACGGATTTTACCGCTAATTTGGCTCATTTCACTAATTCGGTCAATAATACCAGAACTCATACGCGTTTCTTAGTGCTCTACTTCTTTATCAAGTGGGGCACAATAGATCCATTGTGAATGTATACTAAAACCAACATTTACCAATTCCAATTTCTATTAGTCAACTTCGGTTGCTCAAATTTGAAATTGCTTACTTCAACTTTTTGTCAATTTCCTCTCTTTCTAAGGGAAAGGATTTCTTGCAGACACCCAAAGTAGTCGACATATAAACAAATCTTTTATTTTATTGCATATTTGCATTTATTATATATCTGGATATATTATTGCAATAGGTACTTTTTTAAAATCGGCTTTAAATGGGGTTGTAACGCTTTGAAATTTAAATATGGGTATGTAACTAGCTTAGAACTTGCTTTAACTATTTTATCAATGCATCAGCTTTACTACAATATTTATATATGGGAATTTCATAAAGTTTGCTAATTTGAAAGATAACACGATATTGATGTAAAGTTTTGAATCTTAATTATGATTATTGGTGTTGATCGGCGACGAGCCGCCCTTACGCAACATGTGTGGAGATTTCTTTGGTGATCTCAGCATTTGCATTGTAAGACCAGTTTCATTTTCGGGAGATGGGGAAGAACCAGCGCCAGAATTACGCCTGGAAGAAGATGGTCGCACATTGGTGTCCAAGTGACGGAAGCTAAGGAGAAAGATCATGAACAAATCAGAAAATCATATAACTCTTCTATCTACATAAGTATCGTCCTTACCGCAATGAGACGTTGCTCTTTTGTCCGCCCTCTTCGTTGTTGCCTTGGAAGAGAAAAGCTAGTGGCCAGGATATCCAAGAGGTGTTGCGCTCTTTTAAAGTCTGAGTTCTAATAATCGGATTAGTGCCATGACTGGTCACTGGCGACAACACATCTAGAGACATTTTCGGTGTACTAGCTTTGTTGATGGCCGGGTTGTATATCTTTGGATCACTGACCATGCGCACAAAGAAGGAACGCTTTTGAGCGAGTGTATCCTTCTTCTTCTTGTTAATGATTTCAGAAATTTCATCATGCTGTTCCTTCTCTAGCAGTTCGGTGGCAAAGTCCACTATAACGTCCCAGGCATAGTCGATATCATCTTCTGAGGCGTTTTGTGCCACTGCACAGAAGCGTATGATGTACTTATCGTTGACGCTCGCTGGAACCATGTGAATTTTACCCGATTCATTGATAGCACTCAGTAATTTCTCATTCAATTTATCGGATCCCTTCAAACGGAAGCAAACCAGACCCAACTGTAATGCAGGGAAAATAATATTAAATTACTCGAATGGAAACTGCATTAATTGCGGGAATTTGCGGACACTCATACAGTGATAGATAGAATAGATAGATAGGTATATGTTGAAACCTAATTTTATTTGAACGAAATGTTTCGAAATGTTGAATTATTCATATTTCCGCTAACAAGAGTCAGTTGTTTATTTTTGAGAGAATTTGAATTGGAGTCAAAAGGTATGATTAAGAAAATAACCAATTCTGAAAAAACTTCGACCAATACAGTTGTTTCACGAAACCTCTGGAGAAACAATTATGTTGCGGACTATCAAACCTTTTTCTGACTTTATAATGCATTCCTAGATAATTTTCTGTTTAGTTTTGTCTTTTCAAGTGGAATCTTGGCAATATGACCCAAAACATGTTCTACTCTACTAATTGAGTATCGTCGATCCACTAGGGATATACCAGTATCCTGCGCGTTGTCTGACGTCCAGAACTTCTTCATTAACTGGAGCGTATTACTCGTAATGTTGCTCTGGTTTCGTGAGGCCTTCAGTAATTCAGATGAAATTGTGTTCTGATACAACCAGTTAAATTTGTTAAATATTTGCTTTGTCCATAAGGAAGTAGTGACATACATTATTTTTTATCAAATACTAATTAAATTTATATATAGAAAACGTCGCAATATGAAGTTCCAGTGTGAAGTCCGGTATGAATTTTTTTTTTAAAGAGACGGAGACACTACATCAACATATCGAGGCTCCTCTTGCTCCCTGTTTGTAAGGCGTAAGCAATTTTGATGAAGAGTGTGGTTGTTTTTTTGTGTGTTTTTTATTATTAATTATGTGTATTTAATTGTGAAAGAAAAATTGGTTTCTTTGTTTTCGAATCGATTCGATAGAAAAACAATCGAACAGACACGAAGTGTGGCCAAGAGTTACTTAAAGTAATTTCTTTTATTATTCATGTGTGTTTTCTTTGCTTACTCGTGTTATTAAATGGTAACAAGATTTGTTGCTGTACCATTTTTTTTAATCTTTGTTTGCAAATTGTTGTGCAAACAAAGTAGTTTTTAATGTATCACTCCAATTGAGATCAACCACCTCAATACCCCCCTTCCCCATCTGTTAAGTGGTTGCTATTTATAAATAAAAATATAAGTTTGATTTACATGCATAATGAAAGCAGTCAACGGCATGACTCAATTTAAAAGCCAATCAGCAATTATGGCCAAACACTTCAAATCGTGTTCGAAGAGTCTTTTTGGTAGCAATGTTGTTGAAGGCGTTCTTCTCTACGCAATTATCTTCTTCTTCTTATTCTTGTTGTTGTTGTTGTTGTTGTTTTTCTTGTTCTCTATTGTTGAAGCTGCAGCTCTGTGAGTGAGTGAGTGATGAGAGCTCGCGAGGGTTCATTCATGATTGACATTCAACAAGAGTCGTGCAAGAGAGAAATTTCGTTTAGTTTTTGCGCAAATGGAATGAAAATGGATTACACGCCCACAATTTGTCTGTTGTTGATGGAATTGAAGTGGTTCATTTAAGCAGCCAAGTCGGAAAAGGAAAGCTTATACTAGAAATATTGCCACCAACTCAATAAGAAGGTTTCGTTGAGTGTATGAAAATAGAACACCTTAGGTCAGGGTTGAGTAGGACTCTGCAGTAATTAGCAAAATTCCAATTAAAACTGTAATTATCATGTTTTAACCTTCCGCCACGTAGTACTCGAGCTGCTTGTTTAGTTGATTGAGGGTTCAAATTGGTAATCCAGTAGCGGTTGTCACAGACCCCTGGACTGACTGGATACATGCCAATGGCGAGTCCGCTTTAGACACTCTGTAAAACATACCTCAATGAGTACGAGGAGCAAATAATGCTTCACTTTGTCTCCTGATTGTAATATAAATTCGGCTCTAAGTCATGTATTTTGCATTGACTTGGCTGGCCTAGAATCTAACCTGGGTCTATAAAAGTTGAAAGTTGATCAAAATCATTTAGTTAAGTGCTCACTGAAGCTCTTCCGGACTGAGAGTTTTTCCAGAATGATTATTGCTAATACTTAGAAGCTTCTACCACACAGCTTACTCATTTTCTCTCCACTAAACATGGTATATCCCCACATGCCTAGTTGGCATCCCCATACCTAGAGACGCGTGCATAGATTGGCATGCGCGTGTTGTTGTGTATGTTAATTGTACTTACCTTGACTTGATTGCAAATCTCGAAACGTTTGTCTTTGAGCACATGCTGCTCGAAACGTTTGGCCAAATCGATGTGGTGTCTTATGTAGCTTTGCAAGCCGGAAATTCCGTATGTACGTAATACAAACCTAAAAATTCATCGGAGTATGTGAATGTGGGCACTTGTACAGGGGTCGTCATGGAAATGGCAAACATCCACTGCCACTGCCACACTCCATGGTGTTGAAAGTGTGTGTGTATGTGTGTATTGCCTAAGTCGTGACTGACCCTGTAGCATTGTTTTAAATCTTTTTAATATTTGGTCGCTAACAACTTTCATGCATAATCATCGCCTTCGCCAGCGCCATCGTCATCCTCAACATTTCGAGTGTTCAACGTAAAATGTTCACATTTGAAGTGTTTTGTCAGCTTCTTTGTCACTTCGTTTACGGACATGCCAGCTGGACTTGGCCCATCCACCTGTCAAAAAACAAACAGAGAGAGAGAAAGAGAGACGTGCTACATACCACAACTTCAGCGAACGAAAACGCCGACTGAGCGGAACTCCCCAATGACGGTAGTCGATGGCCGCATGAGAGTAGCCGTGTTTGAGATACAACGGATCCACGACCAGCGCTGATGTCAGGCGGATTCGATCGCGCACCCACAAAGTCGAGCAATCAAAATTCGTGAGTAGCCATTTGTTGGGGTTCGTATTGAATGAATCAGCGTACTCGATGCCCTGCAGAATGGATGAATATGGCATGTGGCGTTGTGCGGAGATGGGGAGGTGGTGTTTTTTGGAAATGGTTTGTTTTGTTTACTTTTTCTTCACGATCATTTATGTACGACTATTTGTGTTAATTAATTGATTTCGGCACTCACCTTTAGCAGCGGCTTCAGTTCGGGGCAAATGAAAGCGTTGCCAGCATATGCTGCATCCACGTGCAGCCAGACACAGGGGAACTTCTGTAATTCCTCACCGATTTCTGGTAGATTATCGAAAGCGCATGACCCGGTAGTGCCCAGTGTAGTGGATACGAAAAATGGCACCAGACCTTGCAGCTCATCTTCCTCCATAGCCTGTGCAAATTCCTCCATGGCAAAAAGTATGTTTCACATGAGTGTTAGAAGCAACCTACCTCCCCCAGGGTTTTTCCTCTCAGACTGGCGTTCTCATCTGGCTCGAGAATGCGCAACTTCACAAAGCATATCATGGCGGCTTTTTCCACACAACTGTGCGCCTCCCTGGTGCAGTACGCCATCAGTTTGGAGAGCAAGTGGCCTTCCTCGACAAATGGGTGCTGCGACTTCAGCCGTTTCAGCGCCTGAGCACGAGCCGCCAACATGGTTACCAAAATGCACTCCGAAGCGGAAGTCTAAATGGGAGCAAGACACAAGAAAACCATTCGAAGAAAGTAAATCCCGAGTACCAAATTCCAATCCACATGAACAGTACTTTACCTGTATGACCCCACCGCCAGTGCTTCCATCTTTGAGTGCCAGAAAATGATCGGGTAACCCAATTGCTTTCCCTATTCCCCAAAATAAAAAGAAGAAATTTTCAAATTCCACGCTTTACCACGACATCTACATTTGCAGGATATACGCACCCAACCAATCTAACACAATTGTCTCCAGTTCGGTGCACGCCGGACTAGCTGCCCACGAGAAGCCAATGCAGCCGATCCCATCGCTCAACATATCGCCCAGTATGGATGGAAACGAATTGCCCGACGGAAAGTACGCATGGAATCTTGGATGCTGCCAATGCGTTACACCCGGCATTATTTTGTCCTCCACATCAGACATTATTTTCTCCCAATCCTCCGGTTCATGCGGCGCCTCGGCTTTAAAGTAGCAACTCAATATCAGTACAATGTACATGGTAGAATCAAATGTGTATGTGTGTGTGTGTGGGGGGGGGGGGGGGTTATACTGAAAGTAAGTTTGTTGCTTTCCGTGGTCACAAAGCTACTTACAATATCCGGGGATGCAAACTTTCTTATAAATCTTTAAAAGCACCACAAGCCCACGGACACTTTTTTCCGACGGTTTGTGAAATATATTCACGACTGTGTAATTTGTAATTATCGGATCTAAAGTCTAGTAAAATTTTGGTCTGCTCTCAAGGTTCTCTTTTTCAGATTAGAATTATTCATCAAATTACCTTTCCAGCTAATTGGCTCTTTTGACTACCGTCGGGACTGAACAAAGTATCACTCACACCGTAGTCCCTCCCCAGCACATCGAAGAACTAGTATCCCGTGCCTATATTCGGTTGCCTGAAACCTATTCTGCTAGGTGGATTTGAACCAAACTTTAGCTTACGAGTAATGCTTGTAGGGTATTCTTTTAAAGGTTTTTTAATGATAAGGATATTGAGGTCACTTTATTCTGTAAAACAGTGCTTGATATTTTCTTCATATTTCACACACCCCACTAAAAAACCTCATTTAAGCTTTTGTCCTGGAAAAATGTGATCTCCCCAATGAAAAGGTTTCTACTCCGCTGGATCTTTGCGCCCAAAAGTTAGTCGGGTGCAGGCATTCAAATTGAATTTTTTATCGTAATTTAATAATTTTTTTCAAATAGAAAAATAGTTCTTTGGTCAAGACCGATTTATTTTATTGAAAGTAGTCCCTTCCGACTCAATACAGCGATTTCCACGGTCTAACAACATGTCGAATGAGTGTGTTAGATCGTCGGCTGGAATGTCCCTCAGGATGTCGGTACAAGTCTTTTGAATGGCTTCTACGTCCACAAAACTCTTTTCCCATCGCCAGATGCATTTTTCCGAAAATGCGAAAGCAGCAGGGCGGCAAATCAGGCGAATACGGGGAGTGGTTGACGGTAGAATTCCAATAGATATTCTTACTAGAATATCTATTTTTAAAAAGTCCTGTTTACTTTGGCCTGAACCTATTATTGGGCTTGGGTAGTGAACGACCGAACGATATAACTGATCTGTCTCACTGAACTGAACTAACTGAACTAGTTCAGATCTGTTAAAGAAAATAGTTCACTTGCTCATTTGCTCATTTGCTCACTTGTTCACTTGCTCACTTCCGCACTCATATGAGTAGATATACAAATATATACACGCCAACATTATCTGGAATTATGCACATACACATACACATACACATGTACATGTAATTGAATGATGACATATGTATGTATGTTGGTTCCAATTAGAACATCAAGGGACATAGGGATTACCAAAATTTTGATGCTCTTATTAATAAGTTAAAATTGTTTATATTGAATGTGACATCGGTGAAATATTTCAATAATGACTCCGCGAAAAAAATACAGGGGACATTCTGTTGAGAACGCAGACAAAAAGGCGCCAGGTGCAAGTATTGCTCTCTACTTCCTTCCACTTCTTATGAACGAACGAACGAAAGAGTAAATTGAGTAGGTGAGCAAGTGACATGTTTTAACAATCGTGACATACTGAGCATAACTGAACTAACTGAGCAACTAAACTATGTTAACCAGAGTATTCAGAGTAAAGAAACTTAAACGTCAAAGGGCAAAGCAGCGAAATAAAGTAGGCGGACATTGTACATGAATCCACTGAAAATTGTGTTGAATCCATTGAAAATCGTGTTGAATCCACTGAAAATCGTGGTGTGTCCGCTACGGACGCTGGCAGCGAAAAAGAGTTTCTTTTCTCTGTGTTCTCTGATGTGAACGACCTAGTTCAATATGGTCAGTGAAGTGAGCGGATCAGTCAGTTGAACGAGACCAAGTCCAACTCTACCTTGTATACATAATAATTTGGAAAAATAATTTTTTTGCAAATAGAAAAGAGTTTAACTCTATAACTAGGCAAGTAATACATTTGAAATCATTAGGAAATTAAAATATATATCATTCCCTTATGTAATCATTCCCTTATGTAATCATTCCCTTTTTTAAATGGAATGAGAATTAAAATTGTCTCCATAACTAGGAAATTAATGCATTTAAAATATTAGCAAATTAATATATTACAGAAATGATACAATTTTATAACGCCATTCTGAATAAAATCGACTAGGGAATTTGTGTAGCCATCCCAATATGGGGAGAGGAGAAAAAATCCCTCGGGAATAATAAGTGTAATGAAGTTTGAAGTGTATATTTTAGAGAACAATTTTCATGAATTCTACTTACTGGGTAGTAAATGTCTCAGATACCCCGGTTCCACACTGGGTGTCACGCGTCTGTCGTTTAACGTATCCATATATTTGCAAATATATTCGACCATTTCAGTGCCGCGCTTGCGAAATTCTGTGCTATCCATGCTGTAACTGCAAATCACCTTGAAATTGACGAATAGAAATTGTTTCTTTCACTTTATTTTAGATTCGACATTTTACGATAGTGAGGTTTCGATAGAGCAATTCTCCAAAGTTATCCCGTGTCTACAATTTATACAGATTAGCTGAGTTACTACTCATAAAAAGAGTAGGCACAATATAACTCTGGAGGAGTTAATCTCGCGGAAGAAAAGGAAAAAGCTCAGGGCACAGAAATAAAACATAGGATTGTTTATTAATATTTTTCCTTTGGGTTTGGCAACTTTTGCAATCTTTTTTGGTAGTTATTTTATTGAATATTTTACTTCTTTCAGTTCCAACTGATTCCACAGATAATGGTTATTTTTATTGAATATTTTTTACTTGTTTCCAGTTTCAACTGCTTCCACAGACAGTGTCATAGGCGTCCTAATTGACATTTACGTCGCACTTCCTTGCATATCGCAGGAATATAACTATATAATGACAGAGTATCGCGCACCGTCGGAGTTTGTGGGTGGGACGATAAACCAATTAACGCCATTCTCGAACGGTAGTTAGAATTTAACTGAATAGCAATTAGAATTTAACTTCAACTCTAACAACAATTTAAAAACTACGCGACTTCTTCAACTCTACCAATGAAATTGTGAGAAGTTTTTTCCAATTTTGTTCAAGAGTTACAACAAAATGAAAATTTAACTAATATTCTTCTTTATCGGTATTTCAAATATTGTACAAATGTTTCCAACTTTTGTAGTACAGCCAGAAAGGGGTTCCTGCCGGAACCTGTTGATATTTGTTCTTATTAATTGTGTTTTTGTTTGTTGAAAAATCGTGTGAATTTTTGAAAGCAGTTTGGAAACTGTACCAATCCAATCCAATGGAATTAAATCGACATAAAATCTGTGTCGTTCTTTTTTTTGAACAACCAAAGAAATTCATTGAAATATCCGAACTATTTCAATTATATTCTTGATTAAAGGCCACGCATCGCACATGAAACATTATTTTATATAATTAAAATATCAGTGAGGATATTTAAACGTTTGGCACACTTACTTTCAACACCAAGTATAAAATTCTTTTATGGCTCTCCTTGTGCTGGAATTTGTCCGTTTCCGTTGAATTTGTTTCCGTACCGTAAGGACCGCGGCGCAACGCGTAACTGATCATCTGCCAATGCTGTATCCATGAGATAACCTCGGTGTGCACCCGTTCGTGCGTTCGTCGGAATCTAACCTTTAACACCAAACTTGGAAGAAGTCAGCTAGTCAGGGAGTGAGTCAGCCAGTCAGTCAGCTTAGTCGTCGCAGGGAAATAAGTGAAATACTTGCGGCGCGCTGCTTTCTAATTCCATTTTCTTCCTATTTCATTCATTCAACCGCACTTTCAACTACTTTTTATTTCGTTAATTTAGGTGAAGGAGGCAGCGCGGTTATCGGGTGGAAGAGAATTGTATTGCTGTGTGAGGATTCGTGAGCGTATTCGCATGCAAAAACAATTGTTGGCGCGAAGGGATGGCTCCGTGTACTGTAGTGATGCAGGACGGCATGATGTGCGTAAGAATGCTCAACCACGACGTTTAGAGAGTTCGGACGGATGGACGGTCTGTCGGTGGGTTGGTCGTTTGGGTACATGAATGCGGTCGCTTCGGGAAAATGAACATTTTAAATGGATTATGTGGTAATGCGAATAATTGTCGTATGCCATTTTTGCAGAAATACGTTGCGTGGGTGGGGAAGGCCCAATCTGGGTATTCTCTGATGCATACCTCTTCTCTACGTTGACTGGGGGTCTAGGTGCGAAACCTTTGTCAATGGAGGGATTATGAAAGCTAGCCCCAATATCGTAGGAGTACTGAAATAAATTCAGATGTTTTAAGAGTTCAAGGTTCACGTTTTTATGTGCTCCTCATACAAGCAAGTACAACAAATTGCCTTGTATTTATTCTGGTAATTAGATTAGATTTATTGAAAGGGTGTTATACACTGCGTCCTAGAATATCACTTTCGATGCCCATGTTTACTTAAATCCATGCGAATAGGTTATATCAGGACGGATCAAATTGAGGAATGTCTTCCCCATAACACCTATGTTTCTTATATAGCAGAGCTCCGCAGTCTGTGATCAGATGCAGTGAGGTTTCACTGCTTTCCCCACAGTATCTACAGATAGCGTCTGGGGCTAGAACTAACTTATTCATATGATAGTTAAGTCTACAGTGACCACTTAAAACGCCAGTGATGACTATTAATTTGGTCTTTTGGAATTAAAAGTCTCAGAAGAGCTTTGCTTTCCCTTTATCCAGGAAGATTCTTCCAGGATTGACTTCTTCCTTTCCTTTTTAAGCAGACCCCCACAAGTGTTGGAAGATATTTCTGGTAACTCACACAGAACAATATTTTCAGTACTCTCAGAAATGATTTTTTTCTTGGTATATTATTATTTTGAGTCAGAAAACGTTCGGTACAAGACGAAAATATCGCTGTCTAATTTTGTGACTCAGCTGATATCATCTTCGAGGTGAGCTGATGGTGAAGTCTCCTTTGAGCCATCAATTAAGCTGTTTCTTATTATAACGAACATGATGTAGTAATGTGTTTTTTTCGCTTTCATATTCTTAATTACGTAATGCTTAAAAATTTATAGAAATTATTTATAATTTGTGCGAAAAGCAATTACAGAAAGATTCTCACTCCGCTCGCCTTTTTGTTAGCCGTGAATTGCCTGCTTTAGTGATAAGTTGAAATGAGTATAGAAATGATAATACAGTTGGTGATGATGCGTTAGCGGCGGAGTAAAGAAATGGTAAATATTTGTTACTAAAAACTATGTATGTCTTATATATATAATTTAACAGGTGAAACTGTTTTTTAAAGAAAACATTGCGAAGCATATCTAATATAAATAATATAGCAATCAGCGGCTATATTATTGACATTAGACTATTATATCCCCAAAAGCCATCAGCAGTCTAATCCAGTGATCCGACCTAATAACAAACTCATTTTCGTAACAATACGCATATTATGTCTCTCTGTTTGTTCGGAAATGTATCGGTGCGGTGGGTCTGATAAGGATGAGGCTCCATAACCAAACATGGCATCACTGCAAAAGACAAACGTTCGCTAATTCATCTCTGAAAAAAATGATGCGCCAATTCGCTGTATTTCCGACCATCTTTCATTCTCGACATATATATCAATTCCATTGTTAGCTTGCACCGTCTTAGTCATTCGTCCATATTTGGAACACAACACACTAATTTCATATCCTTGACTGTTAGCTTCTCCATATATATTTTTTTAAATTTGTAAAATATGTTAACAAGTACTTTGAGAGGCAGGGCGGTACCTAAATGTGTGTTGGTCCTTAACCCATACAATACGTCAACTCCTCCCACTTATAAGAGTAGCAGCGTATGTAGTAACGTAGAGATGAACGATGAAGTGACTTTTCAGTGACGCCGTTACCAGTGATTGCTACTTTTCAATTACTGTGATTGTAACAGTGACTGCGACTGCTGTTTTCTCTGTGTTCATACATATATGTCTACACATACGGTTCTCTTTTTGCATGGATGCATACTGTTATCGAATATGCAAAGTAGCAGTGGAGAGCGTGGTCAGACAACTGCAATTCACAGTGATTGGAAATCGCTACTTTTAATAAAAGCGCGATTTTTAGCAGACTGCTGTAATTAACAGTGTTTGGAAATCGTTACTTTTAATGAAAGAGTGAAAAATAACGAACAGTGAATTCGCTACTTCGATAACGAATTGAAAATATCAATCACGTTTTTTTTATGTTAGCTGAATAAATGAGATGGTGCAGAGGCATGAATACTAGAACCGTCAACCTGCCTCTACAAATGGTTAATATCCGTGTTGAAGATGGCTTTATGAGGAAAGAGGAAGCAATGTAGAGTATTACCACAAGAAAAATCGCAAGGCTCATTTCCAAGTAATACGGCACTCAGCAACCAAAGCCATACTGGCGGCACTCTCGAGAAAAGATTCCAGAATGTTTGTAGGCATACTGACAGTTCATTGTCTAACAAAGGTACACGATAAAAGGATGGTACTCACGAATAGCGACTATTGCAGGAAAGTGAGGCATAAGGGAAACTTTGAAGCATCTCATATGCCTATGCTCCGCAATCTCAAACGCGTTCATGCATTCTTAGAATGATTTTTCAACGATTCCTTTGCGCTTTGGCCAATGACTGATTATATGTGTTTCGCTCACATGTATATCGTCATAACTAGATGTAATAATTTCACATACCAGAACGCCACTTATATACTGATTTTTTGTGCTTAAAAATGATATAATAAAATTATATTGTATTCTACAAATCCACAAATCATATCACTTGGGATTTTTTCTACCCTTTAATATCATACATTACGGAGTTATATAAAGGTAGCTTCCACGTTATGCCTGGCCACTTAAAAACTGGCACAAACTGTGAAAGCTTCGTGAGATTGCCCCCAGGCATATTCGTAACCGAATGGCACACCGCAATTAAAAGTAACTCATACGACCCCGTTTCAGGCTCAAGCTAAGCTCAATTTAAAAGCTAAACATGTCCCAGACAAATCTCGTAGAGTCTCGGGGGAAACGTTATTTTAATTAAGTGCCCATTGATGGCTTCTGTTTTGTTTAAACATATTTATTAATTTTTGTTGTCTTTGCCTCAAAAAAAGTAAAATTTCTTAATATGCCACATGCGTACCCAAAAATGCTCGCATCGTCCTTATTGAATTCCTCAGCAATGTGTTGAGGCTAAAAATAAAATTAAAGATTCGTGCTTCGACTTCGAGCGCTATTATTGTGCAATGCCTGTGTGCTCGTGTCTGTGCCAGTGACACCATTGCCATTACAGGCCAGCATTGGCGCATACAACTTTAAGGGTTTTATTAATAATTTCCCACAAATTGAATTATTATTCGTTTCGTTGTTGATGGCGATGTTGGTGTGGTGATGATGATGATGCTGGAGATGGTGGAGCTGGAGCTGTTGCTGTGGCTGAAGCTGATATGAGGAATTTTAACGCATTCCTCGAAAAATTCTTATCCATTCTTATACTGCTGCTGCAGTATTCATTCATTTGCGGCAGCGACATGTCCTTGTTTTGTGTGCTTGTGCGTTTGTATGCGCGTGTGTTTTACTTCCTTGCGTGTGCGCTTGTTTTGTGTTGGTGTGCTGGCGCGTGGGTTCATGTTGTTTGGAATACACCAATGACACGGATGTGGATGCGGATGCGCTAGTTCAATTATAAAGTTCGTTAATAATGTGCTCTGTGCTGCTGCCAACCCATCGAATCCAGTTCAATGCGTATCCTTGCATATTCTTAACATTTTATCGGGCTGTTTGTGTATGTTTGTCTGTCGCTGTCGCTTTTCTTGCGTTTGACGCTACGAGTACCTCAATTTGTGTGCTGGGTATTATGATTGCTCAACAAGTGGCACACAAGTGTCGGGGTACCATGGACGTGGATGGTATTGATTTTGCAGGAGACTAATTGTTGCCCCTGATGGCGCAGAGGATGAAATTAATTGATATACAGAGTGAGGGCCGCAAGAAAAGGCAAGACACTTAATGGAGATAATTGCATTCACATTATTGACTTTGGCTTTATTTGCTAAACGCAAAAATTTACAAACGTTTATGTTGGATGGTCCATGTTTTTAAGCAAGCTTTCCTGGATACGGCAAACAATGCATTTAAGGCTGATCCCCACCGGAGTGACGCGATACTGTGCACAAGACTTGGCTGGAGAATTGCTTATGAGACGATCTTTTTACCGATTTCTCCTATTTTGAGCACTTTTACACTTATATGTGTTAGTGGAGCATGGCAGTCAATATATACCATCCATATTTCTCATAGAACCAATTACAGATCAATTATCTCATTACTACGAAATTGGTAATGATTCAATTTCATATTAATGGTACATTTTATCATCAATGGAGTCAAACCGAGGTCACTGAAAAATTGCTTGTGGGAGATAGCCGTATCCTTCATATAATTTGTTCGTCTGGTTCTGGTTAATCGTCCAGACTAGTCCGCTACTTTTCGGTTAAAATTATTACTCAAAATTATTTTGACTGAAGTTCAGACTCAAGTCTGCTGACTCGTTATCGTTAAATTGCTACTCGTTGCTTTAAGCACATGTAAAAAGTGATGCGACAACCCGTTATTTCGACGTGGTGACAGCTTTTTCGTTTCTGAATACCCTACTACCGACATTAAAAATATTGCTAATTTTAATCAGAGGACACTCAAACAATTTTTGTTTGCTTTTTATTATGCCCGAAAACAACCTTAAACCTTAAAATTCAATTAGTCTCTAGAAAAGTGGAGGTGGTTTAACTAAATAGTTAAAATATTGTCTTCATCTTTTGTTAGTATACGCTAATTTACCGATTGACAGTTGGGTACTTCAAGCAGACTCGAGTCCAACTAGAAAGGCACTCGAGTCCAACTAGAAAGACACTCGAGTCCAACTAGAAAAACACTCGAGTCCAACTAGAAATACACTCGAGTCCAACTAGAAATACACTTGAGTCCAACTAGAAATACACTCGAGTCCAACTAGAAGGAGCTCAAGTTGAATCGAGTCGCCGAGTCCAAATACTCCAGTAGTCACATCACTAGTCCAAACAATGCATATACCAATATATCGTTGAAATATGGCATATACGAGTATATCGGTATATCAACGAAAAGTATATGCACATACGCGAAAATGAATGGAACTTAACACAGGCGAAAGGAATTGGAGGCATGAAGTCACGCTTTAATGTCCATGCTGAGTGATCGTGTGAAGAAGTCCTAAGACAAATTTACTATGGGACTTGTCGGCGCTTTGGAATTTCCACACTGTCGAATTCAGATTTTGTCGCTCGCTGTAGTGTGGATCGCCCTTTATGCAGCTCTCTACCTCCCTCTGACCACTGCTCAGAGTTTGTAGTTCGCAATTTTTCAATTTGAGGTCCTTGTAAACCAATTAGTTTTTAAATTGCTTCACAAATAGTTTTCGCTGAGAGTGCGCGTTGCAAGTGACACTGAACTATTGCCGTAGGCCCACTTAATAAATCCAACAGCTCTTTAAACTTATTTAGTGAATTATTTAATTTTGTATTTATTTATTTTTTTTGTTAAATGAATTCTCATTCTATTTTATAGGGAAACATGATGCATTATCGCAAGGGCGACAATATTGAGCACGAAATCACAAAGGAATCCCTGCCCTTCGATGACTGTATGCCGAAGGGGCAACAGGATTTCCTCTGGATGCATGTAATTATGTGAAAGGAATTTTCTAAATTAAATTTCATGACCTTACATACTTTGTTGCGTTGAAGGTAAAAGGCGGCACGAAGGTGAGTAACGTCGTGACGTATGCAAAAAATGCATTGGACAAGAAGGAATACCGCACCATTGTATGGAGCGGCTCTGGCGGGGGTGTGGTGAAGACAATATCCTGCGCAGAAATACTCAAGCGAGACTATGCATTATATCAGGTGACGCGTATGAGCTCCACGAGGTAAGAATTTATACTATTTTCATTATTTGTCTACACCTTCTTTCTGTACTTTGGTTTTATTTCTGTGCAGCATTGAAGAACATTGGAAGCCACAAATGGAGGGGCTAGATGAGATCGTAGCGCATCGACAAATTCCCAGCCTACACATACTCATGAGTTTGGACGTTATCGACGACAGTGTTAGCGGGTAGGCCGGCACACTTGGCTTATGCCAACAATTGCAGATTTACCTTTAAAATTGGCATTTTCTTTGCAGATTGCAGAAGCCCAATACAAAAACTGAATTTTGGGCTTATAAGCGGCCAGGCGGCCAAAGGAACGATCAACAGCAGCAACATCCTCAACAGCGGCGTTCGGGTAATCATCCAAATCAACGAAAACGCCAACCAAGACAGCAACAACAACAAGACCCACAGCAACAACAATCGCCGAACCATCAGCAGCAGAAACAACAAAATCAACAGCAGGGCAACAGAATACAGAAGCAACCAAGGAATCAACACAGATTTCCGCAAAAACGCCAACAACAAACGGAGCCAAGTGGGCCAAAAGTCGATCAAGCCGATCATGCAAAACCAATGGAAACAGGAGAATAGCAAATTTATGCAATTGGTTGTGGAGTTTTTGATAAATAAAAAAAAATTACAAAATTGCATTTCATTTTCCTTTGCATGCGCTCAAAGGATGTTTCCATAAGTACATAAAAGGTAGGCGCCGTCATAAGTGTCCTAACGGGACTCATGGCAGGAGATTTGGAACACTCAGAAATGTATTTTGCAGGTGTTGCATGGATGAGGTAGAACAGGAGTCCATCGAACACCTCATCTGCCCGTGTCCAGCGTTATTCAAAAGCAGAAGCATTTTCCTGGGCGGCTACTTTCTGAACTCTGGGGGATATATCCTACACCAAAAAAAGGTGCCATCAATAGCTTCAACAGAAAAGCTCCAAGTGGCTGGACGTATGAGAGAGAATGGGACCTGTATTTAATGCGGTGTCACAAAGGGACAATTCAGGCCTAGGTGAGCCTTACGGCAGATGCTCTCAACCTGCCTTCCTAACTATCTACTTCATTTTTTCAGCTGGGACAGGTCAGATACTCAGTTGTACTCTCTTAAGGAGACATGAATGTTTCACACACGTCAAATAAATAGGTAGCAGCTAGTTTCCTCACTCTTAATTTACCATTCAAGTATAGTATTGAACACGTAGGTACGAGTAATCAGAATTCGGTACGAGTAATCAATATTCTGTACGAGTGACAATACTTTGTTCGAGTGATCAATATTCTGTACGAGTGATCAATATTCTATACGAGTAGACAATACTCTGTACGAGTAATCAGTATTAGATTCGAGTAATCAATATTCTGTACGGGTAATCAAAGCTCTGTACATGTAATCAATATTCAGTGGGAGCATGAATATTTGGTACATCAATACTACTATACGAGTAAGCAATATTCTGTACGAGTAATCAGTATTCTGCATGAGTTAAGAATATTCGGCACGAGTAATCTGTATTTGGTAAGATTATTCAATATTCGGTATGAGTTATCAGTATTCAATATTCGGTATGAGTAATCAGTATTCAAAATTCGGTATGATTAATCAGTATTCAATATTCGGTATGAGTAATCAGTATTCAATGTTCGGTATGAGTAATCAGTATTCAATGTTCGGTATGAGAAATCAGAATTCAATATTCGGCACGAGTAATCAAAGTTCTGTACGCTTAGTCAATATTCTCTTCGAGTACCCAATGATTAGTACAAGTATTCAATATCCGGTTAGTATTCATATTCAATAACTTTTGTAATTGACGGTAACGAAACGATCACTTCATGGATCGATCCCAATGATGTCGCCAGCGTGCTATCCGCATTATAAAGTGTGTTTTATTGCAACTTTTGGAGCCTATTTCGGTGGAGTGATTTCTATGTATATCGGCATAGCGCCAACAATGTGTCTCCTCAATCAACACTATTTTTCCATCTGACGAATAAAGCTCAAATGAATCTGTCAAGTGGTAAAGGTTCCATGAAAATTTGCCGTAGTGTACTTAATCCTCATTAGGGTGCACTTTTATGCCAACTCTTTTTCCGTTGACATATCGAATAATTTATTTTACGATTAAAGTGATTGAAATATGTTTGGGTATGTTGAATACTGCCGGCAACATGGAAGGATTGATTCCAGCATATATTTATATTTAGAATCCAATTTTACGTTAGTTTTCTGTGAACAATTGAAATATAATTTTCAATTGAACCGAAAATGTTTAGTTTGCAAGCCAACATAAGATTTGTACATTTGGAGATTAACAGTGTTATAGGAACAAGTGGAACTGAAACTTGAGCCTTGTTCACCGAGCAAATTAGCCGCCGGCAATCGCCGAGCGAATTAGCCACAGGCAAAGTGGATCAGACGTAAATAAGCAAAGGGTTTTGTATTACCTCAGCATATATTGGCAATAATTATAAAGTAAAAGAGAGAAAATACGCGGAAAGTGTTTCTGGTATATTCTATTTTATTGTTCATTACAGATTTACAAAGTAATATTTGTGTGTGTCCATGTTTTGTATCAACTTTTTAGATTTTGGGGGTATAAATACATTTTCCTACGTTTAATTTACGCTCGCAGTGAAACGTGACTCGAGTATTATTTTTGTTACAGAGTACCATGAAATGAAATGGCGAAAGTTAATGAACAATTTTGCCAGCACAGTTTACGAATTACTTTTGAGCACTTTACAAAATGCACAACATTGAATTTATCGCTATTTAAACTATATAATTGTGTTTTGTACGTACACATGTAAGAAATTAGAAATTACATAATGCCTTTAAATACTAAACGTGAGATTATAAATTATTATAATGTAGTTTATCCAAACAAAAATCCATGGTCCAGATGATGAAAAACAAGAGTTGGAAAGAGTGAACACAAAGTTGCATCTTCAGCGACTCTCTTAAAACCAAATCTGAACTGAAGAGTATATATGTATATATACTTGAATATATATATATATATATATATATATATATATATATATATATATATATATATATATATATATATATATATATATATAGTTATATACCCCTTAGCTAAAGTCTCTTTTTCTTATAAGTTTGCTATGGAACTTTTGGATCTCTTTCGTTTTTGCTTGAGTTAGTTTTTTATTAGTACTGTGAAATTTTTAAGTTTTATGTAAATTCACGGATAATTTGTTTCATACAGTTATAATTTAAATATATATATATATATATATATATATATATATATTAATTTGCCTTTCTAATATTGTCATGCGAAATGATTTTCGATTTCCAAAGACTTCTTATAGCATTTCATCATGTACACATATGTTGAAGTTAGGTGATTATTATGAGAAATGGTTCGTTAATGATTTTTTTTCTATTCGCTTGTTTGCTTGCCTGTATCTAACATGCACTTATTACGCTGTATGTACGTCTCATAAATTGCACTGCCACTCACTTCTGGCTTATGCCTCACTCTCGCCGGGAGCAGCACTCTCCTCCTCATTGATTGGTACAATCAAATTCTCCTTGGACATCAAATTGTACTTTGTCACAAAATGCGTGAAACGATGGCATAAATATGTCTCAGCTTCGAACTGATCGAATATCCGCCGATGATGGAAATATGCATGCGAAAAAATCCTATACACCCGGCGACAAACCGACCCTAATTTGGTCACTGATGACTCCTTTATTGAAACCCTGTGTGGGAATTGAAAGAAATCAGTAGTATTGGTACAATATGAGGATTCAATGCACCTACCTGCTTGGAAAATATTTGTTGCTATTTAAGAGGCATGCGGCGCCGTCAAGGGTGTGGCGCGTGTAGTCAATTGCGGGGCATTCTTTGGGAGTTTTGTGAGCTGCGCACAAAAATATCCACTGGTCGGTAGCCGTCATTTGTGTGCACGTTGTGGGTGAGCACTGCTTCTGCAAACGCACTGCGAGTCCATTCAATTCCATGCAGAATTGTCTGCACAATAGTTAATGGAATAATACAGTTTTATTAAATTATACGCACGAATAAACATATGGTGCTGTAGAGACATTGAAATTTATAAACTAGCTACGTAGAGCGACCAACCGACGCACCTACGAACAGTACGCTATCACGCTAGGGTAACCCTTTATCCAGTGCATCGGTCCTAACCAAACCAAGACTTCTTACTGACTTTTTACAGGTCTGGGAACAGGTCCCTTTTAGATATTTTAGGCCAGAGAGCAGAGAGAAGCAAATACTTAGAGAATACGTAAAATTGTAACCTCTACCAATTGTCTTCCCAACTGCAACAAAAACTGAAATTATTAGCACTTCAATGCACTAAAAGAGGACCCCCAGAAAGTTGTATTGTAGTTAGGTTGATTATATAAAAAATAGTAGGTTGTCTAGTTGCAGAGTAGGGTCAATCCAGGATAGATCTGAACTTAATGACATTACGTGACGTTCTGAATATAGTATTTAACATATACGTATAACGCCAGATCATTATACTAACTGTCATGCTCAGTTCATCCTTTTACAGGGGTAAACATCTACAAGGACGTATTTATCCTCTCTAGGATGCTTGCATTCCAGCTCAGTTTCCCCTCTAATCCAAGTCCTAATCTTTTTCGATGTATTTTAAATCAACTTGAACAATTCAGAAAATTAAATTCTGATCTGATGAAAAATTATATATTATACTCATAATTAAACTTTAAACTCTCCCCTCCTTCAAGAGTTTAAACCAATATAGAAAGCTCTTGAAGAGATCCATCTATATATCAAAACACCCAACGGTACTTTCGCGCAGGCCCCTATTTTGTTTACCTACACAGATTATGCCTTTCTACACTACCAGTAAATTGTCTACCCTAAACGCGTCTTATTACCTCAGATGTTCATATTTCCAGACGCCTTCGTCTTGTGCTTCTGGCATTGTCAGAATCAGATCCACATTTGATGGATCGCGCTTTATCAGTTGCTGTATATACTGCTGCACAGCCAATGTGCTGTCCATTTCCTCCAAAGGCTCATCGGGCCAACGACAGAAGTCCTAAAATGAAAAAAGAAACAGTTTCAATTAGCCAACAAAAGTATGGATATACTTAATACTCATTACTTAAAGGTGTTTCCACGTATAATTGAACTACCAGAAAGTTTTTATTTTATAATACCAACTACTAATAATCTTCTCCATAATTTATCAATATTTCTATTTTGCAAGAACAGAAACTTCATTCAAGAAGTATTGAATACCCAACCCAAACTTCCTTCTTTTTTTATAATAACTTGCAGTTGTCGGAGGTAATTTTGGAATTGTCTTCAGAGAATGTGGGAGATGACTTTAACTGAGCAGAATCATAAAAATGATTACTTTTCTTTCAACATGAAACCAGATAATGTGGCTCTGAGGTTTAAGGTTTATTTTTCATAGCATCTGCTCGTTACGCATATTAGTATGGGTCCTTTAGTAATCAATTTTACCAGAGTGCGTAACATATTTGCAAATTAAAAATGTATTTTTTTTATTAATATTTATTTCTTGATCCAGCACTGCAAGTTTTCTCATAATTTTGCAAGTTAATTTCGCTATAATGTGCGTCCTCCACCCGCCCAAAAAGAGCTGAAGAGAGAAATTATCTCAATAGAGGGCTTGGTTTTTTTTATTTACTACTATTTACCAACAGCGAAGGAAGTTTAGTTTTTAATCTTTACACCCGAATTTATGAATTTTGATGAGTTTACCTTCGCTTTGGTTCCTGGTCGATTTCTTCGCAGAATTGTCGTACCGTCGGCCATCTTCATGTTTCTTTCCGACTTGTGGCCTTGTTGTAAGATGCAAGAAAAAACTAACTTCTTTCTAGAATTGAAATTCTGCGTTTTTCGCGTATCTATTTCTTTGGTCCGGCTACTATTATTTATAATTCATTTATTATAAATATCCGAAAAGTTAGCACACATCACAGATCTAAAAGGAAAACACAGTCCAAAAAACCATTACAACTATTCCACTTTTTATTTTCCTTCATACGTTTTGTGTTGAGAAAATTTTTGACAACTTTGAAAGAATGCAAAAATGTGTGTGTGTGCGTTTATGTATGCGCTCATGTAAAAGATGCATAGACTTAACATAAATTTGCTATTAACATTGTGAACATACCTGTTCTTTATCAAATAAACAAGAAAATGGACAATCTATCAGATATATATTAAAGAAAATAAAACATGTTATTAAATAATACAAAATACTTTAAAATATACATAAATATCAATAAATCAGCTTATTTAAAATTAATTAACGCTAGTAAGCGCAAGATGGCAGCAGCTAGTACAAATGTATATTTATCTTTATCATTCACATGGCAAAACCACCCATGATTTCATCTGTCTCTATCCTTTCAGAACAGTGTGCATTCACATACACTTATTAAAAATGGAAAATGTGGAACATAAAGAAACACGCAAAAAGAGATGTGAACACAGCAACGAATTGGGAACGAAGTAATTGCAAAATTCAGTCATACATAAATAAAATACAGAAATAGAGTAAACTGCAAAGAAAATTTATACTAATTGCGTTGCAATTAAAAATATTGAAAATATACAACTGCATTTTGTGATATTTACTAATTACAAAAAGGAGAAGATAAAGATAAAATGTCCTACGCATATTTATTTAAATACATCATTATTGGCGATACTGGTGAGTGTGATCAATAACAGAAGAAGTAGAAAAATGAAAGCAACCTTTGTTGGAAAATTATGAAATTATCCACAATAGTAATTAAATGAATTTTCAAGCACGTAGCCAATGAGTGTTGCATTCCAGGCCGTTGGGGTTAACTCAACTGTAGCGTTGATCGCTGATGACGAAAGAGTCACTGCCAGCCAGCCAGCTGCTGTGGAAGCAGTCTTTAGAAAAATCGATAATCCATGCGGGCGTTGTTATGCTGTGAATGCGCATTGGAGGATGGGTTCTGTAAAAGTGTGGGGAAGATTTTTTTTGCTTTTTCCTTTGTGGTGCCTGAGTCAACTACCCTTCTTGTTGTGCCACGCATACATACACATTTTGTTAGATGTAGGCAGAGAACAGCTGTTTTCGCAATATTTTTCACTTTTTAAAGTAGTGTGCGTGTGCTGCCTGCATCTCTGCATCTGCTCTAACGATAGCTTTGTTATCAATTCCCAAATTGTGCCCGTACTCGGGCATTCAAATGTGTTTATAGTTGATAAAAAATTCTGTGTCGTTTTTGATTCTAGGTGTGGGAAAATCATGTTTACTGTTGCAGTTCACCGATAAACGTTTCCAGCCAGTGCACGATTTGACAATTGGCGTTGAATTCGGCGCAAGGATGATAACCATTGAGGGCAAGCAAATCAAATTACAAATTTGGGATACCGCTGGCCAAGAAGCATTTAGGTAAGTGATAGTAAGTTCTTGGAAAGAGATTTGTACACATTCATTTTTATTTTAGATCAATTACTCGCTCATACTACCGCGGCGCTGCTGGAGCTTTGTTAGTTTATGACATTACACGTCGTGAGACTTTCAATCATTTAACTACATGGCTCGAAGATGCGCGACAACATTCGAACTCCAATATGGTCATTATGCTGATTGGTAATAAGAGGTAAGACAATTTACTCGGAACTCTATAATAATAATTGAACTTGATCTTGCATTTAATACTAAATCTCAGGCATATTCCTCATGCATATAATTATTTTTCAGTAGTCCGGTGTTTTTATTAACAAACCCCTTTTTTTAATTTGCTATGTTTTTGCTATCTTCATTTCCTTTTCATTGAATTAGCCTCTGTATAAATTATTAGTTCACAGGGGCCTCTTGATTTATGAAGAAAATATGTGCGGTGGACTTGGTACGAACGTTTCTTTATTATTAGTTGTATACATATATAAATCCGTAATAATATAAGTTAAACTTGAGCTCCTGCCTTTGGCAGCAGTCAGAAAGCAGATATATATAGTACAATGTGCATCACTTGATATATAAACTACAACGCAAAAAGATTGATTACAATATGAAATAATTTAAAATATGACGAAGTCAAAATAAGGGGCAACTTTTGCTTAAGAATCAGTGCTTGCTCGGCGGCTTTATGTTTTCAATTGATCTGTGTGTTGTCGTTGTCCAGACTGCTGGGAATATAACAGTTCTGAGCAACAAAAAAGATGAAAGTGCCCACTCCAAACTACACTCCACCTATACTTGATTTTTTACTACACTTCTCACATGCGTTTCTTTAAAATCAATTCCATTGTTTCATAAATCACAAATTTGTTTATCTGCAGCGATTTGGACTCACGTCGTGAGGTCAACAAAGAAGAAGGTGATGCTTTTGCCCGGGAACATGGTCTCGTCTTCATGGAGACTTCAGCTCGGACTGCAGCCAATGTAGAGGAAGCTTTCATTAATACCGCAAAAGAAATTTACGACAAAATACAAGAGGGTGTTTTCGATATAAACAATGAGGTATGTGTGCGCTTAAACTCTATTATGCAAAGCGAAAGTCTTCGGTTTCCATGTACTTCTATTCGCATGAGTCATCCGATTAGGAAAAGCAAAGAGAAATGAGAGTTCACCACAAGTTCAATGCTGTATCTGTTATTTCGTCATACAAAAGTAAACTCTCACAATCTCGTTCATTTTAATGTGTGCACAAACAAAATGGAATCCAACTTGAAATGTAATCTCCATGTTGGTATATATTTGCATACAAGGACTACGTCGCTCAGTTTGTAGCTGTTCTTTCTACAGAAGAGGACCTATATATGAGGTCTCCTGTATTATAGTTCAATTGTTTAAAATTCTTTATGACTGTTCACAAGTTACTTATATATACTTGTGGAGACCCGTAATAACATAAGTTATACCGAGGCAGGAGTCGGGAAGCAGATATATAGTTTCGCATCACTTCCCTGAGTGTTTGGAGACCTCCGTCTACGGCGATTCTTCGGCCTACACTATTATAATTCTAAGAAATCGGACAACTTTTGTACGTATCAAAGTTCAATCGACACTGACAATATTGAAATTACTAAATTTACATTCCATCTCGGAGCAAAAACTTCCATCGCCGTTCGGAATACCTAAATATGTGAAGTGGACAAAAGTAAAACAAATGCGGATAGCTTTCCATTGCATAATCGGGTTTCTGCTGATTATAAACTCCAATTATGAAATATACTTATTTGATTATAATCTTTGCAGGCCAATGGCATAAAAATTGGACAACAGCATTCCCCAACAAATCCATCACTGCCCGGTTCTGGCAATCAAGCTGGATCTGCCAGCAGCGGTTGCTGTTAGAAGACACTTCCAAGCCGTTGCTGCCAGTGAATTTCTAAACTTAAAGCTACTTATTCTTTTTTGTTTCTACATCAACAATTTATAAGAAAACGAACCTAGAATTTCATCTACTTTCTAGCAAACCTACTATTGATAAAATAAAGTCTTTTAAAATTTCCACTTAAAGAAATTATTGCAATTAACAGATTGTGTGCAACATAAACATAATTTATACACAACATAATATGAAAATATTTAAATAAACGTAAATTATACAATTAAAGACAGAATGCAGAACGTTGTGTCGTGTATATACTTTTAATGTTTCTCTGCAAATATTTCAAATTATTTTGTTAGCGACTTTTGTATCTTGTACACTGAACATTAAAACATGAACGACATCAAATCACGACATTTTCGAAACGCTGTTCACGCTTCAGTTCGCTCCCATACAATTTTTTACCCGCGCAGAGCAAGCAAGAAATGGCGGAGACGATTTTCATGCAATACCAAAAATCGATAGTGAACATTTACCAAATACATATAGTAAAATATGAAATTTCACAAATACCTACAGTCCCACAGCGTGGATGGGAATACTCCACTAATTTGTAAGATTACCATGCGATGTATTCTGTTGTAAATTAAATGTATATTCTACAGTGTTGCAATTTGTTTAATTGTTTAATATTTGATGAGAATTTTCTTGATTGTAAGTTGTGATTTCAAAATCGGATTTTGTAAATGATAAACTTAGTTTTGCCTTCCTCCCACTTTTGCCTTTAATTATTGAAAATCTTAAAATTTAATTGGTTTTAACAGTTTATGAATTCGCAGGTGCAATTAGCCTCTATTTTTATTTACGCATATGCATAAATGTAACTATTATTATGTATATTTTATATTTTTTATAGAATTATGGTATAATTTGATGTGTGTGAAATGTTATAATTTTATAAAAGATCATTAAAATAAAATTTGATAACCAAAAACCAACCAAACCAAGCAACTGAAATAATGATTGTGAAGTAAATAGAATTGTAAAGTGTTGTAATTGCAAGTAACAATATTTAAATATACATGCATGCTATAATAATATTAACTGAGCGCATATACGGCAAAAATGAGTGTGCAAAAGTTTAAGCATTTTAAGCGCTAAATCAGAACACATTAATAAATAAATAATGTAAGAAATTTAAGGCAAGACATATTTGTATTCCATGGCCTAATTTATATACGAGTATAAATTGTAAAAGTAACAATAAAATCAATTGGCTTACTTAATCCGTAGATGTCTTATTTAACTCCAAATGGGATTTATAATATTGATTGTTATTGTAATTATTCTTGAGCTTCTCTGTGACATAAACCACAAAGATTAGTAAAGAAAGTTCGAAGCGATTCCAAGGAATAAGCAGTATATAAAAGGATTAAAAGATTTGATGTTGTCAAAGACGATGTTCAAGTGCCCGTACTATTCAGCCCTATAATACTATGAATACTAATTCCGGCTGAATTGTTTCTGCCTGCCATACACGTGCGTTGGCTGCTGGAAAAGTTATATTGATGATTAGTGAAGCATTTGGTGTTACGCTCCGATTAGAATCTATCCTTTCATACAATTCGCCCTGGTCGTGATTTTTATTTATACAAGTTCCTAAGATACTCTTATAATGCAGGCGGAACGAAAATACCGAATTGACTATTCTGATGATGTTAATATTGATTGGTGGTAATATTTGTTGATGTTAATACTGATTGATGTCAATACTGATTGAAGGTAATACTGATTGAAGGTAATACTGATTGATGGTAATACTCATTGATGTTAATACTGGTTGAAGGTAACACTGATTGATGTCAATACTGATATATTTCGTTTTTCAATACTGATTGAAGGTAAAACTGATTGATGTGGATATTGATTGATAGTAATACTTGTTGATGCTAATACTGATTGATGTCAATACTGATTGAAGGCAATATTGGTTGATGGTAATACTTATTGATGGTAATACTGATTGATGCCAATACTGATTGATGTCAATACTGTTTGTTTGTCAATACTGATTGTTTGTCAATACTGATTGAAGGCAATATTGATTGATGGTAATACTGATTGATGCCAATACTGATTGATGTCAATACTGAGTGATGGTAATACTGATTGATGTCAATACTGATTGATGTCAACACTGATTATTTGTCAATACTGATTTATGTCAATACTGATTGTTGTCAATAATGATTGATGTCAATAATGGTTGATGTCAATGCCAATTGATGTCAATATAAAAACTTTTATTGTAAAATATTACTATATTACTATATTTTATGATACCCTTCTTTCTCATCACCGATCTTAATTGTTTTAGGCATTACTTGGTTATTTTCTTGCGAATAAAATGGACGAATTTGCTGTTAAACAAAGAATACAAAAATTGGTGAATGTCAGCATTGGTTGATATGTTTTTATTAATGTAACAAAAAGAAAAATAGCATAAGAAATATTAAAGAGCAGATCGTGATAAATACTACTACTAATTCAACAATATTTTTACTGAATGTAAAAAAAAAATATGTTTTTTTGTTTACTTCTTTTTTCTTTTAATTATTTCATTTATATGTATATTATTATTTTCAATTGTTTCTTAAGTAGAAGCTAAAAAATTATACGAAGCCTACAAACTAATCATAATTACTAGTTAAACATATTTAATCATTGCCTTAATCATTACTATAAGTAATAATAATAATTATTATTATAATTTACAGCGTTTTAAAGAAGAGAAGTAAACAATCAATTTATAGACCAGATAATTAAATCGATCATATATTTCATAGTTAAATGTCTCAGTCAAGGCGGCGACAGAAGTCCTCTATTTGAATTATTCGAATGGGCCTCCAGTTTCATCGTATAGTTTCTGGAATGTCGATCGATTTCCGCGTCCACTGTCGGTACACTCAGATGCCTGTGCAGATTTTTATTCCGTGTACCACGAGACGCCAGTAATTATTCTGAAAATTTTAGCTATTATTATTATCATTGGCTCTAGTGCAGTTCGACCAATTTGATCTTTTGTGCGAAGCCTTAATTTAACCGTCCATATTGAGGCTCTGAATGTTGGAGAGTCTCTCAATTAGAATGGCACCTCCCCACAGTTGAATTCCATAGGTCCATATAGGCTGCAATGTGGAGCAGTATATAGGAGCTTCTCATGTTCATGTGGCATTTTAGAGTACCTATTCACAAGCTATTCTGTTTAAGTTCTATTTGGGCGTATTTAGCTTCGGTATGTTTGGACCAGGTAAGGCTTTCATCTAAGGTGTCAGCCCTAGTATTTTATGACGTTACATTGAAAACTTGGTTCCACACTTCGTAATCGGGGGAGTCGTGCTGCCTCAGGTGCCGCATAAGCGCTCACCGCCTGAACGTTAATATTCGGCTTAAGTGGTCAGTACGTGTGCAGCGGCCCATCCGTTGTATCACAATGGCCGGTTATTTGTGCCTGAGTGTGCTTTTTGCTGCCACTCCAACCTAAACCTACATTGAAAACTGTTTTGGCGTTAATTGTTTAGGGTAGGAGATGCTTTCCTCTTCATGAAAAAGTAAGAAGCGCATATTTCGTGTCATTAATTTTAGTCATCCAGCACTGAAACCAAGCACACTTCCAGCTTTGATATCAAAGGCTTCTGCGATAAAATCACATTAGTTAATTGTAAACTTTCTGCTACGGAGATCA
This sequence comes from Clusia tigrina, assembly GCA_920105625.2. Lineage (NCBI taxonomy): Eukaryota > Metazoa > Arthropoda > Insecta > Diptera > Clusiidae > Clusia > Clusia tigrina. The sequence continues at coordinate 426,484,096 of OV050030.1, forward strand.
TTTTCAACCAGTTTGCGGAATTAAGGAGACAGTAAGATTTCTACACGAGTGCTTTGTGCCCTACTTTGCCAAAGGGTTTTTTTATGTTCAAGAACACATAAGAGCAATATTCCTTAATTTCAATGGGGGACCTTATGTGTAAAACAATCCGAACTACTTGTTCAGTTGTTCCCTTCTTTTCTCTGAAGCCGAATTGATGGGCAGACAACACATTTGGGGCTTATATGTAAGGCACAATCAGCGTTGAACAGCACTCTTTCAAACATTTTCGACAAAGTTGAGAAAAGTCGGATCGGGCTATACGAGGACACCCGCGAATGATCCTTTTCTGGTTTAGGAATAATGCTGATTGGAGGTACCTTCTTTATTTGGGAAGTATCTTGTTGAATTTAAATAAGTATAACAAAAATGTGATTGCAATTTTAGGGAGGTCCTTTGCCTTGTTCAAATTAAGATTAGTAGCTATGATAACTTGTATGGTGCAGCTCTTCCATTCTTGGAAATAAAAACTGAAATCGCATTGAGTCCGGTTTCTGTTGAGAGACGTGATTTAGATGTGGCGCCAAACACTCGCATATGCTCTTTTCACTTGTAGCCACGGAAACCAGCCTCTTTTCGAATTGGGTACTCTTGTTAGATCGGAGGTTTGTAACTTTTCTCAGCTGTCCATAACAAATAAATAATAATAAAAAATATGTGGCGCCAGTAAATTTAATTACTAGCTTGGCCATTTCAAACCTTACATGTAAGGCAATGCAACCCATCTAAGGGGTACTGATCAGAATCCGCCGGAATTTTGCCAGTTCAATTTAGTTGCAGATGGTCTTCCTCTCTCAGTGTGCGTTCCCTATAGGTGCGTTCCCTACTTATGCAAGTATGAGTACATTTGGCGCAACCTCAGGCAGTGCTCTGATCAGGGTGGTGGAGTTTGGTCGGAGTAATATTGTAATTAATTATGGTGTAAGGTATAATAATAATAATAATTACACGAATTAAATAAAATTATATAAATTGAATTTCTATTCCTTTACATTATTTAACGCAATATTAGGTGTGCTCAGATGTATTCAAGTCTTATTTATAATTGAAGTTGGAGTCGGAGTTTGAGTTACAGTCGGATCGGAGTTCGAGTCGTGCCAGGTTAGTGTTTTGAGTCGGAGTTGGATACATAATTTCACGACTCCACACCCCTGGCTCAGATAATTAATTGCAGATTAATTTAATACCAATAGACTTGGATACGATCTTATAAGTATTTAGAAAGTACAAACTCTTTCGATCGAATATCGTCGGCATGGAATCTAGGAAGATATCAAGGTATCAGAGTAGTGTTTTAAGGAAATTTGCATTATGGAAATTTGCATATTAACAAATCTGTGCCAACTGAGTTTTTAGTACATGTGTACTCATTTCTATTTGCACTAAACACAGGAAGAAATGATTAATAGCCCAAGTGACAAATGACACATTTTAGTATGAAGAAAACCCATTTTAGTATAAAGCAAATGTCCCATCTTATCTAATACTAGCTTCGTCGATGCACTCGAAGATCGTGTTCCACATGCGCCAGATTTTTACCTGTACTACCTAGAATGAGAAAGTGATAGTAAATGGTTTTTAGTCGCTTACACCAAGCAGGGAAGAAAATTGCAGAAGCCTACAAAGCAAACGATCACCTTCCCAAGTCGTGCTTGCTTCAAACTCATGATGAATTATTGAGATGCAATATTTCGTGCACATTTGCATATATATTATATATAAATAATTAGCCTCAATTTATTTGAAAACCTTTTACATTTTAATTATTACTAATGCAAAATAAATAATAGGGAACTGTCTCTAACTAGCGTATGTCTAAAAAACATACAAAAAATATATTGTTTATAAAGCTGTTTAGATATTTTTTTAGTTTACGACTTGGAAGTACCAACAGTATAAATTTTTGTTATACACTTGTGCTAATGATTTGAAAAAAATTGTACATGGATTATAGAAGTCTAAAAATGTTTAACGATGTTTAAGATGAATAGTAAAGAAAATAAGTAATTCTCATAAACATACATTTTTATTCCAATCGCCCAATTCCTAAATAGTTAATATATTACATTATTTATATTCATATTCATATTTATATACGATATATTCAGTAGCACGGTCAAACACTGAATGTATGAGGATATATGAGTTGCACAGGAATCATTTGACATTGTTTTTGCATACCTGTTGGGGTAACTTCGTATACGCTTCGACGCTTTCCTGTGTATTTCCCACAGATGAGCAACTGACGTCATTCATTCTTTCATACTCATATGGCTGTATAGTGCGGAATTATTTCTCTTTGGCAAACTGCAACTTGGTCGTTTGTTCACTTTCATGCGTTTCATGAGCTTCATGCGTTTCAATTGAATCTTGCACATCGTTCAACCTTTGGTGGTGTGTGTTGAGTGCAGCCAAAGTGAGTACTGTAGTGTGCCTTATTTTAACCGTGTAGTGTATTTAGTAAACTTGCTTACACAATATTTAACACGTTCTGTTTGGGTTATTTATGTTGCTTATACAGAACTTTTCAACTGATATTGGTAAAGCGGGAACGTTTGATCGTAGCATTGTATATCTTTGCATGGAATGCTCGAATCAGAGTGGTAATGCGGCCATTGACAAAATTTGAAACGGTTGCTGTAAATTACGTTCACATTTGGAAATGGAACATTTAGATTCAGTCGGAGCTGGAATCGGAGTCGCTGATTTTTGGCTGGAGGTGGAATATTATTTAATTAGAGGTATTTCTATACTCGTATTTGTGCACCTGCATACATAATTATTTAGTTGGTGTGTGCCGGCCTCTGTAGGCTAGTGCTACACTCACACTCGTGAAGTCGCGGGTGCGAATACTGCCAAGGGTATGGTCTGAAAAATACACATTTTTCGAAATGTTTTTCTTTTCGGGTCATTCCTCGAACCCCAGCCAGAGATAATTAATTATGGTGTAAGGTATAATAATAATAAATTTTTGGTTTGTAACGATGCTTACATGAATTGCATAAAATTATATAAATTGAATAATTCAAGTCTTATTTGGAGTTGGAGTCAGAGTTGGAGTGGGAGTTGGAGTGGGAGTCGGAGTTGGATCGGAATCGGGTTTGGAGTCTGAGTCGAGTTAGGAAAATCTTAATTGTTGTGAGTCGGAGTTGGAAACATTATTTGACAACTCCACACGCCCTGGTTTGAAAAGTAGAAATTTTATAATATATGTATATAAAAGAAAATGTAAAATTAAATAGTTTAACAATATGCTTATCTATCTAGGTATCTGGTGCAGTATTCGTGCGGTATTGAACCGTTGCTGAGCTCCGGCCTAAAAGCAAATATACCAGGCAAGAAAACACCAGCCATGGCTCTCTTTCTAACCATTTTCATTACCATAGAATCGGGCTTATTCTAGAGGGCGAGAATGATATATCTTAGATAATAGCATATATAATATATTTAATTAAATAACATATACATATAATGCTCAAATATATCCACACATCAGTATATCTGCATATGTATACACGCGAACAGCATAATTTTGATTGGCTGTGTTGGGAAAGAACGTTTATGAACATTGTTAGTCTGTAGAGCTAGAAATGAAAAGCAAACATTTGAAATGTTGGTAAATATTGTTGGAATTGTGAGCTATAAAACTTGGCTTTGGCACTGAAATTCTAGTATATCAATTAGTCCCATTTACGAAGAAAGTGTCGCATTATCATGCAGCTACTGAAAGTCAACGCAACTGCGTTGATTGCCGCATTATTTGTGGTGAACTGTGCTAGGGCAGAAAAAGGTACAGACTAATAGTGTGAAATATAAAAAAACCAGGACACCTATTTTAACATCAGTTCGTTTTGTACAGCTCTTTATTGCTATTACGGCTCATGGTCTACCTACAGAAGCGGCGCTGGAGCTTTCAAAATTAATAACCTTCAAGATGCCAAAGGTTTGTGCACGCATCTTGCGTACTCATTTTTCTTAATAAATTTGGAATATTCTGCGTTTCTGGATTTCGGTCAAGACAAGGAAGGAATTTTAAGTAAAATATTTTGGAAAAGAAAATCAAGCACACAAACTAATTTTTTTATTTGTTACCGAAGCCAACATCAAGGACGTTATGGACTTAAAAAAAATCCAACCAAACTTAAAGATACTGATGGCAGTAGGCGGGTATAATGATGGTTCCAAAAAGTATTCAGTCATGGCGTCAAATTCTGCAAATCGTGCAATTTTCATCAACTCGGTTGTGAAGTTGATGGACGAATATGGCTTCGATGGTTTGGACTTGGATTGGGAGTATCCTGCACAAAACGGTGGTGCCACAGAAGATAAGGCGAATTATGTTACTCTATTAAAAGAATTGCACGATAGGTGAGTGTGCGGCAGTGACACAACAAAGTCTGCAGCAGATTTTCTTTCATTGTCCCAGAGTTTTAATGCATTTTTGCTTTCTTGTTAGTTTTAATTACATGAAAAAATTGCTGGTGGTTGCCTGTGCTGCAGCAGAATTTGCTGTTCTCGCGTCTTATAATATAAAAGAAATAGAAAAATATGTCGATTTTATCAATGTGATGACCTATGATCTCGGCGGCTTTTGGGATGGCGTAATTGGATTTAATGCACCGCTGTCAGGTCCGTCGCAATTTACCGTTCAAAAAGCTATGAATTTTTGGTTATCCCAAGGTATTTGAATACTACTTCAATGGAAACAACATGATTTTATATTTCATTTAATGCAGTTAATAATCGTGAAAAAATTTTGCTTGGGATTCCATTATATGGACGTACATTTTCCGCAAGGAGTTATAGCGTGGGTTCTGCCAGCGATGGTGCCGGTACTGCCGGTCCTTATACAAACGAAGCAGGTTTACTGGGTTATAACGAAATTTGTGAAGCAATCGGCAATCCGGAAGGAACTTGGATAGAACTCTGGAATAATGAAGCTCAAGTGCCTTACGCTTATAAGTCTGATGTAAACGACTATCAATGGGTTGGCTATGACAATGTTAAAAGCGTTACCAATAAGGTGGAGTATCTAAAGGCGCAAAATCTGGGTGGCGCTATGGTGTGGTCAATCGACACAGACGATTTCCTGGGCAGATGCAAAGATGGAAAATATCCTTTATTAAGAGCCATCAAGTATAATTTGTAATATAATATAATGGCATCATTGGTTTTTACAGTTAATAATTAATTTTTAGCAATTTTGCAATTTTTGTAATTTTTTCAGTTGAGTAAACTTTGCATCTTGTATTGTTTTTCAACAAGTTTCCATATAAATTGAAATGACGGGGAGGGGGGGTTGGTGTTTTCTGGCAGCAGTTTGGGAGTCAAACTCTGATTAGCAACCGAAATGAAACATAAGCAAATTTGAATAAAATAATGGATTTCACTACAAAAGAAAACTTATTTATATATTTCATGTTTATGATCATTTTAAGTACACGTACGTGATGGCTCTTTTATTTCCTTTACTATCGGAAATATTTCATCAATATTCCGAGTTTACTTGAAATTGCTTCCAATTTTGTTGCATAGAAAAATACTAGAAATAAAAATAAACGCATAAACTAAGCGTAAACAATTGTAAAGTGTTCAATGAAATTGTTCACTCTCTGTTTTTCCATGGCACTCGTCATTGTGAGGCGAGTATTCGTACGCGTACTGGTGGTGGTGCTGAGCTTTTCCGGCAAACATTCTATTCAGTTTCTAAATTTCACCAATGTTCGCGGCTGCTGTGTCCCAAAGCGTTTTCTAGTCGCTAGGAAAATGATCGCGCCGATGGCAAAATTTCCACCGAAACTCGTTCAGTTGCGAGCGGACCTCTGCCCAGAGTGGAACAAGAATTTCAAAAAAGCAAAGAACCTTAGTCCGCGGAAAACGTTAAAAGAAATTCTTTTTATTTTCCTCAATTTACATATATAAATATATATAAATTTGTACCAAAAATATACTAGATAAATTGTTATACACACGACGACTGCGACGACGACGACGACGAGAAGAAGAGCATTTTAAACCCAAAAATAGTGCCTGAATTTTAAATTCTGAAATTGAAATTTCAAATAAATTCGCTTTTTTATTTCCTTTTTATATAAATTCAATTTTGTTTTTCTGAGTTTTTATTAAATTTTTCGCATTTTATTGGTTCGAAAATCAAAGAAAAATCGTTCGGCAGAGTTACTTAACTCAAATTTTCCATTTATTTTTGTTGTTTTTGTTCTTTTTTTTTGTTTTTTTTTGTTCATTTTGGTAACTTTTTTCCCGTTTTAGTTTTTAAATTTTGCACTGATGAGTTTTTAAGAATTAAGTTGAAATTGGAAAATTTCGGAACGGAAAAGTCAGCAGCAATTTGTGGCTGCTCCGAAGTTGAAACGAATTTGAGAACAAATTTGAAAAATGACTTTTTCGCGATTAAAAGTTCTAACGCTAATCGTGTGCTCGCTATTGGCACTGAGTTTTCCCGGATATGTAAATTGTGCTAACAAAAAAGGATCACAGGGCACGGGCGGCGCCGCGCCCCCATCGGCGCCCATCGAACCAGAGGCTGTCATCGAGGAGGTCAATGCTAAGCAATTGGAAAAGCTATTGGCCGATAAGGATTATGTGGCGGTCTTCTGGTGTAAGTGTACTCATAAACAGAAAACAAGAAAACAAAATAAGAACACTGAGAAAAAATCGGCACTATTTGCAGAATTTTACAAAAACTAATCTTAGCAAAAACAATATTATATAAAAAATTTTATTAAAAAATCTTCAATTTTCACATGCACGACAAAAATTGCAAAAAATTTTTACTCGAAAATTTTTTAAATTGTTTCGCGTATGGGAAACGAGAGACCGTGTGTGTGCGTGGTGTGTACGTTGAGTGAGTGTGTGTCTGTGTGCTTGTGTGTTTGCGCGTTAGGATGGGTGAAAATGGCAGTGGTGTGGGCAAGTCTGCGCTTATGGCGTATGTGGGACAATTTGTGACAATCGGAGTAGCGTGCGCAATGCGTGCAAAGAGGATAGCAACAAGTGCGTGAATTCGCCTGAGTACGGCCTCCTTTTCCAATAAAATTTGTGCGCGCGCCTTGGGGCCCTTACACACATTTCAGAATTTGAATCATAGTTAACAATTTTCTGACCATTCTTCGTGACTTAGAGAAGGGATTGCAAGGAACAGAAATGGTCGAGAATGGAATTTTTATATAAAGTCATTCAAGGTTTGGTTTGCTACAGTGCTTGGTGACATTCTTGCTCTGTGAGTACTGCAAAGAAGACACTCATAAACATCTCTTTTTCCTTCTTAATTTCCTTGAAACTCCTGCATCAGCTGTTTAGAAAAACATTCCTAAAGTTCCGCATATACTGTACTATATACAAAGAATACATCTCTCTTTTGAATTTTGAATTTTTCTTTTGAGTTTTGCTGCGGCGGTGAGCGGTAATGAGATTTTGGTTAAAAACAAGTTACTGTAGTAATATCGAGTTGTATATGTATGTGTGCCGTTGCTTGACTTCTATGGTTATGTTATTTGCTGGCGAGTTGGGCATGATCAAATGTTAACCTCCCAGCCGCATTGGCAAAACTGACGAGTTAAATTCGTTAACAGCAAATTGCATCTCCTACGTATGCATCACTGGAGATTGTGTGTAGTAGCAACGATTCCCCGATTTTCATGTTCAGCTCCTTCACTGTTGTATGTTAGGAGCTTAATATGAACATAGTTTGAACTGTTTCTCGTACAAAGAGTTTAAATTGTGGTGTCTCTAATATTCTGTTTGAAGTCTAATGGGTCTAGTATATATGTTCAATTAAATTCTCTCAGCCTCAGGGCCATACTAGTTTCAAGGAGTTAAATGCAAACTGTTCAGTATTACAAAGCAGAAATTCCTCCACAATACACCTTATTCTGAATAAAAACTTCTGAGGGCTCTTTCTGCATTCTATGTCTAAGGATATAGATAAGAGAAAAATCCCTATCTATAAGGGTAATTCAGTATTTTCCTCTAAAGAAGTAACTAAATCTGCTTTTTCATTATAAATTGTTTTGTAATAGTTGAAGAAATTTTTATTTGAATTCAAATCTGCTCGTACAGACTTTTGTTTAGTTGTTTAATGCTGAGCTGAATTCTATTGAAATTATGAAAAGTTTTATCCAATTCAAGGACATTTATCATTCTAGCTCAAAAGTAGTTTCTGTTTGAAGGGGATGTTTTTATATTTATTTAAAATATATTGTTCAGCAAAACACTTCTGTAATTCAGGATTTTTATATAAACAAAGTTTGCATGTCTCTTTGGAATTTTCTATCTTTCTTTTGAATTGTGTCGCGGCGGTGGGAGGATATATGCACTTGTTATGAAGAGAAATATTTTCTCTTGACAAATATTTTCAATAAAGAATTCAATGCTCTTCAAATGGCTTAAATCATTCACTTATTCTGGAGGAAGGTATTATTCTGAGTGTTAAAGACATTAAGATGTGTTTCGGAAATCGCGAAATTTGTAATTTGGCCACAATCAGTTTTTTTCTACATAAATAAAGCATATCAAGCAAATTTTTTCTGCAATCCTTAACAAAATGTGTGTTTAGGAGAAAAAAATTATTCCTGGGAGTATAATCACCTTAATTATAAATAAAACTTTGAATACATTTTTTCTTCACTTCTTTACAAAATGTTTCGAAAGGAGAAATTAATCCCTGGGAGTATAATTCCTTTTATTATACATAAAACCTGTAATACATTTTTTTTTGTATTTTGAAAGGAGAATTATTCGCATTCTCTGCGAGTATAATCACCTTTATGCTATATAAAGCTTTTAATACATTTTTTCTTCACTCCTTAACAAAATTATTCCCATTCCCTTCGAGTATAATCTACTTTATTCTAAGTTAAACATATTAACCGATTTTTTCTTCACCCCTTAGTAGAGTGTGTGTTTAGGAGAAATTTTTCTCCGCTGGTTTGGGAATGAATAACTCGCCTTAGCACCATATTCAAAGAATGTGATAGAATTTTCGTACAAAAGCTGTTAAAGTTTTGCTGCCTCGGTCTATTCTATTGGCCCAGTGCCTTTGGAACTAGCAGCGCACCATTTCAATATTTATGTATTTAAGTTACTAAGTTCAGAACTATTTAAGATCGCTATTCCGCAGTGTATAACACCCTTAAATATATCTATCTATCTATTCCTCTCTCTTCTACAGCCCAATATAATGATAAATACTACTATCGTGGAGGCTACGGTTTTCATACCAAAAAACTCAAACTAATAAAAAAGAACATCATGGAATGCAAAATTTGTTTAAAACAAAAAATGTTCAAAATGATTAACTAAACATTTTTTTCAAATTTGCAATTTTTCCTGTTCATTGTTTTTTTGCTTGTGTAATAAAAATAATTTTGTAAATTTGTTTAATGCATACTCGAACAACAAATACGTCCGCAAACACCTCAACTAAGGCCAGTAAAAGATGATGTCTAAATATATTCAAATAATAAACAAAGGAAAAAACCAAGAGGAGAGAAAGAAAAATGAATCTTATCTGCGCTTCCATGCAATAAACGTAAAAAACAATTTGCACTGCTACAAATTTGAACATTGTGTAAATAAATTAAAATCACGCCAACGGCCACGGCCGCGAACTCTCATTACCCGTGATTTTTGGCTTTATTAATTGTTTCTGCTGCTCTTTGTTGCTTTTGCGTTCGAAATTACTTTGGCAGAGATTGAACTTGAGCCCAGGGCTACGCATTTGCGGACAAACAGCTTAATTTATATTTATTCTCCACACTTTTGCAATTCATACGATGCTCGGCCTACTCCCACCTGCCTGACGCCCTTGTGCGCTTTCATGGCAGTTGCTTGGCCAAAATTTCCAATGAAAACAGAAAACTCGGAGCTTGCTTTGAAGGCGGGAATAAATGCATTTTCGGAACTATTTTATATATTTACGCATTTATTTCGCGAATAGTTGGTCCCCTTCCCAGCCATGAACTTTCACCATATGAAGCATTATGCTAGCTTCGGGGCTCATGATCTTTATAAATGGGGTGTGCCTGGGATATCTGTTTATGGCATATTGCAGGTGCCGTCGGTAATCTCAACCTTCCCTTTGCTTTGGCATGCCTTGAATATTCCTTGGCGGCAGCAGTACTTAAACTTTCTTAGATTTTGCATCGCCTTTTTACTGAAACAGCCACTAAAACTTTAGTTCTGCTCAATAAATCCAATAATTTAGACGCAAATATGAATTAATTAAGATAATACTTAATTATCATAATTAATTAATTACCAGGATTTTGATTGCTCAGTGTCCCAGCGAGGGATGCTTTAAGCACTTTCTTGCTTTCTTTCATGTTGTGTCACATGTTGGTACTAATTTTAATGTAGTTATATTTTTGATACTACATCCTGTAAAAACCTGATTCAATACATTTAACCGAATAGAAATGAACCATCAGGATAGGTTCCAATGATGACCTTTTGTCTCTTCATGACTTTGCAGCCGCAATTGCTTATTATATTTTCTTTGTAACGTTTGATCCTTCACAGATTCCTGCAGGATTATAATATATAAAAAGAAATAATAAAGTAGTGCCTCCTGCTAAGTTCTTTTTCCTGGATAGTCTCGACTACACCCATTTGTCTAATGTTGTTATAAATCTGTTTTACTGAAACAATTTCTGGTTTATCCATAAATAGAACAACTCTCGTTCAAAAGTGCACAGATAAGGTAGTCCAGAAAGTATGGAGATCCATTCGAAATCTCCTTTAATATACTCCTTTGATATGCTCATTTGTGAGTCTTCGCTTAATGTGACATATTTTATTTTATTTATTGCATCGTAGATATTGTTTTATATTTGTTTGTACTTGGAATGATGCGACTCGTATGGTTTATTTGCTTCTAGGCTCTGCCTCAGATGTCTCCAATGTATAATATACTTAGTTTATACAGTATTCATATACATAGTTGTCCAGATGTAACCCGGAGTATAACTTTTGTACTTGTTTACAAAAAAGTATATTATACAAAAATACCCCAGTGTGTAAATCACAAGACTCTAGTCTCTAATTGCCTTCAGGTCGACATAAAACAGAGCAGTTTTCGTTCAGTGACCAGATGACGAACACCTTCATGCTGACATACACTTTTTGTAGTCCTTGATCTTTAGTAGTCATGCCCCTCATCCTATACACAATCTCAACATTGTTGCGTGCATACTGAGATATATGGTTTTTAGTCCTTATTGTGGCGTGTTGTGTTCTCTAAGCTTGAAAAAACACAGTTTGTTCGAACATTTTATCTTATCGAGGCTTCCTTTAGAAGCGAATTATCTGACAACCTCATTTGATGGTTCTTTATTTGGATTTTCAATCCCAGAAGATCTCTCAGATAGCACTACTATGCCCGGAGTTGTGCGAATATGAGATGCAATTAGCATTTGATTCACATTAAGAGTTTTATTGGAATGCACGCAAATCAGAGGGAATATTTATGAGTGAACATCACATCCTGAATATTCTCAGAACATAACTGCTGAGTATCACCAACACCGTCAGGATCAACACGGCCAAGAAAACCGAAACGAACTATTCCCGTAATTGTCGTTGAACTCGCAAACATACGGCTCCATAAACTCCCTGGCTAAAGCGAACATGCTGTGCCCAGTGAGAATCAACACAGCCATCCTGAACATTCTCAGATCATAACAGAAGAGTTACACCATCTCCGCAAGGATTACACGGGCATGAAACCGAAACGAACCATCCCCGCAATTGTGGTTGAGTTCGCAAACATACGCCTCCATGCACTTCCTGGCTGCAGCGAACATGCCATGCCCAGCGTGAATCAATAATAAACGGGCATGTTGGTGGCGGCAGTCAATGACCAAGTTTACCATGAATAATGCTGAATCTGAGCGGTTACGTGCTGCATTGCAAGCGCAACGGCGACAAATTTAGAGGCCCGCCGGCGTGTTGTCAGCCAACAACTTAACCACCCCATTTATTAGCCAAGTCGAGGAAGAGCCAAAAATAGCCCTAATAGTTTTGCATAAATTTTTATGAATTAATTCAACAGATTTCTTGGCAGATTCGTGGTCATTAATATTTTGGGTTTGCTGAAACAGCGCTGCCTCTGCCGCTACCAGTTCATTCAATTCAATTGAATTCAGTTCAGTACCTGCCGCACTGGGCAACAGTGGGAAGTGGGCTGTGGACAGTTGAAAGTGGGCAGTGGGTAGTGGGCAGAGCGCAACTCAGCATGCAACTCACGGATGAATAATCGCCGCGGCATGCGGTTGCATGTGTCATGGGCGAGAGTGAGTTACTCGTCGTCAATTTACACGTCAGGCTTAATAATCAATTTTGATATGCTGTTCCGTGGGGCGCTGTGGGGTGCAGGGTTGGATTGGGTTGGGGGTGCCCAGGAAACAGCAGTTTCGCTGTGAGCATCTCTGTCGGCGACAAAACCAAAGTTTACGTGGCTAACTGATTTCTCTGCTGATTGTTGTTGATGTTTTTCGTAGAGGTACCAAAATACTAAATGCAATAAATTTGAAAAATTCTTTTGTGGTGGTGTTGTTATTTTTAAAAATTTTGTTGTCGATTCTTTTATTGTACTGCCACAATTCATACGGGTACAAAGAATTTCTAGGAATTCTATTCAAAATGGCTGCAGTAATGTGTGTTTGAAGGTGTGCGCGCGCGTGTGTGTGTGTATGTGTGTGCCTGCGTGAACTTTCAACAGCTCTCTTATACATTATAATATGATATTCTATGTTAATATACAGAGAGGAGGTGGTAGAAACGAAACGGATAAGATAGGTACATATTTATGATCAGGTAACAATGTCAGGTGGGTTCTGACCGAGTATTTTAAAAGCGCGCGCAGTTCACTGTTTATGAATTGAATTGGTTCATTAGTTTCGGCGCGGCGACTGGGAGGTAACATTTTATCATACCCAGCTCATCCACACACCAACAATAAAATCAAACCAGGAATGCATTTGATTCTAATACAAGTTGGTGTTTCCAGAGCATTGGTGTGAGCTCAAAACTTTTTGGCCTTTTCTTTTAGATTTTTCACGTTTTCAATTGACTAGCCAAACTAACGCGGTAAAATCCAAGAGCTAACACCATCTTCTTCAAAATAATGTTTGCTTCCGAACTAAAGAGCCGTCCATACAAGCAATTACTTAATCCTTTACTCAATGAAAATGAGTAGATTGTAACAAAATTCTTTGATTTTATAGCAAGAGTTAATAACTTGTCACACTAAAACGTAAACGTGTGTTTGTAAGTCTCCAATTTAGTTAAACAGACTATATTATACAATTCATGTTTAGGGGTGGCAGTACAATCGACATTCGAAACAAATATTTTCATTTGCTTGAAATTGAGACTAATTTATTTGTGACTAGAGAAATGCTTTTTAGTATAATCTTTAAATTGTGTAAATCAATAGCTTGTTTTAGTTAAAGGGTTTATTTAGGAAACATTGATTCGGTTATGTTGATACAGGTGAAATTAAAAATTAGTTTCATACATGAAAAAACTCTTCCTTATTGACTATATCACACTGGATATATAGAAAATCGGAAACACAGTATTTAATATTCAATTTTCTAGAGAATGAAAATGACTATATATATGTATGAATATGATGAATATAATTTAAAAATATCACGCTGCAAAATAATAATATATACGTATGTATCCAAAGATCAAGGATCAAATGAAAATCATCTTCTTCACCATAAAAATTACACCATCAACTGTAACGAAATGTGTGCTACAAGTGATAAGTGGTGTGGAAAGAACGCTAGGTGACTATGTGAAGAGGATCCCAACCTAAAGAGGCTTTACTGTTAAGAGAGTCTGTTGCGCTCACGCATGTAAAAAACAATTATTTGCATCAAATACTCTCTATTATGATATATTACATATTATAGTGTATTTGATTTGCTTGGCTATTCTAATGGAGCTGTTAGCAAAATGTTAAACTTAACATACCATAACACTGCTGACGTAACAGTAGTTACAGGAAGTCAAACCAAAAAGCCACCAGAAATTTCATGGATGCTAACAGAGCACTAAATTGAATATCATTTCTTGATGTATGTTTTGTTGGATTTGCTTGGTACACAAATCCTATACAAATACTCGTAAGATAATAAATTCTCTTTGTCCAAACACACTGTTGCACAACTACGTACTTTCGTACAATTTAGGGTACGTTTTTGTATGGCGCATAAAAAGAACAATTATTTTGGTACTAGTACTTTTTCATTGTTTTCAAACTAGATATTATAAACTTTTTTTTTATTTGTAGTACCAAAATGTCCAACACTTACATTACAGCAAAAAATTTTGTGAAAATAATAATTGTAGTTGGTGTTTTTTAAACATTTTTGAAATTCGAGAGTACTTTTTTATTTCTCTCTCGTGCATCAGTGTCCAAACATCAGTAAATCATAAATGAGAAACAGAGTTAACTTATACTTAGAAAATGGTTCTTGGATGGTTCTCTTTAGGGTGTGTTTCATTGATTTCATATATATACTATCGGACAAATATATAATCGTAATAAAGTTAAGTAATTTTAATAGTAAATGGCTCCCATGCAATTTTTTACGATTTCTGAATTCGTTCTAATAGGAAATTTATGTGTGTACAAATCTACAGAAATGCTTGGGATCCACTTCAAGAACCCACTTAGCTTTATTTGCTTCTAATCGTTGAGTGTTATTATGCTGTTTCAAGTTTCATCTCCTTATCTATACTCTCATTGGCAAATATTCACTCTCATTCATTAATGTTTCTCCAGCCAATTCGCAACGAATTTTCTTCAACTAAACTCTTTCAACTTTAATGTTTTTTTAAGTGCCTTGCATAGTCACTGAACTTGGAACCACACGACTGCCATTTCAGCCAATCTATGAAAGAAGGGATACTTTCTGACTTTCCTATTTCGTTGTCCACAGTTTTGGGCTGTCTCTGATAATTTACATTACAAAATATAAAAGCGTAAATCAAATATTTATACATTTAACTTCCTTTCCCTAGAAAACTGAATCCTCACTTTGTATTGTAATTTTGCAGATGCGCGAAGCTGTGTGACCTGTGATAAAGTTTTAGCAGAACTCGAAAAAATCGACGATGACACCGACTCATTTGGTGTTGATTTCGTAAAGATTAACGACAAACGACTAGCAAAACAATACGGAATTAAGAATTTCCCAGCACTCACATACTTCAGGTAATAACAAAAATCGCTGCTAGCCGGTGCAATGTACTGCAATGCCCGTGTCTTCCTCCTGGGTTCATGACGAAATACAAACGTTCTATTTCTATATATACATGTTCATGCGCAGGGAAAAAGAACCAATCATCTATGATGGAGATCTCATGGACGAGGAGGGTGTACTCGACTTTCTGACATCACTGGAAGCGATGGATCTGCCCGATCGCATCGAAGAGGTCAATGCAAAGATTCTGTTGAAGATCATCGAGGATACCGACTTCGTGGCTGTACTGTTCTGTAAGTGTTTTTGTATTCAATTTACTCGTCCTTTTCCATGGCCACATTTAAGCCATGACTGTGTTCTACAATTAAGTGATATGGTAGTGATACTCAGAAAGAACTCTTAAGTATATTATTGACACAACATTTATTGAGTTTCTGTTCAAGTGCTTAATTGGTGCAAAAAATATTCAAAATTTTACAACACAAACCTATCCGAATACACAAAATTAAAAACTAATACAAAATGAACAAGAAAATAAACCAGAAGGGATATTTTGATAATTTATGCAGTTGCAGTTTTTAGTTCACTCAACTAATACGCAAAGTGTAAAATGCGGAAGGAACTTGTTAGTAAGCCAATTTTTTTGTTTGTTACTTAGCGTTGTGAGGATTGTGACTAAAAACAGCCAAAATTCAGGCAGCACTCAATGAGCACAATAACTCATACAATATATAATTGAATTTAATTTAGTTTTAGTGGTAATTGAACTAATAATTTCTAATACGATTGTAACTAACCAAAACAATGTGGAGGCAATGCGAAACTGTTGAATATTTTGTCTAAAGGAGGATTCTTTTTAAATCTATTGAATCGACTGCAGGTCCCGATCATGCCACCTGTCCACCTAGGGTAATGGGTAAGTTTACAAGCTGGCTTTATTTTGCATATTGCCTAAAAACCACCGCCACCACAACCACCACCAATTTCTCCCCGACCGATTCATCGTAGTCATAATAGACTTGGCCATGCACCGCCTGCACCTCCTCCACTTGTTTTTATTTTGTATTTGTATTTAAATTTGTGTTTGTTTTTAATTGTTGTTATTTATGTGCCTTTATGTGTGGATTTTTGTATATGTGTGTATATATGTATATGGGCGTGTGTGCTTGTATTTATATTTGTGTTTCGTTACGGCCCAACGCTTCATTAACCCCACAAAGCACTGCAATTTGTACAACAAGACTATAATTTTTAGACCGCCCATTTCTCTTGCATTGTGATCAACTTTGTTTCATTCAATTGGGTTGAGTTGAAGGAGGCAATGTTGAATGTTTCGACTAGCGTAGCTGGGCTTCTGTATACGGCTTAGTGGCACTAGTTCCTAGAACACTCTGCTCTACAGAAATGAATCATGCAGGAGCACTCCATTTCCAATTTGTACACACGTAGTTTGTACCTGAACATAAAATAAGCGTTTCACAAGTTTCACTTTATTTCATTACTGCTGCATTCAATTCACAACTGTGCTTCTATTTCAAGTTTATATCAGAGATTTGGTAATAGAATGTTGCACTACAATGCTAATATTTTGTACCGATGACACAAATATAATGTCACTTCAGACGCAATAACTCCGCTTCTATTAGTCCAAATGTCATGAACTGACAGGACATCAGTGGGGGATCTAGCTTTCTCCAATTGTCAATTCTCACTAGGTCTCACTAGAAATACATATTTTTAAAAAGTCCTACCCTACAGTTTGTCCTACACTTATTTTTGGGTTTTTTTTCGTGCATATTTAGATCTGTCCGGGTATATTAAGTTATTTTTTGTACAATTAGTTTGGAAGCCATTTTTGTGAGATGTGTAGGAGTTAGATTTAGATTAATATAATATTCGAATAACAGCATATTCGAAAACTTTTACTTTTAGTGCAATTGAGATAGAATCCGAATCTGCGCGCATGCTTCTTGGTATGAGGGAAGACGACAAACTCACTAATAGCTTCTAACAACAACGCATTTGGCTACATATGTATGGAACGTTTATAATTTGAATGGGACGGTTATTCATGTTTACTCATGAAATGGCACAATAGGAAAATTTTTAGAAACAAAATCAATTTATTTAAGGTGAAGGTTTTTAGTGAGTAACAATCTCACACTGTTGGGTGGATCGTACCCCCTCATGTCTTTTTGAAGATTTCCCCTCCCTACGGAAAAAAAACTTAACCTGCGCTTCTACAACAAATTGATTTCTTTATTTACTTCATGGACATAAATAGACACAAATATTTCAAGTGGTGGTGCATTTCCTAAAACTGTTCTGAAAATAGAAAAATGTCCAAAGAAATGAGTAAGATAAAATAGCAAGAATTACTGCAAAGAGGATTTACTACATATGCAATCTAGTGTTGTATTGGCATTCATGCCATTTTTCTGTATCATTCATTTCCTGGTAACTTTTTGCTTAAAATGCTTGTTACTCCTGTTAACAGTGTTATGTTAAATTTAACATTTTGTGAACAGTTCCATTATCACAGCTATGAAAACTTTTTGTTTACAGTCTTGAGAGAATTTGGTTAATTTTTTTTGTATTAGGATAGTTCTATCTATTGCGTCACTCTCAATGATTTACCATTTGCGGATTATACGCAAACGATTTGTGGCTGACCTTAACTAATGTATTCAAATTGCTCAAAGGTTTATAAATCGCATTAAAGAGACAGTTAACCTTACAATGCTGTGTCAAGTTCAAGTGATCCTGTTGACCATACCCTTGGATATACTTTAATTTAGCTACAAAGAATTCTGTAAACAAGGCATGTATAACAAAGTCTTGTCTAGACAACGCTGCTTTAGGAAAATTTAGAGTTTATAACTTTTTATATTATTAGGCGTTATTATATTAGGCGATATTTTGCTTTTTATTTTAATACGATTCAAATAAGCATATAAAAAAAGCTAACAAATATAATATATATTTAAATATTACTACATATTTAAGTATAATTCCGGAAACAGTTAATCCCGAACAAAAGCTTTCCTGTTTGATTAGTTCCGTATGTAAACGGCGAGTACAGGAGGTGTCAGTGACTCCCCGTTGAGTCTTGGCTGCAAATTGTAACCGTACAAATAAAAAATAAATACTGTTTCAACATTTGTTAAATTGATTATGCGATTTCCCACTTAACCGCCTGGATTTCTTTCAAAAAATACTCTCGCATGAGACCGTGTACGATTGCAGCAAATATTTCAAGTCCTCGCCAATTCTCCCACCCCACAGAAAAATGTTAATAAATTAGGCAAGTTCATGCTGTAATGCCCTATTAGAGGCCAACTATAAAATTAGAAAATTACATTTAACAACTGAACATATTTTGTACCGAACTGAACTGTATGGTTGAGGGTACATATCTACGTATATATCTGCCCTCCTCGCATTTGTACATATGTCTGTCTGTCTGTCTGTCTGTGATGAAAACAACCAAATAGTGTCTGGGCTCAGAGCCAGGCTATGTTCGTCCCGTTCGCAGCCGGCGCGTCACGAGAAAAACAACAAAAAAATTCAGATGGCACCCAAAGGCAAAGCGAAATTTTCAACGTTAGACAAAATGCTCAAAACTTGAGATTTTGCTATTTAAATTTACAATTAGAAAATAAAGAAAATCAACAACCACAAATTTTACACACATACCCAACGCATTTGTACGAGCATAGTTTATGATAAAGTCCGATAAAAAGTTGCTGGTATATTGCATACTTTTTTAAATGTTCTGAGAGTATATTTAAAAAATTACCAAAAAAAAAGAACAAAGGAAAATTAAATGAAACAAAAGAATGACAAAATTATAGCATAAAATATAAGCACCGAGCGTATAATCAGTAGTCCGATCGCCCGTCCGTCCGTTTCAGTGCTCTCCTTGTATCTACAGAGTCCGATTTTTTTGATTTTGCTGTGTTTGTGCTTGTTTTTGTATTTGCATTTGTATTTGAGTTGAGTTTGTTTAAAAAAATATCACTACCACCTCCACCTACATACAATCGATGCTAAAAATAGAGAGCAAACGAATGTTTCGTGTGGCCAACACAGCACATTTAAAGTTTTTTTCGATCGGTCTATTTAATAATAGACGAATAGAAGATGCTTGTGCACACATGTCTTTAAGTGCGCTACACACAGGAGGTCAAGGTGTATTAGCACCCGTACGCAGTTGGAAGGATGTATGGCAGCCCTTTTGCAGCGCCCTTGACATACGCGCCGAGAGTGACATTTCTCATTAGTGTGGCTGCCAGCAGTCGCGCATTGAAGTCGCCATTTCTTCGTGCAGGTGCATTTGGGTGATGGTAGGATGTTAACAAGTCGGCACAGCAGCACCTGAGCAACACAATTCGCCAATACACAAAAACTGCCTCAAAAATGTAACCGCATATCTTTTAGCAAATTTTATTATGCGAAATCGCAAGCTCAGACTGATTTTCCCGTGCAGAGCACAGTGCTCTGTCCAGTGGCAAAATAATCCAAAATATTATGTCAACATTACAACGAAAGCGGTGTCATTTTCCCAAGTAATAACTAGAAATCTGCAAAGTACATAGAACCTCGATAACTTGAAAACCGCTATAAGACCAGGTCTGGGTAAAAACTATGATAACGAATTTTACGTATCAGGTGGCATTAAAATCACAACGGAATTGTGATTTCCATACGAATTATGCAGTTTTATGCGAAATAAACTGATTTAAAAAAGATATATTATTTGCATTGAAGGTGTTGCAATTCTCTTCTTTCCCAAAATTCATTTCAATTATTATTATTATATGCAAGGGGTTGAGGGAATCAGTACTAGCAACTAAGGTCTTCGACTCGAAGAGAAAAAGCTTTGGTAAAAATAATTTTTCAGACCATGCTAGGGTCAGGATTTTCATTTCAATTAATTGATGATAAATTGTATCGTCCGATTCCTTTATGAAGTTAAATTCAAAGATATTACCATATCTTGGACTGGTGTTTTTCTGACTCCCTGCTAATATAGGTATTTTAGAGTGAAACTATTCCATTAATAATAAGTTGACAAGAATATCTTCAAACAATAGTGAAAAAAATAAAAAATTGGAATTGAAATGTCATAGAATCCATCCAAAAGCAATTATCAGAAAAAAAGGGATGAAAGAAAAGATATGGAAATTTCTTTGGATTGGATACATCGGTACGAGGTCTACACCACATACAACGTATATGTAATGTGTGAATTTTGGTTATAATAAATAGAAAGATTCAAAGATCTGTCGAATTCATTAAATCAAATACTCATATGAATCAAACAGTAAACTCATTGTCTCTGTTCTTAATATATTCTCTTCTGCTCCTTATAAACTCTCAAAGAGAAACACGCGATTCCGATTGAAACGATTGGCGATTAAAACACTTTTCCAATTCGGCGCTAGATCATATTTAACACGCTTCTGAAATGAAAAAAGAACCGATCCTTCTTTAGGTCGTACCAATCAATAGAGCCATATCATAGATTTGTCCAGTAAGACCGAACCATGTGTAGACGATACAGCGCCACTCCGGTTAGCTAAATATACTATTATTAAATCAATTTACCTCCATAAGATGACTTTTTAAACTAGTGATGTATATGTTATAAGCCAAAAGCAGTACTTCGTATTTTATTTTTGTTGTTGTTTTATAATGCTAGTGACTGAGGTTTCTGATTTGATTATAAAACAGAATGCTAGCGACTGCAGTTGCTGATGTGATTGTCATAGTCATTGTCTGCTCTTTAAATGTTTGTAAGCCCAAAATTTTCTAAAGTTCCAAATTTGGAAACGATAAAACCTTTATTACTCACTTCCCCTAATGTGCGAGTTATCACCCTTGTACTATATGACTTACACTCGGGGGTCGTAAGTTCAATTCCTGGCCCCTGCATGATCTCAAAAATTCTTCTTTCTGAACCTTTTTTTCTTTGAGTCGAAGTGCTAATACTCATTCCCCCCAACCCCTTGTAGACTTAATTATTCAAGCTGGAAGGAATAATAATAATAAAAATATCGAAAAATGTGCGGTGATTGTTGGCAAAGAATAAATGAGTTGCCCTCATCTACTATATAAAACTAATTATCATGTCAAAACTATGAAGTTTATATAAAAAACTACTTAACTTTATAAATATTGTAAAGAAAATTGAACCATAAATTTTGGCTTCATTTTGTGTTGTGTATTTGTGGTTTACATAAAAACGATTTCCTTATTTTTTCGTCGTACCACATTCATATGCAACAGTTTCGCAAATAATTTCCGTTTGTTATATGGCGGCAAAGTACTGTGCAGCGTTCTGAATGTGTGTGCCAGCATAGGAGTTTGTTGTGTGTGGACCCGAAATTTTCGTGCGAAATGCGCGCGTGCTTGGGTGTGTGCGTGTTTTCAAGTTGTCTGTGCGCCTATTGTTCTGTTGGATCTGATTTTGAATTTGCCGCAAGTCTTCAACGTGTTCAGTTGCCTGGTTGCTGCCTGCCTGCTGCAAAATGGCGCACGAATTGACAGCCGAACATTAATTTTTGCGCTTGGACGGACTAACAAAATTTTTAATTGCATTTGCAGTAAAACACATAATTTATTTTTGGGGGAAAATGCATGCATGCATTTTTGCTGGCGCATTCGCCCGCCTCCCTGCTGCGGCGTCCATTGCGCTGCGATCGGTGTCTGTCTGTCTCTCTGTGTCTGTCAGCCGCCCGAAATGCTCCGTTAATGCTGAGTTCGCCGCGGCTGCGGTTGCGTCTGCGGCTGCTACTGTGATGGCGACTGCGACTGTGACTGTTTGCATCGAGCAAGTTTATTGGATGAAATGTGAAATGTTTTTCAATTTACATTTTTCATGCATGCGAGTATGAAGTGTTTTATGAAAAATACACTGTGACATTGCCACCTAATGGCACCCACACACATTTCGGGCCACTTTCGTATTTGTTGCTTTGTTGTCTTCAGTATTTCTTTCTTCCATATGACTTTCGTCTCATTTTATTTTGGCTGCGTTATGAAAATTCAGGGTTATTACCTACCTTAAATATTGAGAAATCAATGAAAAAAAATATAACGAGGCAATTTTAAAATAACCGTTGATAATGCAACATTCGAAATAATGGGTCAATTAATTATTTTATATGATAAACCCGAACAAAACTGTTTGACTTATTTTTGTTTAAAAATACATACAACCACTAAAATAATTAACTAATTGGTATAATTAATTATACATTATGATAAAAAAAAAAAAATAAAAGTAGAAGTGAAAGAAATCACAATATATTTATATTCTTATCCTGACTGTTTTCTCTTTCTATCATCAGTGAAAATCGGGCCTTGGCCTTCAGCTCTTTTCTGTTTGGTCTTTTGAATTTTTCTACATCAAAAATATTCCAAGATGATTTCGAAATATATTTGTGAGTTTTTTTTTTTTGGCTTGTTTTTATAAAACGAATAAAGCAACTTGGAAACAAAAGCGAAGAAACTGTGAATATTTCAAAGGTCGTTTCAATACTAAGAACTATTTCTGTGTGAACATTATTATTATTATAATAATGCCTTAGAAAAGAACTAATGAATTGTGTAAGGATTTGGGAGAGAGATTACGAGCAACTAACCCAGTCGTTTCAGTTGGATAAATTCTATAATTCAATAATTTGATCACCAGGGGATAAACTCGCTTCTTTATCATTAAATATGTAATTCCACACTTGTAAGGCGCAAAGGATTAGAGAGAGAGAGAGAGAGAGAGAGAAAGAGAGAGGGAGAAAGAGAAAGAGAGGAAGGGGGGTAGAGAGAGGGACAGAGAAACAGCTGCTTCAAACTGTTCTCTTACTAAGAAATTTATCCTATGAGGAAATCAGAGAGTTTGGAATTTGGGTTCACTGGGCGTATGATGAATTTTAATGGCACTGAAAATGAACAAAAAACCGTGGTTCTCCATTTAAATTTAAGAATAAAGTAAATTTACTTTAACAATAATCATGATCTCGTCCAGTTTTGTAGGTAGAATTGCTGTATACAAATATGTACTACATTGGCAAAATGAACTCAATAAGGACTTTCCTTATAGTCATTAAGCACCTCAGAGGACTGTAATATATATTAAACTAGTTAATTTGCTTCATAATATTCTCTTTATATTATCTTGCTGTAATCAATGCTGACTGTTCCTGTATATTGTCATTATTATTGTTTCAACTCTCGGTTAGTTTGATCAAACTATTCTAATATGATTAAGAATGCTTTTGAAGAACTCGGCGGTACTAGTATATGTATATAAAAGTAATTCACCTAAAATGTCATAAAATACACTGAATATGTTCCTACTGAAACGCTTATAGAGCACTTAAATCAGTAAAATTGGAGTTTTTAGACAGTTTTAGCTGTCAAAGTTTTAGTCATCAAAACTATTACAGAAGCAAAAATCCTTCAAGAAGACAATGTTTAAAAATTTAAAACTGTGAATTCCCATATATTTTTCGCTCGGTGAATTTACACAAAAATAAAACAGCATAATTTGCTTTTTTTTAGATTTTCCTTGCGCTGGGTTGGTCCAATGTCTGCGTGACTATCTTTTGGCTCATTAATCCAAATACGTACAAAAATTATTTTCGAAAATTTATAGTTTAAGGCACTTAACATCGTCAAAGAAAAATTCCAAATATCTGATTGTAAAATTTGCGCAATTACATATTCAAATATTTTATGACTTTCATTGGAATTCTTCCAAAACAACAGCAATTGAGCGTTTCTAGTCGAATATGTTCGCTGTGGAAATACAGCACACGCTTAATAAATTAATTTTATCGTTTTTTTATTGCTGTACACAATCTCATAATCTCTGTAAAAAATAAAACACAAATTTGAATAGAAAACTCTTCCAAAAAATCACATATTTCAGGGATATAGGAAAAAAACAGAGACAGTTTATTGTGATTGATATAATTGTAAATTGCCTTTTGTCGTTCAAAATAGCATATGCCGTCCAGAATGAAATTTTTCTTTTCTATTTAAAGAGAGGCGACTTCATTATTATGGAATTTTTGCTCAGATCCTGGCAGCAATACTCACAGTTAAATTGTCATTACCTAGAATTTTAGATATCTGCAGAACGCCAATGTTTTTAAATGAAGTAAACCAAGCTCACCTAAGATTCTAGCATCATGGGAGTCCTTCACGGGCCACTAGCTGAAAATGTCTGATTTAGATTATCTGCTTGAAGGATATTGGACCAGTGTAAAAATGTATTTTGTTGAAACTCTTTCTCTCGCAATTTATCAAAAGCAAATATCTGAGCTATGACTTGACGATGATGCGTTGTGATGTACTCGTAGTCCGCTCAATCAGATAGCAAACATCTGATCGCCAAATGCAGATGGATGCATGTTGCCAAGTGCATTTGTTACAGATCAGTGCACAGAGAACGCTCCTCACACACTCACACTCGTACTCATACTCATGCTCATGCTCATACTCATACTCACACTCGTACTCACACTCATACATTGTGCAGTAAGGGAAACTTGTATTATTATTACTACACAATCTGCAAATACATACCTCTCGTACAGCAAAAAATGACTAATTTTTAGATATGTATTTATGCGTTAAAAACATTTTAATAAAATACATTTATGGCAAGAGGCCAACACTTCAGAGATGAGATACAACAACAAACCACAGCAAGCATGGCAGGCGACAGGCGACACATTAACTTGGGTGGTGAAAAAAAGATAACCAATAAAAAAGTATACGGGACCTCTGAGCAAAGCCCACTAATACTTGCGTCTTTAATAGAGCAGAGTGTGAGATGTGAAAAGCTAAACACACACATCCACACAAACACAGCTGCACAATCAACAATAACAACCGAGCGCTTCCGCTTTATGTGCAGAGGTGGTGTGTTGCCCATTGCTTTTTGTGCAGAGCTTTTAGGACACGAACTGAACGAACTGAACGAACGAAAAACGTTCAATCAAAATTGTTGATCAACCTGATTGCTCTTCAGTCTATGTGGGGGATTCTCCGCTGTCTGCTCTCAGCTCTCAGTTCTCTGTTTTCTTTCACTATTTTTCTGTTCTCGGCTGTTTGCTGCATTGTCGAGTGTTATTTGAATTTGGTTTTATGGGCGCGTTTTCGGAAAAAAACTCTTTGCAACAGGTTGGCTGCAGTTTACATATTTAGACGCCGCGCCGTGTACGCTTTCAGTTCAGAACAACAACAAACACAACAGTTCTTTGTTCTTGCTCGGACTGTTGTGTTTGTCTAATAGAGGAACCATTGCAAGAGGAACGAGAGGGTCGGCAGCTCCCTTAATAACACAATTGCATGTTACACAGGAAGCGGAACGAGGCAGCTGTGATATGGCATACTTTTGAATACAATGTTGTTATGATGTTTATGGCAGCATATGTGAATGTGTGTGTGTGTGTGTCTATGTGTATTTATGCTTGCATGGATATTTAGTATAAGTATTTTGTGTCATATTTTATTGCTTCCGATTATGTTGCACCTGCTGACCCAACACTACGACCTAGTGCGGCATGCTCTCTGCTCTAGACTGCATGTTTGTGTACTCTGTTCTGTTTCTCCAAGCTAACTTCTCCAACAACATCAACACAAATAATCAAAACTGTGACACAACAACAACACCAACACCACCAACACTCGCCACTTTACAAAATCTGCGCTGTGTTGCTGGCATCAGCGCTAGCATTGCATACAAAACGAACTAAACAAATAAAGCAACAACACAACAAAGCACACACAAATCAAGCAATTATTTTTGCACACTCCGGAAGACTGTACCAACTGCATCCTCGCACGCAAACGCACACACATCCGCTAGACACCCTCCCAACCCACTTAGCAAAATACCTGTACCTCCTTCCCTCTGTCCCTCCCTCTGCCTCTCTGGTGCGTTTTTTAATATTACCAACTTATCCAATCCAATCCAATTCAATCAGATAAGCCGCAATGCCGCAAATGTGCCAAAGCATTACAAGAATTGGAGAATATCGACGACGAAGCCGATCAACTGGGCATTGGTTTCGTCAAGATACACGATGAGGCACTCTCAGATGAATACAATCTTGGTAATCTTCCAGCACTGGTCTACTACCGCCATCAGACGCCAATTATTTATGAAGGTAACGCCAAGCGAAACCCCACACTATCCCCCTCACACCCCAAACACCACATTCAACCAGCTACCAACACACTCACACACAAACGTGTCCAATAGCAACAGCGTTAATTAAAATTTGATCCTTCCATCCGTCCATGCAGGTGAACTCTCACGCGAAGAGGATGTCTTGGAATGGTTGGTTCAAAATAAATCGACCGGTGATGAGGACGATGTCATCGAGGATGTCACCGCCAAAACTTTGGCTACATTGATCAACAACATTGATAATTTGGTTGTCCTATTCTGTATGTTGAGCAAAAATATTCTCCTACTCTTGTTGTTGTTGTTGTTGTACTGAATTCTTGCTTATCTGCAGATGATCATGGTAACGATGATTCAATGACCGTGTTGGAAGAGCTAGAACAAATTGACGACGACTGCGATAAGCATGGCATACAATTTGTGAAGATTGACGATGCGAAAACCGCAAAAGAATTTGGAATTGATTCGGTAAATTTCAAATTGATTTATGCCCATTAAACTCACTGAAGATTGAAGAATAGTTAGAAAGCACGAAACAATTTATTTCGCCAGATTCCGGCAATTGTGTATTTTGAAAAGGAAATACCGAACATATACGATGGTGATCTCATGGACGAGGAACAGATATTGCATTGGCTGGTGGCGCAGTTGGAACACGATGAAATTGAAGATGTTACCGATGAGATGCTCGACAAGATGGTCAAGGAAGGCCGCGTCATGGCGGTGCTCTTCTGTAAATATTACATAAGCCAATTGATACCATTTCCAATTGGATTATTGTCTAAACATCTGCTTATCTAATTCCCCATTTACATGTCTGCAAAAATGAAAATTCCCAGATGACAACAATGACCAGAAATCGGAAAAGGTTCTGGAAGAATTGGAGAATATTGATGATGAATGCGATGCATTGGGTGTTACATTTGTGAAAATCGACAATCCTGACGAGGCCTTAGAATATGGCATCAATAAAGTTCCTAAATTAATTTACTTTGAAAAAGGCATTCCAACGATTTATGAAGGCAATCTTGAGGACGAAGAAAAATTGCTGAAATGGCTCGAAGAGCAGACCAGTTCCGATCAAATCGAGGACATCACCGATGAAATGTTGGATTTAATTATTGAAAAGATGCCACACGTCGCTGTGCTGTTCTGTAAGTGGGCGTGCCACGCAAACGCAATGCAAGTTGGAACTGTTGCCGTTGAAGAGTTGAACCTTCATTCGGTTTGCATATCTGTGTATATAAGTATATAGATGACATTTAATATTAGTTCCGATGTCAGAGCCCGCGTGGTCTATATGAGTGCAAATAATTTTGCTTCGCTTTATGATTGGAAAATAAACGAGCATGAAGCTTCCTGCTAATATACTGAAAATAAGGCAATGCTATAATATCCGTAACAATAACAACCTAGTGTAGATTTCCCCAGATATCCAGAGTTTAGAAGATTTAGCATAGCAAAGATCCTGTGTAAATTTGTATAAAGAGAATCTTTACCTTGTAGATGCTAAGATTGTTAATTAAAATTGATATCCATACGCGTATATGACCAAATGTGAACGTATGAATTTGTTCATATCGATCCTGACCGAGAAAGCATCGTGTTAGCACACATTGCATTCATATTGAATTGTCGCATGTGCCAGAAAACCCCTTCACATAAACCACAAGCAAGGAGTAATTCTAGGACGTTGGTTTCTCGGTCATATATCGATACAGTTTCCAATTTCAAAATACTCGTAATGTTGGTTTCTTTGATACTAAAAGTCCGCTTCTATTCACAGACGACAAGGACCAAAAGAAGTCTCAGAAAATCCTCGCAGAGTTGGAAAACATCGATGATGAGTGCGATCAAAATGATATCGCTTTTGTTAAAATCGACGATGATAGCGAAGTTAAAGAATGGGGTATTGATGAAATACCATCGATTGTACTCTTTGAACGTGGTATTCCACACGTCTACGAGGGAGATCTGATGAAAGAAGATGAACTGCTTGGCTGGTTGGTGCACCAGAAACGTTATTCTGAAATTCCCGAAGTGACAGATGAGATGAAGGATAAATTGGTGGAGAACACTGAACATTTGGCGGTTATATTCTGTAAGTTGTCAATGCAATCAAGTAGCGGAACCCCCTTTAATAATTCACTCCTGTTATCATTCCTGTTATCGTTCCTGGCCACATAGACGACAAAGATGACAAACAAGATATACGCATACTGAACGAATTGGAGAATATCGACGATGAGTTGGAAAAGGAAGGCATTGTGATTGTACGCATCGATAATGCGGCTGAAGCGAAAGAATATGGTTTGGATCACTTGCCAGCTCTCATTTATTACGAGAACAAGATCCCCGCCTTGTATGAGGGCGATTTGATGAACGAGGATGAGGTGCTCGAGTGGTTGATAGTGCAAAAGAAAACGGCCACCATCGAAGAAGTCACCGATGAAATACTCGTCAGATTGATCAATGATCATGAGTATGTGGTGGTCTTCTTTACGGGTCCTTGCGAGCCTGGAGAGAAGTGTGATCGTACATTAAACGCGCTCGAAAGTATCGACGATGAATTGGATGAGGCGGGCATTATTTTTGTGACCACCGAAGATACCGGAATCGCTAAGAAGCACAACATTAAAAGTTATCCACATTTGGTGTTCTTCAGAAACCGGGATCCTCTCGTGTTCTCTGGAGACTTGGATGATGAAGACGAGGTATTGGCTTGGATTACCGATGAGGAAACACTCCAGATTCCTGGAAAAATCGAGGAAGTCAACACGAAAATGTTGGATAAAATTTTAGCTGAAAATGAGCATGTCGTGGTGTTCTTCTGTGAGTAGCAATGAGGAATTACTTTGTGTGGCAGAGTATGAAGAATATTTGCTTTTCAGATCCTGAGGGAGACAAGAAGGCCCAAAAGATCCTCAACGAGTTGGAGAATATTGACGATGAGTGTGAGGAAAAGGATATTGACTTTGTTAAAACCTCTGATGATGATATAGAAAAGGAGTACGATTTGCCCGGATTGCCAGCTCTTGCATTTTATAGACATAAATTTAGAACCATTTACAATGGTGCGATTTGAAGTTTATTCTCAGTTCTATGAAAATAATTAATTTTAAATATTTCTTGCTGATAGGTGATCTAATGAAGGAGGAAGAGATTTTAGAATGGGTGATTGAACTGTACGAATCAACCGCTGATGTCATTGAGTCTGTTGATCGCAAAACATTGCAAGTTTTGATTAATGACGTTGAACATTTGGCTGTGTTCTTTTGTGAGTACGAAAAGGGTTATTAAGTGACACTCCAATTCATTGGCTCATTTCCACAGATGACGATAAGTGCTCCACTTGCGCACATATCCTCGAGGAATTGGAAAACATTGACGACGATACCGACAAACATGGTATTCAATTTGTCAAGTCCAATGACGTGAAATTGGCACATGAGATTGGAATCTTCGCATTCCCCGCATTGGTCTACTATGAGACTGGCGTTCCGATCATGTATGATGGTAGGTTCTGGCTCTGGCAATTACAATTTCGAGAATTCGCATTTTAATTTGTTAATTTTTGTGATCTTTTCCAGGTAATCTCAGAAATGAAAACCGAGTACTGCAGTGGTTAATCGATCAAAAGAGTAAGCGTTCTTGTTTCAATTACATATTTATAATGCATTCACATTAAAAATCCCACCTGGTTGACCAAAGAGCTTCATTGCGAAACCTTGTCATCAATTTACAACATCGCTGTCATTTCCATTGTACTTATATTATTAAATTTTATTCCAATACTTTATTAACACCAACTTATTGATAGCTCCATACAAGTACATTGCACGTATCTTTAAGAAAGTTCTCAAAGTAATTCTACCCCGTTTAAGAGTATGAGGAATTTTTTTATGCTAATAGGTGCGTATAAATTGAATTTCTAAAGAGATGCTTTCTGTACTACTTCTCCAGTCCACATACAATTCTTTCAAATAGCACTTCATTCTATTATAACTTTAATACAAAAGATCTCCTCTAAGTTTCCCAATGTTGCATAAATCATTTTACAAAAATATTTATTTGTATTAATTTGACAATTTTCATCTGCTGTGAAACAAATGTTATCATAGGCAATGATGATGATGATGAGGATGAGGATGATGATGATGAAGATGATGATGATGATGATGACAACGATGATGACGACGATGATGATGATGATGATAATAAGGATGACGATGACGATGACGACGATGACGACAACATTAGAAAAAGATTAGTGAGAGGCAGACGAAAAATAAAAAAAATTGACAGAGATGACGATGATGATGATGATGATGATGATGATGACGACGACGACGATGACGATGACGACAATATTAGAAAAAGATTAGTGAGAGGCAGACGAAAAATAAAAAAAATTGACAGAGATGACGATGATGATGATGACGACGATGATGATGACAATGACGATGATAATGACAACGACGATGACAATGATGACGATGACGACAATATTAGAAAAAGATTAGTGAGAGGCAGACGAAAAATAAAAAAAATTGACAGAGATGACGATGATGATGACGATGATGACGATAATGATGATGATGATGATGATGACAATAACAACGACGACAACGACGACGACGATGACAATGATGACGATGACGATAATAAAAGAAAAAGATTAGTGAGAGGCAGACGAAAGATAAAAAAAATTGACAGAGATGACGATGATGACGAAAACGATGACGATGACGATGGTGAAGACGATGACGACAATGATGATGATGAAGATGAAGATGAGGATGAAGATGAAGATAACTATGATGACGAAGATGATGAAGATGATGATGATGAACATTTCAAAACGACTAAAATAAAATATCCTAAAGACAGTGACAAACTAAAGAGAGATAAACTGAAACACTTGCAAAAAACAATCAGAAATAAAAAACAGGAAAAGGATGACGACGATGATGATGACGATGATGATGACGATGATGATGATGATGATGCTGATGATGATGATGATGATGATGATGATGATGATGAAGATGAGGATGATGAAGATGATGATGATATTGACAAAGAAAAGCTGCGTAAGAACAAAATTAAATCGAACCAACACAATAAGAGACACAAAAGACTTAAGAATGATGATGACGATGATGATGATGATGATGATGATGATGAAGATAATGATGATGAAGATGACGATGAAGAGGACGATGAAGATGATGAAGATGAACCATCTATGCGTGTTAGATATAGAAAGCGGAAAAGTGTTGTACGAACGAAAACGAAAACTATGGCATCAAAACTTAGAAAATTATTTAATAAAAAGAATGATGATGATGACGATGATGATGATGATAATGATGATGATGAAGATGAAGATGACGACGACGAAAATGACGACGACGAAAATTACGACGAAAATGACGACGACAATGATGACAATGATGATGATGAAGATGATGAAGACGATGACGATGATAATGACGAAGATAATGAAGATGATGAAGACGATGACGATGACGGTGACGGTGACGATGACGATGACGATGAAGATGATGATGAGGACAATGACGACGAAAATGATGAAGACGATGACGATGACGATGACGGTGACGATGACAAAGACGAAGCCATAAGAAAACAAAAGAAAAAAAATAAACCAAAAAAGATTCATCGGGCGGCTGATTTATGTTCTGGTCTATTATTAAACAAGTTAGGTAAAGTTTTTTTTGTTATTATACAATTAAAACCAGCATTCCTGTTGATAGTTTCGTTTACCCATGCCCATATCAATTTATTGCATGGAAACAAAACACGAAACACGAAAATACAACAAATCCGTTCTATTCAAAATTTTATATTTACCAACAGATTTGATGAAAACAATTAACGAAAAATCTTCCAAAGAAGGTAAAACAAACACATCCTTTAACCAATACTTTGCTAGGCACACGCTACACGCTTCGAATTGCATATTTTTTAATATACTTTTATATATTATTTAAGCAATTGGCATTTTTATTACAAAAACCAAAAGCGAAATTCGAACCAATGTCTTCCCGTCAATAACCCTGTCAATAAAAACTAGACACAATTGCAACACAACAAATACAAGTGATAGCTATATTTACGACTTGATTATGAAATAATTCTTATCTATGTCCCATGAGCAGATCGGTGTTATCTTAATAAACTAAGTTTTGAGGACCCACTTCAAAGCAAATTCAGATTATCACCGAAAAACTAAATAACATATTGCATAAAAAAGCAGTGTTTTATATTTCCTTTATTATTTTTTCAATTTGACAGCTGACTTTTACGACAAACGGAAACAGAGTCGAAAGAGCAGTTTTAAATTACTTGAGACTGATTTAAACTTAATTGACTTGTTTAGCATCCTGGAACTATGTTTTCCCCGAAGACATTTTCCATCTCTAGCATTTGGCGTCTTTTAACATTTTCAAAAAGTTCACATTCATTAAGAGTTCATTGTCGACAATGACGGCACCCCTAATTGTACCATGTCTCTTTCGTATGCTTGACTTTTTTTAGTATTTTTCGTACTTAAGTCAAAGAGAATTTACGTTCAAAGAAGCCAATTCTCTCACGGCGGTGAAAAATAAATTATTTGCATTGGCGTGCTAACGGAACTGTTGGCAAAATGTTAAATTTAACAAAACTCTGTTAACGAGTAGTAACAAAAGAAATATACGTTTCTGCTAACAGGTAATTGAACAAAAAACCACCAAGAAACGGCACTGCACAACTGCATGGCTGCTAACAGAATACTGGATTGAGTATATTGTAAATCCTCGTTGCTTAAGTTCAAGGTGGATTTACTTACATGGTGGCTGCAAGAACAAATTTTTTTGAACCAACTTTCCCTCAGTAGCTGTCAAAACAAATATGCAAACAATTGCAAAAAGAGTTTTGATTCGAGTGAAAAGGGTTTTTTAATTGTTATTTTTGTAAAGTTTGAACAATATGAAGAAATTTGGAGACTATTTAATCATTAAATATATTTTATATGAATTGTGTGCCACTTTAAGCAGTTCTTATGTATTCCTCCATTCCTCTCAATTTCGTTTATTTTGATTGCACATTGCTTATGTTTGACAATTCCGGAGGTACGAAATTCACCTTGCAGCCACCATGTAAGTAAATCCACCTTACTTAAGTTCCTTTACTCACTCTCTCCTCTCATTGTGAAATTATATAGTGAGTCAGATTTTGACAGTTGGGAAGTGTGGTGACAAAAGAAGAAGAGGATGAATTTTCTACTATCCTCTTTCTTTACCCTACGTCTCCACGGGCAATTTTTGATGGCATAACATCTGTCAAATTCGATTGCAATGGTTGGCAATATTTTAATGGTGGACATTGCGATGTTATGCCATCGTCATTTTGAAAATGCCGTCAAGCAATCTAGTTCGCTGTGCCCACGCTTGAAAAATTTTTTTATTTAACGATGAAGAGGAAAAAAGAAGGAAATCGAAATTCTGGGTGAATCCTTTATTACAAAGAATGCAAATGCACAGTCTCCATTCATTTTAGCGTTTTTATTAATTTAATAGATGCGGTAAAACTGAAATGTCCGACGATGCTGTCACTGTGAGCGTCACGAAAAAATGAAAAATGGCTGTCAAACAAACAAAATGACAACTGATTGCAACACAGCACGTTGGCAATTTATGGCATAACATATTTCATAACATAAATTGCCTACTTGTAGCAATTTGGAGTCTCCATTGGCAATTTGCTTGAAATTGCCAATGGCATGCCATCAAAAATTGCCCGTGGAGACGTAGGGTTAATACAAATTACTTCACATTAACAGCAAGTAACAGGGTTTGACATAAATGTTGAAATCTTTTCGGTGTGCCAACTTAATCGACTTTAACGACCGTATAATTTTATTATTATTTAACCTGACCAGTTGTAGACAGATGAAGAATATATATTAAAATTCGCTACCACTTGAATTTGTTGCTCCTCGAACCCCACTGAATGCGTGTTTGTATTGATCCTTGCTGCCCGTGTTCCTTGTGTGCCCCTGAATACCACCCGAATTCCCGTTTGCTTAATTTGTATGTTGTTCAAAGTGCGACTAAACAATAAATCATTGAATTGATTCAAAAGTAAACAAGCAGTCATTGCTGAAACTGAACTGAACTCATATGTTGAGTGTTTAAATATAAAAATAATAATAAAAAAACAACCATAGCTGACACAATGTTTAATTTTTTCAAATATAAATAAATAGAATTAAATAAAAAAGCATTTATTTTTATTTTACATGGTTCCAATTAAAAAAGAGTAATAAACACCAACAAAAAACAAAATAAAAAAGAATTGTTAATAACTTTTTTGTTGACGTTTACAACAATTCATATACAATAATAATTTTTAAGTAATTGTTTTGTTTGTTTTTTAATATATATACATGCATATATATTTTTTAATTTATATTTTCATTTTCAACAAATTACAATCGAAGAATGCATTAAAACCAAAACAACCAAAAACTAAAAAAGAAATAATCAAAATTAAAGTTTTTATATAAACACAAAGTGTACGAAATTGAAAATTTATTGCTATTTAAAATAATTAAATAATTAAAACGATAATTTCGAGTGTCAAGAATCAGATAACAAAAGTCAGCATCAAAAGCATTTTGTCAGTTATTCGAGTTTTTAACGATTCCGATTCCGATTCGAAGGCGCCAAATTGAGACTGGAGCTCAGTTTGCACAAATGCAGCCACGCTTCTAATAAATTGCGGTATCAATCAGCAAATCAAAAGAAACTCTTTTTTTAATAATTATGGATTATTACTAACTACTTTCTCTGTGGTGTTCTGCAAGTAAAAACAAACAACAAAAAAAAATGTTTATAAAAAAGAGAGTCGAATTTTGAGTAAAGTTGCGAGTTCAAAAGTACGCACGGGTGCTTGAAAATAAATATTAAAAATTGAATGGAAACCACTTAGAAAACAACAACTTTCTTTATTGTTCGTGTACTTTTTATACTTTCTTTCTTGCTTGGTAACATTTTAAAAAATATAATAATCTAAATTTGAATGTAAATCTACAAATAAATGCTCAGCTTAAGCGAAACAATTCTGACAAAATGTTTTTGTTTGTTTGCACACAGATGACGAATGTTTCTATGTTGGATTGGGTCACGACGGCCGTTCAGCTAGACGTGGCAACAATTACGTTCCCAACGATTACAGACCATTCCAATGCTGTCCAACCAAATTGGAGAAATCAACGAAAGTTCCTAAAATGACTGCACAACGCATTGGCCACAGTGACACCGACTCCGGCAAACGTCAGGGCGGCGGCAACTTCCAATTCGGCACGCCCACCACCGCGGGCGCCAAAACCGGCACGTCACCGAAGCACGTGAAAAATGTGAAAGATAAGAAGCAAATCAAGCGTGGCCACAAAGCCAATGATGATGATGACGATGATGATGATGATGACGACGACGACAATGATGATGATGATGATGACGACAATGAACCATTGGTGAAAGTGTCCTATGCCAGTCACAAGAAATCGTCGAAAAAATCAACAAAGCAACAACAACAACAACAGGATGACAAATCAGCGAAGACAGGGAAAAAGGCTCTTGCGAAAGAAAATGGCGATAAATTGAATGTGAAAACCGGTATGTTCGGCTTCGGCAAATATATTATCTGGTAGAATGGTAGGATCAGGCAGTAGCATAGCGTACCACGTAGATGGCTGCACTGGGCCGCATTCGAAGGATACTAGAACACTAGCGCTAGCATTAGGCAATATCCACTAATTTGTTGTATATTTTTGTATCGTATCGTATCGTATCGTATTTTAGAGATGTGGAAATATTGTTTCCTGTTTTTATTTGTACGTTTTCTTCTTCTCTTCTCTTCTGTGTCTTGCAGGCATTAATTATTTGCATAAACGACTAAAAAATATATATGAACTCCTTTTTCAGGATATCTCTCTGTGGGAGTAAGGAAACAATTTAATTGACTAAAAATTAAAACAAATAAGCCAAAATCATAAACGATAAATCACTTGCACAGTTGTATTTGAGTAGTTGTCGTTGTGCCGTTGTTGCTGTTGTTGTTGTAACAGACAACTACTCAACCACAACTACGCTTGACCAAGATAATCTTACGAACTGTTCCCCACACACACACACACACACACACCGTGCTTTAAACTCACACAAAAAACCAAAAGTAAATCTAAATCCCGACAAACCAACAAAAACGAATAAATAAATTTGCATAAAAAACAACCTCGAAAAACAGGATAAAAAATCAAACCACAATTGGCTGCACAATAATTAGAGGCAAGAGCTTTTTTCGCCCGAGTCACAATTCAGAAAATACTGCCAAAAAACCATCTACCCACGCACGTCATCCATCTGGAACAAGCACAGGAACAGGCGCCAGGTTCCAGACTACTCCCACCCTGAACTAGCCCTCATCCAACACACCTTACGCCAATCCACACAACTCTAAACGCCATTGGATTTTATACACAGGCACACATACAACAACCACAATAAGCATTGTGTCCGCACACAACACACATGCGCACGTCCACGCTCACGCTCACTTACGACCACCTGGTGTTCCACCTGGTGTTACAACCTCGTCCGTGTTGCAGAGTGTTCCGTTCAACACACAACTCAGCCACCACCAAACATTTTGTTAATTTTTTTTTTACTATTATACATATGATCGTACTCACTCTTGCGCTCTTAATCTCTCAGTTTCTCTCTATCTATGTGTCTGTCCTTGTCCCATATCAGTTCATTTACAACCAGGATCCACTAAGGTAGCAACCTCCGGGAGAAGTTCGCTATAGCTTCGCCATAAAAGCCAAAACAATAATGAAACGATACAGCATCCCAAACGGAAAGCAAGCTTTCCTAGCAAAATTACAATGTGCGAATACGGTTAAAACGAAACGTTAAAACGGTGTAGTTAACCGTCAGGAAAATTGCTTGGAAAACATGTTTTAACCTATTTATACATTTCTTTAATTTTCTACTCAATATTGTTGTAATTGCGTTCCACAACTTGCCCCTTGCTTGGAGCATCGCGGCCAGGAGTAAACTACTGGCATCTTTTAAACCAATTTCCTACTGGGCAGTTTTGGCAATTGGGGTGGCGTTCCTGGAGGCTGTTACATCCTTAGTGTGTCCATTTTAGAACTTACTAACTTATTTTGTACATTTTCATTTAAATTGTTGTTACTCTCTCTCTCTATATATATAAATCTGTATCTCTCTCTCGCATAATATGCATTTTGTCGTTTTAACTTTGCAAATGTTCTCAATTTACAAAAAGAAAAACAAAAGAGAAAAAGAGATAAAATAAATAAATCGCAAACTTTGTTCAAACTGAATGCAATTGCAGCTGAAATATTTTTATACTCAACTATTTTGAAAATTTTAGCATATTTTATGGTAATAATTTAAATTTAACTTTTAGTTTAATTAAATTTTTTTTTATTGTTCTTTTGTATAAACTGTACTTAACACTTTTGATACTATTTGTCTTTTTATGTATACTATTTAAAAAAAAACAGAAATTTTTATCATAATTATATACTTACATATACATACATGTATATACTACATATGCATATATATAAAATATAAACTGTTAACTATTTTTTTTCACAAATTGCCACTATTTTTGTATGTACTTTTGCGCTCTTTTTATATGAATTATAATATGTAACTAAAGTTTTAAACTCAACTCGCCTTTGTCTGCGCAAACACTCTCACTCGCCCACACAAACTTACTCTTAAGTTGAGCCTGAACCATAATGCACGCAATCACCGCTACCAATGTACATATACAGAAATTCAAACGCATCTAACCATATGGTTCCGTGTTTCATCTCCAAGTGTTCCAAACACACAGCTTTATTCTGAGCGGTGGTTGCGTTCATTACAGGTGAGCGTTTATGTTAATCGTCTATTACACACACACACACATACACAAACACAATTTGTTATAATTTACAATAGCCTTGTTAGAAAGAGAACAAAATCTTTATTGTTGTTATTATTGATACAAACATTTGCAAACTATACATTTAAATAACAATCTATTTAACATTTGTTATCGATATATAATATCGAATTGA
Source organism: Clusia tigrina (assembly GCA_920105625.2). Lineage (NCBI taxonomy): Eukaryota > Metazoa > Arthropoda > Insecta > Diptera > Clusiidae > Clusia > Clusia tigrina. The sequence continues at coordinate 426,522,749 of OV050030.1, forward strand.
ATCTTTATGAATTTTAAATTCATCTTGTTATGTTTGGAAATTAAGCAATAAAAATTCTTGCAAATATCGTCGTAATTAGTCGTAGATAGAAAATGTACGCCGATAGATTGCAAACGAATTGTCCAAGTTAAGTAAAACCGTCTAAAACTGTTGAACAACAGCGCAATAAACTCTTTTTTATTACTATTAATTTATTTAACTCACTTGATTTTTTTTGTTATATACATTAATAATATTTATTTAATTATTGTATGTAAAAGAAAGCGCTCAATCATACGCAAAAAATTGTGAAACATAATATATATTAAATTTTAAAACATAAAACATTTTAATGAAACACGAAGAAGACTTTGTTAGGATTTTTAAAATTTGTAGTTTGTTTATGGATCAACAACTGTTTTGCAACTTTTGCGCGATTTGTAAAGATTTTAAGTTTTGTAAAAACAAAAACAAAAACATGAATCAACACGTTTTTGTTTTATGTGTCAGCTGTTAATATTTTAAGGTGACCAGTAGTGTGAAAAAGCACGCGGTCACAATGTAAAGCAACAGAATCTTTTAATTTACTAAATACATATTGCCTTATATTTTTTTTGTATTGAATGAAAAAAGTAGAACTGTATGTAATTTCTATTACTGAAATACACACAATGCGAACAATTAATTAATAATACCGTTACTTGAAAATACACATATAAAATATAAATAAACATTTTTGGTTGTTTTAGTTTTAAATAAGCTATTTTTTCTTTTTGTTTGTTATGGTTATTTTTATTTACTTATTATTTTTGTTTTGTGGCTGCTATTCATTAAAATCTCTCAACTCTGAGAACAATTGTTTAACACAAAAAAACAGTAGATGAAAAATAGTGTGAAAGAGTTACTTTAAGCAACAATTATGAAATACAAAATTTTGTCTCGCTTTCTTTAAAATTTTATTTTCGTACGCATCCGCATCACAAAAGATTAATAAAAGGGGGAACTACTTTCTAGGATGATGCATTTACTTCTCCAGGACCCGTCAATCGTAATAGCAATTCACTGTGATCAAAGCAGGCACTCATACAAAACTGCTATGTTTGTAAGGGAGAAAATTCATGAATTTTTGTTTCTTTGACAGAACAGATTTCGAAAATTATAATCGTTTTCCGAAATTATAATACCCCAGTTTGAATCGTAGCTTAGCTGTACACAATGAACTAGGAAAGACTCGAGTATAATGATTTAGACACACGCTTAATTCAAAGAGTATGCATATATAGAGCTGACATGACGGGCATTTTGTTCGAGGGGTTTTCTAGCAAACCCACCCGAACATGAATGCACTCATTGCATCTCGCTTCCCCTTGCCGCTCACCGATTTTTGTGAAATCGCGGTCACTTCCATTACACAAAATTTTGAATGATTCAATCTCTATGTATGGATACTCTTTGCTTACCCATCATAGGCCAGTCAGTCAGTCTAGAGACAACCTATCTGAGAGTGACTTATAAGCGCCCGATGACTTGCCAATGATGAGTACATGTGAGCTAGTTTCAGAATCTTAAAATTATTTGATCTTTATACATATCTAATTTCAAAGAGGCATTGTGGTCTGATAATAACCAAATGACAATTTTGTTTATGGACAAACAAGTCTCAAATATTTTTCCTATCGTATGTTGATCATATAAAAAGAGGCTGACTCTGAGCTGAGATCACTTGCATTGTTTCGAATATAGTTTGTGAATTACGTCACATGAGCCCAGGTTTAAATACGGAGTGTGGAAGAAACTCCATCTTATATTATGAAGTTCTATATATTTGAGATAGTTTGAAGCAACATAAATATACTGGTTGGTTTTAAATATGTTAGCGATTTGTTGTTCTAGTATGTAGCCTTGACCCGTATTCCCTTGTCAAATGTGAGTCAATTACTTTACTGATTTTCCGTTGACAAATTGAGGACACAAGTTTAGAACATACAAAAAGAATGAGGAAATATTTGACTACAAAAATGTATTTGTCCTCTCATGTTGGCATTTAAAACGAAATTCACAAATCATTATTAAGTCGCCGCTAAAATGCACGCAACTACCACACAAACAGAGCAAACTCAGTTGTGTACTTTGTGGGCTTCTGTGTTCCATGTTCCAGCGTTCCTTAAGCTGAATTCTATTCTGCGCGGTGGTTGCGTTCATTATTGTTGAGCTTTTTGTATATAAAAAAAACAGTATTAGCTATTGAGAGGAAATTCAACGGTTACTCGAACTATGGTTTGATTGATTAATCTACTGCAGTGAAAAGGTATGAAGATATATTGAACCATATATACAATCTAAATAAATTGTTAAATAAATAATAATTAACATATAATTTTATTTTTCTTCTATTGTATTTATTTGTAACTTAAATTAAAATAGGCAACATTGAGAAGAGTAACGAAGTGTTCAAGTGGATATTGGAGCAAAAGTCGGACGAAAGCATTGAGCTGATCGACAGAGAAACGCTCTTTGAATACATTGGTTCTAAAGACTTTTTGGCGGTAGTATTTTGTAAGTATGCCTAGAACAATCTGCAGCACACACATGCAAGCGTACGTACGTATGTATTTATGTGTGTTTACGTATGTATATGCTTCAGATTACTGTTGGAGATATAGTCATAGTGCGGTGCTGGGAGTTGCACCTGTACATAGACTCCAAAACTTTTTCTTCTTTAATTTATTATTACCATTAAAGGAGCTCAGCCATAGGCCACACTTGCTATACAATTTAGTTTCCCTCTGTGTATTTCTCGCTCGCTCGCTCGCTACTTCTCTCTCTCTCTCACTCACACACTCTGTGTATAATGTGTAAATATAGGCGTAGACTACATACAAATATAGAAACTGCTAAAAACTGTAACTGCTGAATTGTAAAAATTGCATTCTATTGCTTAAGTTTAAATGTAAATTTCACTTAATTATAAAATTGTTTTCCTGATTTCAAATTCTCATCGCTGCTTATAATTAATGCTTAATTATTGCTCTCTTTGCCCGGTTCTAGACAAGGAAGACGACCCGGATGCGCCACGCATACTCCGCCACATCGAGCTCATCGATGACGAGGCTGCCGAGTATGGTATTCACGTGGTTAAAATGGATGACAAGCTGATGGCCAAAAAGTACGGCTACCGCAATCCACCCGGCATTACGTACTTCCGCAAGGGAAAATTCATCAACTACGATGGCGACATTGACGACGAGGAGGAGATTCTGGACTGGCTGACCAGTCCCGCTAATATGGAAATGACGGACCACATCGAGCAAGTGAATCGCAAGATGTTTGAGAAAATACGCAAGACTTCCGACTACTTGGCGGTGATCTTCTGTACGTTCAAAGATTACTCTCTATGCAGGCAATGAGCTCTAATCAAGTTTCTCCACTAATTTATATTGGGTTAGATAGCGAAGAGTGTAAGCAATGTCCCCGTGTGCTCGCCGAAGTGGAGCACATTGACGATGATGCTGATAAGGCAGGCATTGATTTTGTGAAAATCGACGACAAGCAAATGGCGAAGGAATTCGGAGTATTCGCTTTGCCAGCGATCGTCTTCTTCAAGCCCACATCCAAGGAGCCAGTCATTTACGCCGGTTCGTAAAATATCCTATTCCAAATATTATTTGACACTCAAGTGGTGAATTTGCTACATTTCAGGTGATCTTTATGAAGAAGAACAGATCCTCACTTGGCTACTAACGCAAAAGGATCCAAGTGGAGATGTTATCGAAGATCTCGAAGGCGAAAAACTTGTGCATTTAATTGAAGAGTCTGGCTCCATTGCCGTGTATTTCTGTAAGAGTTTTTGTGTTTGCCTTTATAAATACTGGAATAGCTGACAAATGATTATTAATTTACGAGTAAATGACAAAAACGCTGCAATCTATTTGGTGGCGTAAATATACAAGTACCCTTAGGTTAGTTTTGGAGCTAAAGAATTCACTACCAAATATTTCTTTCTAAGTTTAAATGAGATTTTAATAGTACATGATTGAAGTAGGCGTGAGGAATGCAGTAGATAGTAAGCGAGGCTCCAGTGATCTGCAAGATATCGTGTAGATACGAAGATCCTCGTTCCTCTGTTGTGAGGAACTTATTCCATTGTCCTGGTAGGAAGCTAAGTTTGATTGCTGGCATTTTTTAACACTTCAGCTGTAAAACATCGACGAAAGGAACTAATAAATGGGTGCTTTGCTAAGGACTCAGTTCTTTCATCGCTCATTCAAATACCTCATCTTCTAGAACACATTTTCAATATTCCGTCCCAGTTCGTCCACAGAAGTCGAAGGCCATTCTCGCCCAGTCTAGCGGCACTGATCCTTGAATTCAGGGCCTTGATAACCGTTACACTGTACCAAAATATTGCTACGAAAATTAGATGTGTTCACAGTTTCATCACTGGACGGTACAAAAGTGATTTAATTCAACGGTAATTCACTTCAGCATTTTGGCAATTTTAAATCATCACAACACTATTACTGCTGCTTTCAATTCACAATTCAACTACTTTGGGGGTCTATACGACAGATCTGTAGCAAATTTCTGTTAGTACGTGCCAGAAAGTTGTCTATTAGTTAGAAAGGGATAGCACCATTCATGACTCATAATATGCAGCCAGAAATACCCTCACTAATGTGTTCGAAGAAGAGCGAGTACCAGACGAGAGCAGGTTCGCATATCGAATCTTCTCGGTATACTTTGAATGTGGCGTTTTTTCAGGCCTAGAATATCCTTTACGTGTTGTTAAAGTGTGAGAGAGCTTTTGTTTAGGGTGGTCCCTTGGTTGCAGTGGGGAATTCAATGGACGTAAATTGCCATATCAACCGCAGGGCCTTGGCTTCTATATAGCCGAGATATTTGAGCGCCTGTAGAAGCATATTTGTGCCCAGAGGCGACAGTGGAGATGCGATTGTAGCCCCTTGTGTGAAGCCTCTTGGGCTCGTCTGATTGAACCTCGCAGCTCCACACAAACGATTTCAAAATGACCAAAGTTGAGTCTATGATTAGAGAAGAGGTTCTTTGAAATTTTCAACGTTTTGTTCAGTGGTACTTAGTATAATTTCTTGTCACACTTTTGCGCAAAAAGGTTGCAGCTCTTAACAAAATAATTATCAATTTGAAAATTGTTACTAACGTTAAAAAATACTAAATTTTTAGTACTTCAAATCTGTCAAAATATTTGCTGCTCAGTCAGGACGAGCAACATTTCTACAGAAACGTGACTAACCGACTTTTTCTTCTTTTATATGAGAATTTCTTAATCACATAAAAATTTCTTTAAACACACACAAACACACACATGCAACCGACCACTCACACCCACACACACACACAATTAAACGCCAAACAACAATCAAACAATAACTCGCAAACTTATACGAAATTAGGGAATAAGACACAATGCGACATTTGCACATCGAAAGCGGCCCGCAAGGCGCGTCTGAAAAAGGAACGGGAGCAGCAACAGCAGGACGGCGGAGCCGGTGCGGCGGCAGCATTCGCCGGCGGCGAAACGGAGCCCACCGATGCGGCTGAATCGGCGGCCGAAGCAAGTGCCACAAGCAAGCACGAAGAGGGTAGAGCCGAATGAATGCAATTTTTATTTCCAACAAAGTTGTTTAATGGCAGTGCGCTGTAATATCCTGCATCATTTCAATGCATCTGTAGTGTGCAAATGTGTACAAAGTAGTTTCCAGCAACTGTGTTCTTCATCTGTGACCAAACTGATCCTGCACGCACCCACTGCACCCACTCTACCCACTGAACCCTCTGTAGTACTGTAGCCCGCTCTTATGCCAGTTTCTATTGGATGTAAAGAATGTATCCCTCACCCAACAAAGCCCCACCCCCACACGCACACACACACAGAGCCCTATGAGTTGTTTTGTTCACTTCATTTGTTGGTTTTTCAGCAATATCCTTACACTTGATTCGTTATATGTACTTCTATTTATGCTTTACGTTTGCCGCTTTCTTTCACGCCGTGTGCGAAGGATATCCCGACATTTATTTCATAATTGTATGAACTTTTTTGCATCAGATGCGGATGGTTGTGAGCAATGCACCAAAGTGCTGGAAGAGTTGGAGAACATCGACGATGACTGCGACAAACATGGCATCACCTTCGTGAAAACACGCGACTTTTCCGTGGCAGACGGCTACGGCGTGCACGAATATCCCGCGCTGGTGTACTTCGAGGGTGGCATACCAAATGTTTTTGAAGGTGTGTATTGGATCAGCGGTGCAATGCGAAAGGCGTGCTGCAGATTCTCTCACGCATTATTATTACTATTGTACTCAGTCGTGCCTGAAATTATACCCTCCCTAATATGTTCCCTTTTTGATTAGGTGAGTTGAATGAAGAGGAGGAAGTGCTGCAATGGCTCATAACACAAAAAACCGAGGATCGCATTGAGTTGATAACGCGACAAATGCTGGAGACCATGGTCGAGGAGACACAATATTTGGCTGTTTACTTCTGTAAGTTAAATTGAAAAGTTCCTTTTCACATATCCTATATACGAGTATATGTTTTCTCATATATCCCATTATTTGATTTTGATTTTCACTTAATTAATAAATTTCTACATTATACAAACAACTGCAACAACAAACACCACCACCACCACAACCACACAATGCCCACAAAAACCAAACAAAAAATGAAAAACCCTGCAATCCCTCTAAATAAAAACCTCCTCAGTACCTCCTGAGCGTCAAGGAAAACCACCTGCTTATTGTCGGACTTTTTGTTCGCCCATATCCCTTATCGAAGAGAACATCACCACCACCACATACGCATCCAAACAATTCCTAAAAAATTACATATCACGTAAAAGAAAACGTATCCAAAATAAAGGTACTCGTATTCCAAACGCAACCACTAGTACGCTAAAATCCTAAACGACACTCACCGCAAACAATAAAACTTAATTTTTAAAAAGTATTTTAATCACTTTTCCTGATCCTTGCAAAGGACGCAGGTGCTATAATTTAACTAAATTCTCTAAAACTGCTGATTAAAAAGTGCTCTGGTACTCTGGAGCACTGAATGAAGGTTTACAACTGGTATGACCATGAGGAATTACTCAGCTCTTTAACTGTATTGTCGAAAATGTTCCGCCAGAGGAGCACCTTATTGCTCCCAATACCCACAATTTTAGTGCAATTACTGTCCAAGGTGATCCAGCTTTGCTACCGGTGATCCGATAACCCAGCAATACTCGATGGCTGGAGTTGTATCTGTCCAAATCCTTTGTAGTTTTGACACAAACGATATTTATCATTGTCTGCATCATCATAAGAAATACGAGTAATTTCACTAGAACACCAATTGATAGAGCCCACGATCTTTGAAAGAACTTAAATGCACTCGGCAATGTGTGAAACTTAGGTCACTTCGCTTACTTACTACATAATTGATAAAGAGTCAGCTGTTCCATCACTGACCTTGTTAGTTCTGTCATGAACTTCCCACAGCAAGCATTCAACGAACTTACCATATCCATGGCCATGTCCTCAAGTTGTCAGCCTTCATTCCCTGGTATAAAGACGTTACAATTCACTTTCAGGCACCCAAAAATTGCATACCATCAGTCGCCTCAATCCCAATCCTGAGTCAAATGGCGTCATAAGACTGAAAAGAACGAGGAACGATGTTATGCCAACGAACGGGTACCCTGATTGTGTTGCCACAGCGACGAATTGAAAAGTCTTTCTACTGGAAAGTTTTCACCCTTATATAATAATTCTTCCTTCTCTACTCCTAAACAATTTCATACTAAAATAAGCGAGATGTACATATCTTTATGAACGTCTCAACTCCTCAATAGTATACATTGTTTTCTTAACTGTTTCTATGTCCGGAGATTTTAGTCCGAATAATTATGCAGCTTTCCGGGGACTCGAAGCTGGTAGTCACAAAGTTGGAAATGTTCGCATATTTTAACCTTGATAGTCTGTGACACTCACGTTATTTAAGCACGAATCCTGTGGTCCGTTCCGTTGAATATTATTCGATTCAAGTCGCTCCATTAAATTGAAGCTAGAATTTAAATCACGTAAGCGTTTCGGCGAACGAAAGTTCTCCTAGACGACAATTAAACATTGTGGCCAAAATGCGTTTAGCTGGCATTACGCAAAACTCGGCTGGAAAGCCTCCTTTGCCAATCATTTACCTTTGGTGAATTTATGGTTTCTTTTTCGCACGAAAATGTTAATATTTGGGATTCGACATAAGTTTAATACTCTTACGCACGATTATGCCTCAATATGGCAAGCCTCCTTCAGTTACGTGACGGTATTTGTGTCTACGCCATACCGTAATTACGTAGTGAAGAGAGAAAATGAGCGGTGCTCATATATGAGAACATTTATGTCTAAATCTGCTGAACGTGAATGAAAACACAGCAAATTCTTGCGAACGATAAAATAATACAAGGGTACTAAAAGAAACCGGTCATATTAAGGTACCAAGTTTATGCCAAATTCAAAAAGAGTGTTTCACTTTTAGTAGACATAATATCATCTTCCTGCCAGGGAGCACTAATAAGGTGGTCGGAGAGCAACAAGTCTACAACAACAACAATTTCATTAAATTAGATTGTCAGTTGAATGGTCAATTAGGTGAAGAAAGCTGATCGTTAAAAATCCCAAAAAAAATGAATGAACGTTAAAAACGATCAAGAAGAATGTTAAGATATTTGCCCTTGCAACCACCTAATAAGTGCGTCCTGGTTCCTGGGTTTATGATTTTTCTTCGTTCTATTAATCTATCACACTGATTTATGATACTTATGATACTGATGCAATGATAGTGAGATATGATACACTTTTTTTTTATTTTTTTTAATTTTTTTTTTTTTTGTCGGAGCAATCTAGTAAGCGCAGCACTCAGACAGAGTATATATCCATTGTACTGCACTTAAGGTTCCCTTTTACTCGCTTTTAAATTTACCCGACCTCCGAAGAAGTAGAAGTAGATCCTGTGGTGCCAAGGAGCCAAGTTGGTTACTCCTCAGCACATCAGTGCCAAAAATCCCAAACCTGATTCGAGCAAAGACAGGGCAGACGCAAAGAAAATGGTCCGCCGTCTCGTCCTCCTCTCCACAGGCTGGGCACAGCACACTGTCTGATATGCCAATCCTTTCCATGTGCCTAGCCCATAGAAAGTGCCCTGTCATCACGCCAACCAACAGCCTGCAGTCCCTCCTACCTAAAGATAGAAGGAACCGTGACCATCGGTCAGAGATAGCAGGTAGCATAATTTTCGTCCATCCGCAGCCTCTCTCAGCCCGCCATGCTCGCTTGTGGGTCGAAACAACCCACTTGTTTGCAGTGGCTTTGATAGCAGCGGAAGGGAGTGGCAAAACAGGCTCAGGGCCAATAAAAACAGCCTCTGAGCCCATCCTGGCCAAGGAGTCAGAGGTCTCGTTGCCCGCAATGCCAGCGTGTCCCGGGACCCAAGTCAGCGTCAGACTATTATGTTTTCCAACACAATTTAGCCTGGATTTGCAGGACCTGACTATCGTGGAAGTGGTGGTCGGACTATCCAAGGCCATGAGCGCAGCTTGGCTGTCACTGCAGACACAAATAGATTTGCCTTTCCACCTGTTTTCCACAACAAAGTCCATCACCTCAAGTATCGCATACACCTCCGCCTGAAACACAGACGCATGCAGACCAAGGGCAAAGAACCGACGGGTCCCACAAGATTCCACGAAGACACCAGAAGAGATGATAACACTTACTTCCCTAGTTATTCACAGATCCTCCCACAATTTCCAAACTTCAACTTTCCAAAGTGCTCCAATTCATAAAAAGCCTAAGATCAGAGTGAAACAGGGGTTAGTACAATAGGTCCTTATGGGTCGCGGTGCTAGTACTCCCTGAAATAATAAACCTTATTCTACTTCCCTACGTGAGGCTCACAAGTCACTGTTAGAATAGGAATAGTTGAATTTCCGACTATCAATGTCAGCGGTGGCACGAAACAGTTAAGCATCCTTCCATGTATACCAGTTGTATTTCTTCTGCTTTAACTGTATTACGACCAAACTAAATGCAGGGAGATAATTTGGAATTTATTGACTCCGTCCTTTAATTTGCGAGTATTGAAAATTAAATTTACTAACACATGTACATACTTCAATGCCCACATCCTAGCGTTTAGTTTGGAAACGAATACCTTCGTTTTTGGCGTTTTCTTTTATTTCCTAATTTAGTTCTCTATTTTTAACCGCCCTAACCTAAACTAACCATAATCCTTTATTTCACGCACAATTGGCGCTGGTTCCTATGCTTCACCACCTACACCTATGCACCTAAATATATAAGCAAGAGATCTGGTTCTTCAGCACTTTGCAGAATTCTCACAATGTCCAGAAACGCATCGTATATCTTTGCTCTAAATCCTCGTACTCACGTGTAACTATTTTCGTCCTTTTAGTCATTACGCACTTTAAGATTTAGCAGCGTATTTTCGGTAACAGTAATTTTATAGTATGAAGCTTTCTCGATTCTTATGTTTGTGCCTTTCAGATGGATTTTGTAACTATTGAAGCGATTTTCGTAGAATTTAAGAAAAGCCGTCCTGTAGTCTGGATAATTTACAGCCTAGATATGCACCCCCAATGAAAGATATAAGTCAATTTTCTGCTTTCTGGGATTTTTTCATCTCCAGAAATAAATGGAGGGGGAAATCCAACTTTTTGATTCGTACACTATCCTTACCAGTGTTTCTCAGACAGTCTTATTACTTATTCAAGTAAACTGTTTATATTTCTTCAGTTATTGTGGGAAAGATGTAAATATGCCCAAGGATAGGGCCAATGCTTAGGACATTCCTTCATAAAACACTTCACGTTTAATCGTATTTGAAGATGTGTTCCTAAATTCCTATTATCTCTAGATATATTTATAGTTATTTGATTAGTAGGTAGACCAGTAGCTTTCCCTGTTTTTTGCCCATATAGAAGAAGGGCACAGTAGAGAACATATGAAAATGAAAGAGGAGTCCAAAGAAGCTTACCCACCAAACTTCCCTATACCAGATTTACTTGATCTTCCATTAAACCCCCCGTGGGTCATATATGAATGTTCAGTCGTATTGTTCAGAGCAGTTCCCTGTCTCAGACGAGTTGCCTGTTTCAGATCAGCTCCCTGTCTCAGACGACTTCTCTGTTTGAGACGAGTTCCCTGTTTGAGACGAGTTCGCTGTTTCAGATCAGTTCCCTGTTTGAGACGAGTTCCCTGTTTCAGATCAGTTCCCTGTCTCAGACGAGTTCCCTGTTTCAGACGAGTTCGCCGTTTCACATCAGTTCCCTGTTTGAGACGAGTTCCCTGTTTCAGATCAGTTCCCTGTCTCAGACGACTTCTCTGTTTCAGATCAGTTCCCTGTCTCAGACGAGTTCCCTGTTTGAGACGAGTTCGCTGTTTCAGATCAGTTCCCTGTTTGAGACGAGTTCCCTGTTTGAGACGAGTTCGCTGTTTCAGATCAGTTCCCTGTTTGAGACGAGTTCCCTGTTTCAGATCAGTTCCCTGTCTCAGACGACTTCTCTGTTTCAGATCAGTTCCCTGTCTCAGACGAGTTCCCTGTTTGAGACGAGTTCCCTGTTTCAGATCAGTTCCCTGTCTCAGACGACTTCTCTGTTTCAGACGAGTTCGCCGTTTCACATCAGTTCCCTGTTTGAGACGAGTTCCCTGTTTCAGATCAGTTCCCTGTCTCAGACGAGTTCCCTGTTTCAGACGAGTTCGCCGTTTCACATCAGTTCCCTGTTTGAGACGAGTTCCCTGTTTCAGATCAGTTCCCTGTCTCAGACGACTTCTCTGTTTCAGATCAGTTCCCTGTCTCAGACGAGTTCCCTGTTTGAGACGAGTTCGCTGTTTCAGATCAGTTCCCTGTTTGAGACGAGTTCCCTGTTTGAGACGAGTTCGCTGTTTCAGATCAGTTCCCTGTTTGAGACGAGTTCCCTGTTTCAGATCAGTTCCCTGTCTCAGACGACTTCTCTGTTTCAGATCAGTTCCCTGTCTCAGACGAGTTCCCTGTTTGAGACGAGTTCCCTGTTTCAGATCAGTTCCCTGTCTCAGACGACTTCTCTGTTTCAGATCAGTTCCCTGTCTCAGACGAGTTCCCTGTTTGAGACGAGTTCCCTGTTTGAGACGAGTTCGCTGTTTCAGATCAGTTCCCTGTTTGAGACGAGTTCGCTGTTTCAGATCAGTTCCCTGTCTCAGACGAGTTCCCTGTTTGAGACGAGTTCGCTGTTTCAGATCAGTTCCCTGTTTGAGACGAGTTCCCTGTTTGAGACGAGTTCGCTGTTTCAGATCAGTTCCCTGTTTGAGACGAGTTCCCTGTTTCAGATCAGTTCCCTGTTTGAGACGAGTTCCCTGTTTCAGATCAGTTCCCTGTCTCAGACCCACTCCCAGGTTCAGTCCAGTTTTCTGCTCACCATGAAAGATGGCTTCTATCCATGCACTGGTAACTCACTGGTCACTCGCTGACAACAAAAATTGGCTTATTTGGAATGTCGTAGTACATCTCTTGCGAGACACGAGTAAATCTCTTTAGAAAATAGAGGGAAGTTCAAATCGTGTACCCAATACAAAGCCTAAATCAGCTTCTTAAAGATGGTAGAGTCTTTTCCCGTGCTTTGACTGATTGCATATTCATAGTGCTTAGGTGAGGAGTGTGAAGCTAAATGAGAGGCCCGATTTCAGATCTATCTATTGCATACGTAATCGAAACCAGTTCCTATATTTGATTCACAGACAAAATCAATTGCAATATATGCGATCAAATTCTGGAGGGGCTCGAACTGATTGACGACGAATGCGATGTCTTTGGTATACACATGGTAAAGATACAAGATCCACAATTGGCGAAGCGATATTCGATTAAAACATTCCCTGCTTTAGTTTATTTCCGGTAATAATTTTGAAGTGTATTTTTGAATTAAAGCTCCACAAATATTAATAAAACGCCAATTGCATCGATAGAAATGGCAATCCACTGCTCTTTGAGGGCGACTTACAGAACGAACAGTCTGTGCTGGAATGGCTCATCGATGACGACAATCGCGAGTTGGCCGATGAGATTGAGGAAGTGAACGAGCGCATGCTGGAGCGTCTGATGTCGGAGTCGACTTTGCTGGTGGTGTTCTTCTGTAAACAAAAAATATATTTATAGAAATAGTCGTGGGTAGAAAGGAAATGAACTTGTTTACTCGTATGCATTGCAGATGATGAAGAGTGCGCTGAGTGTGAGGAAATACTGGAGGAGTTGGAAGAGATCGATGGTGAGGCGGATATGTTCGGCATTGATTTTGTGAAAATTGCCAGCATTGAGGCGGCGAAGAAATACGATGTTGTCAATATTCCCTCGCTGGTTTACTTTAGGTTCGAGGAATAAATCGTGGAATAAAATCAGTCCTATATAACATAAAAACTCCCGGGGAATATATTCGTAGTGAAGTGCAAGTGGTGCAAAGCAGTTTCCCCTGGTGGTTTTTATGAATAATAGTACTGCAAAAGTTTTATGTTCCATTGATGATTGCTAACGTTATATTTAAATTCACAGAAAACAAGTTCCTGTGTTGTATGATGGCGATTTGCATCAGCACGAGAAAATCATTACATGGCTGACATCGCAGGATGTGTTTGAAATAAAAAACGAAATCGAGGAGGTTAACCGTAAAATGCTGGACAAACTGCTGGAAGAGAACGAATTTATCACCGTATTCTTCTGTGAGTGTTGCAACGTAATTGATTCCTCATTTAGAAAAACTGTTGTGATAAAATTGTTTTTGGAAATCCTTGCAGATGAGCACAATCAACAGGACAGCACTGCCGCACTCGAGAAGCTGGAAAACATTGACAGCGAAACGGATAACTTGGACATTACGTTTGTGAAAATGGCCGACTCGAGGTACGCCAAGAAATGGGGCGTCACTAAACTGCCAGCTATGGTTTATTTCAGACGAAGATTCCCTAGCATCTATCGCGGTAAGTTCACTAGTTCCAAAAAACAAGTAAATTGATTATGGAACTTATGTATTTTACAGGAGACCTACTTTCCGAAGATGAGGTCCTGGAATGGTTACGCAAAAATCGTTTCCGCCAACCCGAACTGAATATTTTCATGTACGCACTGATAGCTTTAGCCGTCGGGTTCGTCATGTACACTGCCTTCCTGCTGCAATGCTTCAAGCCAGCGCCACCGCCGCCACCGCAGCATCCGAAACAGTCGTGATAACCTAAATTACCAATCTTTATCATAAATCATAATTGAAAATTTTAAGAAAAGAAAAGAAAAATAGTAAAAATCGGCAAAATCAAAAAAAAAAAATGTAAACTGGAATTAAAAGAAAAAAATTACCACCGACACAATCATCCAAGGTGGCGCACACCTACGCCAATTCGTCTAAATTAGACGCATTAAACAAACAATTAGGGAAGGCAACTTGGCGCAGCAGCAAGGAAATGTCGACTGCAACTACTTCTAAACGAAACTTTGATACATGCTTCCATTCTGAATTCAGACGCTGAATAATCTCTCAAACACTATAAGCAACTCTTCACGAACACACACGCACTCACACACACTCAAACACACACACACATATATACATACACTCTGTACGCAGAATACTCGAATATATTAAATTTTATCACAACTTAACTACAAAAGTTTAAAGGTTCTTCTTACATCATTGAATTTCATTTATTGACTTCCTTTTGATAAATGTAAATTATGTATTTGTATAGCAATTACGATATATAAATTTAATTAAATTAAATTTTTACGATAAACTTAATTGTATTTATTAAATAAATTTTGGATGATAAAAATTTAAAACTTATGATTTTTAATGGCCAACACAATTCCTGGTATACTTATACATATAAAAGGCTTACTCACACAGTTGTTGGGGTACCCCTATTCTAACGCATTATTTATAGTTTAACAGTCTCCGACTAATACTCGTGGCGAGCAGACACAAGTGTATACTCCGGTTTCTTTCTGAGTTTTTTTCTCAAGTTTTTGCATACCGTTCGCGGTTTCACTTCACATTATCTTTACTACGGTTCGTACTTGTATTTTTACACAATAAATACTTTCCATCAAGTGAATAGTGTACAACTCCATAAAGTAGATCATGGCCCCCGGGCCCCCCTCCGTCGAAGGCAACCGTTTCGCTTTACTTGCGGACGGCCCTGAGACAAAAAAAAAGAAACGGCACAACCTTAGTTCCTCCATCACCTTCCCCGATCTCCCAAAAACCATCCAGGCTAATCCCAAATTCATTGTTGTAGCTTCTGCTGATGAAAAAACTCCGTTGTCAAACTTCTCCTGTTTCTCAGTGCAAAAATCTCTTCAGCTCATTAGCAAAGACATCACCTCCATCTCAGAGCTTCGTGACGGCACATTGCTGCTTCTAGTCAAAAACCAAACGATAGCCGAGAAATTTTTATCAGCTAAAACACTACATGGACTATGCCCAATTAAATGCACATTGCACAACTCCCTAAATTATACAAAGGGTACAGTATATGCGCCCTATTTAAATACTGTGTCAGACGAAGAAATCGTTCGTGAACTAAGTTCCCAAGGAGTCGCTTCCATCCACAAATTCCTAAAAATCACGGAAGGTAAAACACACCCAAGCGGAGTTATACTCTTAACGTTTGATTTATATCACCTTCCTGACAAAATTGATATTTCCTGGCATACAGTAAAGATAAGGGAGTACATTCCCAGTCCAATGCGTTGCAAATCGTGTCAGAAGCTGGGACATACAGCTAAACGCTGCAAAGGAACCCCTGCTTGTGCGAACTGTGCCCTCCCACCACATACTCCCATTAATTGCTCCCGCACTTTCTGTGCTAACTGTGCAGAAGATCACCCTTCTTCTTCCAGAAACTGTAAAAGGTTCATCCAAGAAAAAGAAATTCTGCACATAAAAACAAAAAACAAATGCACAATACGGGAAGCCAGGCAAATTCATAGAAACCAAACACCTTTAAATCCCTCTGTACATACATAGCTATGCTTCCGTACTTTCCTCTTCTAACATAAAACACACTAC
Source organism: Clusia tigrina (assembly GCA_920105625.2). Classification (NCBI taxonomy): domain Eukaryota; kingdom Metazoa; phylum Arthropoda; class Insecta; order Diptera; family Clusiidae; genus Clusia; species Clusia tigrina. The sequence goes on from OV050030.1 coordinate 426,538,852, forward strand.
TCCAAAAAATCAAACAGAAACAAAACTAAACGAAAACAATGAAACCACAAACCATACAACAAATAAAGTAAAAATTACTCCCACAACAGAACTAACCGCTACTAGTAAAAAAACAACTACTTCAACCAGCTTCTCTCTCGAATCCAACAACAGCAATAAACAAACCAGTTTTAGTAGTTTCTTAACACACAAAGAAACAAAAAATGACAACGCTTCAAACACCTCTACTTCCAACACTTCATCTCTCATTAAAAAACCATCTCTTAACCATTTTACCAATTCTTCTCTTGAATCCAAAAACAATAATACACTACCCATTTTTAATTCTCTTCGAAATATAGATAATTATTCATCCAAAACAACACACAAAACTCTTCTTTCGTCTGACGAAGAAGAATAATAAAATAAACAACGCATTTTTTGCTTTTTTATTTCTCCATTTGGTACTCAATAAATGAACCTTAAACTCTTACAGTGGAACATAAAAGGACTCGTAAACAACTACCACGAATTACAATTGTTAATAAAAGACTTTAACCCGGACATAATTGCGCTACAAGAAACACACATCCCGTTTTCAACAAATAATACAATAGTACCAAAACAATATGTAGGGTACTTTCATAACTTGACAACCAACACTACTTCTAAACAAGGCGTAGGTTTCCTCATAAAAAAACACATCCCTCACAAACTGGTTTCAGTTAATTCTCTTCTAGCAACACACATAATCGAAATCAATATTGGCATAATTTTCAATATAATCAATATGTATATCCCCCCATGTCAAAACTTCACTTCGCAAAATTTACATTCTATTACACGCTCCATAAATACACCCTACATTATAGTAGGTGACTTTAATTCATGGAGTCCGCTATGGGGATCAAGAATTTCCAACCAACGAGGAAGAATCTTGGAGGATCTTATTTTATGTGAAAGTTTAATAGTCTTAAATGATGAGTCGCCTACGCATTTTTCTACTCATAAAACCTTTTCACACATAGATCTCAGCATATGCTCCTCACAAATTGCTCCTAAATGTTCTTGGAAAATTTCTGAATATTTGCACGGAAGCGATCATTTCCCGATCTTCATAGAAATAAATTCTAAATTCAATATAGAAAAAAGTAAAATAAAACCAAAATTTAAAATAGACCTAGCCGACTGGACTCTTTTTAACTCAATTTGTGAGAAACAGTTTCCAACCTGCGTTCAATCCAGTAATGTGAACAAAGATGCTGCAAAAATACAAAAAATCATCCGTAGTGCCGCAAATGTAGCTATACCCCAGTCTAAAGGAAATGTAGTTAAAGCTACTTTTCCTTGGTGGAGTACCCACTTATCCAACCTGCGAGAGGAAAAACAAAATTCATGGTACAGATATAAGAGACATATAAGTGTACCTAATCTAATCTTATACAGGAAAGCCAATGCTGTTTTCAGAAAAGCAATCAAAAACTCCAAAGCAGATTGTCTCGAAAAACTCACGGAAAATATAAACCCGCAAACCAGCCCCAAAAAAATCTGGTCCAACATTAGGGGCCTTGTAGGAGGCAAGCAACTTGAAAAAATAAAAACAATAAAAAATGGTGCGAAACTATTATCCAAATCCACAGACATAGCTAATTTCTTTGCCACATCATGGTCTAACCTCTCGCAGAACCATAACTTTCACCCACACTTTAGAATTGAAAAAAACACAGCACTTCAAACCCAATATAAACCCAAAAAATTATCTACCTCAGCCAAACAAATAGAATCAAATATAACCATAGTAGAATTCGAGTCCGCCCTATCCAATGCTAAGAGCAAAACTCCTGGTTTTGACCGTATATCGTACCAAATGTTGAAACACTTACCCAAACACGCAAAAATTACAATCATAAATTTATACAATAACATCCTTGAACAAGGCATTTACCCCCAAAATTGGCGAACAGCTGAGGTTGTTCCCATCCCAAAACCCAATAAAAGCAAGTATGAGTTTAATGGTTTCAGACCTATATCCCTATTACCTTGCACCGGAAAAATACTCGAGAGAATAATAGCTAAAAGAATAATGTGGTTTATATCAAAAAACAATTTAACGAGTCATAACCAAGTAGCTTTCAAGCGAAAACAAAGCACAATTGATGCACTGCTTCACTTTGAACATTACGTTACAACTTCACTTTCCACCACAAACCATGTTACCGTTTTAGCTACTGATTTTCATAGAGCCTTTGACCGCATAGGAATACATGTTGTCCTTCAACAACTGGCGACCTGGGGTATAGGAAAGAAAATTTTTAATATAGTCAGAGCTTTCTTATCAAACCGAAAAATAAGAGTTAGAGTTAATACAGAACTATCAAATACATACCCCCTCGTCAATGGCATACCGCAGGGTTCCCCCCTATCGGTTGTTCTATTTATTATTGCATTCGACCAATTCAGTAAATTACTCCATGGATACAAAAATATCCAACACACAATTTACGCAGACGACGCCATTATATTTTCTAAAACAAAAGATCTCGATACTATCAAATCTACTTTCACAAAAATACTTAATGAAATTACAAATTGGGGCAACTTCTCTGGCGCCAAACTATCTGTTAGTAAATGTAAAATACTACATATATGTAAGAAAACCAAATGTAATTGTTTTAGCCTTAAATATGATAATGTAAATATTGAACTTGTAAAACATCTGAGAATTCTTGGTGTTATTTTTGATAATAAGTTTAACTTTAAGGAGCATTGTTTACAGTTAAGAAAAAGTCTAGCTACCCGCCTCAACATTATTAAATACCTAACATCCAAACACAGTTTAATACACATTTCAACATTAATTAACATCACCAGAGCTCTCATACTTTCAAAACTAGATTACGCATTGCCAATTTATGGATGGTGTTCTCAAAAAAACCTAAAATTTTTGGAAGCCCCTTACAACACAGCTGTTCGCAGGAGCATCAGCGCCTTTCCAACGTCACCTTTAAAAAATATATTCGCTGAAGCTGGGCTACCATCTATTCAACAGCAATTATCGATGTCAACATCAAAACTCATCCCTAAACTCTTCATTACTAACAACAGAGTACTGCACAAAGACATAATGGAGGTTGTCAAGCACAAACGGCAATATAAAATTAAATCCATAATTCGTAGATGTGTCCAACTCTCCAAAAACCTTGACTGGGATATAAAAGTCTGTCAAACTAAGCGACAAAGTGAACCACCTTGGAATATAAAAGATTGCTCCTTCGCATTGAATTTACTGCAATATCCAAAAACCGTTACCGATCCCAAAGTTTATAGACAACTTTTTACAGAAACGGCAAGTGAATATATAAACAAAAAATGGAGCCTACTCTATACAGACGGATCAAAAGGAACTCTTGGCACATCATTTGCTGTAGTTCACCACAACGGAAATTTAATTACGTCAGGATGTCTTCCTCCTTTTAGCTCTGTATTTACTGCCGAAGCTTTTGCTGTTAAATGTGCCATCGACTTTGCTCACAAAAATAAAGGAAACTTCCTCATATGTACAGACAGCAAATCGACTATTGAAGCCATTCGAAACTTCAATAATGATAGCAGCAGGACCATAAACAATATCCGTAACTCGTGTATTAAATATTCCAAGAAAATAAAAATTATGTGGGTCCCAGGACATTCGGGGATACCAGGTAACGAACTTGCAGATATAGCTGCTGCAGAGTCAATTACGGCTCCAAACTACGTCTTCCAAGTCACAGAAACTAAAGACCTACTGCGACATATAGTATCTCTCCATGTTGCCACGAACTATTGCACTTGGAAAAAATATAAACACTTTTACACCACCTTCAACACAGATGGAATGAAACCATATTATCCTGTAACTTGCTCTCGCCAACAAACAAAAAACTTTGTACGACTCCGCATCGGACACACCAAATGCTCAAACGAGCATTTGCTACGTGGGGAACCGTTACCTAACTGTCAATTCTGTGGGGAATCAATATCCTCGTTACACCTGCTAAATAACTGCCTCAACTTCCAAAAAACCCGTAAAAATATATTCCATAACCAGATTCCAAGTGATTCTCTAAAAGATACATCAAAGAATAACATAACAAAGATCAATAAATTCTTAAAAGAATGCCACATCCAAAATTATATTTAAATACCTAAATAAGTAAATATGTAAAATAATATATTAAAATCGAGTTGAAGGCCCTGGTAGCTATGACTCTTCTTCTTAAATTAGTTATAATAATTTATTATTGTGATTAATCCTTTTAAATTAAAAATTAAATTAATTATAGTTTAAGTTGATATTACTGCATCGTAGACTTCGTCGAGGAAGGAACACTGCTTTATTCTTCAAGGCTACATCGCAATGGCACGTTAGGTCGGTCGCGCGTTTACCGGCGTTAATCCGCGTTCACGATATTGTTTGAATAACGCATGAGGTATTCGTTCGTAAAACAAAATAGCGCGTTTGCTCACGCACTGAATTTATGAAGTTTTCTTCACGAACGTCATTTTTGCAAATTTTAAATAAAATGCCAATTGTTTGGGTAATTGGAAATATTTTTGTTAAGAGTATTGCAGAACTTTTTGGAAGAAAACGGCTAAAATAGCAGCATTGCTTGTCAAACGCACGACCGACTAGAAACTTGCGCTAGTCGGGCGTTTTGAACGCGTTTACGATATTTGTAAAAATTACATTATTTCTACTGTAACTGTCAAACGCGCCATTGTGATACAGCTTTCAAACTTATGATTTTTCCGCTCGCAGAAATAACTAGAGAAATTATTTTTTTACGGTTAAGTTTTGAAGCATTCTCTCACTACGTTTGGAATTGATCCCGATGTGTTTCTTAAATCAAGCTTCATTCTATTAACTAGGCGTGATCTTTTTCTTCTCATAAAGGAGTCACAAATTTCATAAATTTACGTTTCAAGGCACAGAAAGTTGACGCGCCACTTTGCTCCATAGTAGCCTCAAATGAGATTCGGTAGGACGTCAACATTTCTAATATTGATGATCGCTACTTCTCGTATCTTTTCGGCTTAAATGTAACATTTGCTCTTTATTGAATGAGATAACAGTCTACGATATTAAAAATTCATATTACCTCCCCAGAGAACAAAATTAATAGCTGCATATACCTACCACGGCAAGCAATAGGAGTGTACTGTATAAAACATTAGTGGCAGCTACCCTTGAGCGACACCCCAATGTCCAGATCAAGTGTGTTGGAAATGAAGCTATTTACTTATAGATGTTATAGGAGTTATTGAGGTAGGCCCATTCTAAGCCAATATTTATAATTTGAGTTGATATTACTCCATCGTAGACTTTGTTGAAGTCTTCAGACTACAATTGTATTCAATATTTCGTTATTATTTAAACTTTAAAACCGAAGTCCTAGATTGCCAGGCATTGAATGACAATGAAAATGACTTAACAAACTAAAGTATCAATGGTTATAAATAAACCCCTGGATTAGTCCTCGTTGTAGAATACTTAAAGTATTTGTCTGGCTCCTCCATTTGTTTCATATTCCAAAAACGATAAAATTATTAAATATTATACATTCCGGTTGAAAATTTGTATACACAAACGTGCTCATAAACAGTTCCAACAATCTTCTACAAATTTATTTCGTTCTGCTTCTTTACTGCACTTCTGTTTCGTCTCCATTGTAATTAACACTTTCGACAGTTTGTGAGATTCACATTCAGACACATGCAGAGACAAGGATATCTTCCAGTATCACATCCCTAGGATTTTTTCCGTGGTGTTGAGCCCTATTTAGATAATTTAAAAAGTACAATTAAATGTATAAAGTTGAACAGGACATTTTTACCATGCTCGTATTTGTTAGACTCCTTTATCAAATTCTAAAACATTTTCCAGAAATTACTCGTCAACTTCTATTGAATTACACTATTTGGCTTGCCACATATTTGTCGGCAGCTGTAGTACATTGCTATTACTCAGATCAGTGAAGCACCTTAATTTTATTTTTAAACAAATTCACATTTCCTTTCTCATATAAAAATAATAATAAAAGCCCATATGACTTTGACTGTTGTCAGCTGTTTTCTTTGTTTTTCTATGCTACGATTTTCTGAAGCTCAATCATGGTGCAAAGCTAGGTAGTGGGTGAAAGAAACTGTATCTTATATCTTAAGGGTACTTTATAAATTCACTGAATTCTCCTTTTATATCTTTCTCATGTAACCCTACGTCTCCACGGGCAATTTTTGATGGCATAACATCTGTCAAATTTGATTGCAATGGTTGGCAATATTTTAATGGTGGGCATTGCGATGTTATGCCATTGTCATTTTGAAAATGCCGTCAAGCAATCTAGTTCGCTGTACCCACGCTTGAAAAAATTTTTTATTTATACAATGAAGAGGAAAAAAGAAGGAAACAAAAATTCTGGGTGAATCCTTTATTACAAAGAATGCAAATGCACAGTCTCCATTCATTTTAGCGTTTTTATTAATTTAAAAGATGCGGTAAAACGAAAATGTCCGACGATGCTTCCACTGTGAGCGTCACGAAAAAATGAAAAAAGCCTGTCAAACAAACAAAATGACAACTAAATGCAACACAGCACGTTGGCAATTTATGGCATAACATATTTCATAACATAAATTGACAACTTGAAGCAATTTGGAGTCTCCATTGGCAATTTGCTTGAAATTGCCAATGGCATACCATCAAAAATTGCCCGTGGAGACGTAGGGTAAAACACAGCAGTTCACAAATGAAAAAGCGCACATAGACATGGAGAACTGCTGGGCATTTATGCTAAATTCAGCAGCAATATCCCATTGAATTACTGAAATATTGAAATTTGGTATTTTAAAACTTTTTGTAATACAAATAGGAAATTTCGATATAATTTTTAAATGTATGGCGCCCTTCCGAATAAAGGAATACAAAAGCAACAAATCAATTTACATTCCCCCCCCCCCCCCCTTATTTTATGGTAATGTTAACGTTAGTAAATACGTAAATGCATGCAAATAAACAAATTGATATACGATCTCATTTGAAAATAACATAATTTTTCGTGTAACTAACCCTACGTCTCCACGGGCAATTTTTGATGGCATGCCATTGGCAATTTAAAGCAAATTGCCAATGGAGACTCCAAATTGCTTCAAGTTGGCAATTTATGTTATGAAATATGTTATGCCATAAATTGCCAACGTGCTGTGTTGCAATCAGTTGTCATTTTGTTTGTTTGACAGCCATTTTTCATTTTTTCGTGACGCTCACAGTGACAGCATCGTCGAACATTTCAGTTTTACCGCATCTATTAAATTAATAAAAACGCTAAAATGAATGGAGACTGTGCATTTGCATTCTTTGTAATAAAGGATTCACCCAGAATTTCGGTTTCCTTCTTTTTTCCTCTTCATCGTTAAATAAAAAATTTTTTCAAGCGTCGGCACAGCGAACTAGATTGCTTGACGGCATTTTCAAAACGACGATGGCATAACCATAAAAATATTGCCAACCATTGCAATCAAATTTGACAGATGTTATGCCATCAAAAATTGCCCGTGGAGACGTAGGGTAAAGTCTTCTTGTGATGAATATCTACTTTTCTAAAATGATTTAGAAAATACGATATATGGCATAAATTGAGAAATGAAAAACCTCTTTTCTACAACCGCTACCTATATTTGCACCATGTGTGAAGCGCTTTCTCTCTTTTTGTTGTTTTTTCATATTGTAGGTCGCTCGCCTGCAGGTACTGAGAAAATAATAGAAATGCAAGTGCAGTACGCGTAAACCAGGGGATTGGAAAACAACGTTTATAATTCAGTGTGTCGTTGCCATCGCCATCGTTACTATTTTATTAAATTTTATTTAATTTGCCTCAAACTGAAGTAAATAAATTGAATACATAAATAAATTGTGGAAAATAGTGTACAAATTGTATTAAAATTGTGTTAATTGTGTAAAGAAACAAGCAAGTGTGGCGCATATTGCAAAAACGACTCTTAGAGAGGTAAGCAAAAAAGGAAAGTACTTGTTTTGGTTTTCTAGTTTCTATAGAAAGCTGTTTAGTTATTTATGTTGAATTTTATATTGTTTGTGAGTCTCAGGAAAAACATTCAATTCGCATATGCTAGAAATGTTAAAAATCAATTCGTTCGTCTAACCTGAACGATTGTCTATTTTTAGACAAATGCCTGCTATGCTTGGCTATGCTTTGGTTTGTTTGCCTTGAACTCACAGCGCCAACGATTATGCTTGGAAGGTTCTATTCCATGGAAGCTGCCGCAGCTTCTATGGAATAGGCTAATATATGTATAAAAAAAGCACATATTTTTGAAAGACTGCACTCCCCCAGAGGTACATACATATATCAAATATTTTGCACTTTATTGTTGGAACGCCAGCCTCCTATGGAATTCGAAATCAATAATGGTTATGTACGCTTGTTTGTGTATGCATGCATTCATGCATACATTTGCTTTGGTGGAGCATTCTTACCTGCTACTGCCGAATCGATTTATTCATGCTTGTTCGTTCAGTTTCCTATGTGTCAACTACTCACCCAAGGTCATAAATTTACATAATGAGGTTAAAACGTGGTTCTGGTTCACTGAAAACCCGATTGGCGGCTAAAAAAATTGTCCAATATGAAAACATCAAATAAGTTTGAGCATAAATTTGAAAGTGTGTTTAATATTATTTAATATTAATAATTATTGGTTCCTATTTCAAAGCACAATGTAGGTCAGCTAAGATTGTTGCGACTAAGGTCAGGAACAGACTTGATTGCATGCTGTGGATTTGTTTTCGTCTTGGTGCGGTAACTTACAGAGGAACTTGACCTTTCCGGTTTGTGTTTGGAGTTCTTGAAAAATGTTGTAATTTCTGACCATGTCCATAGGTAATATACATATGTATGTGTGTGATTTCCTCTATCACGCGTGGTATGGGTGTGTGGAGGTATATTAGTGAAGGTAAAAGCGGCGGTTGCGCGTTTTAATTTTGTTTTTATTTTATTTCATAATAAACACACTTATGTAAATATGTACATATATGTATATATGTCTATATATTTTTTGTTCAATTGCTTGTGATCTGCTATTTATACAAATGTGGGCGCATATAAATTTTTCAAAATTTATTGAAACACCAATTGCAAATTTTTGACGCAATACAATTTATTTAAATTATTTGGTACATGTAGGAAATTATAATGTGCTATTATTTCCATAAGTGGCGTTCATTTTAAGTGTAGCATCCTTTAAGATCAATTGCCTGTAACACCAAGACAATGAATGCATGTTGCAAAAAAACAGCACAGTGTAAACACGTATTCATGGATATAAATGCTTGTATACACACTCATGCATGTATATGCAGTGACTACAAAGTCCCTGCAGTAAATTTTTAAACTGAATAAAAGCATTCAACTTGACTGAATGAATTATTAAAATAATCTAGATTCTAAACAAATTATACTGCACCTTAAAATATAAAATATATGTTGCAAGGCATTAGAGAAATTGTCCTTATTTTTTGTTTTAAGTTTATCAATAAAAGTAATTCTGGCTAAAAAATACTGTAAACAACATTGCACAAAGGAACCTTCACGATGCAACATTTGCTGAGAAGTTTTTCTTAATATTGTAAATAAATTCCTAAGTATGGTACAAAATCTATTGCGTTACTTATCAAATTAAAATTGTTTAATTCATCCCTCAATTGTTGCGGTGTCATGTAGTTTATAAACAATTTTCTTCATTACTGTGACTGCTGTTAATTTGAATTTCGGTAACTAGAAGCAATAGGCAGAAAAAGAGAGGCAAAAGATAAAATATTGTATGAATTACTTATATACAAGCCATTTTATTTCTCTTAATATATTTGCACGTCCTTTGCTAGTCTAGTAGATGAATATTTTAAAATTTAAATTTTTAATCTTTCAATTATCGAATTGTTTTTGTGTCTTATATTTATTTATGTATTTATTAACTGCTTATATCCTATGTAAAGTAAAATATAAACTTGTTTTTTTTAAAGCTATAGCTAATAGGCCTTAAGCTAACTTAAATATTAATATAGGGGGAGTACATATGTATGTATCTGTGTGAAGAGATTAGTGTAAAATGTATAATTAGTGTGAGTATACAGAGTAGCGTTGATTATATTGTTATAGGAGATGTAATATGTTTTTTTTTTTTAGGAAATTGATTATTGCATTGATGTTGTCTTGGTTAGATAGTGAAAGGATGTTAGTGAGGTGTCTTATATATTCATTGCTGTTTCATTAATATTGATTATTGGCAGAATAAACAATTCGTTTTTTTTTAATTTTTGAGCAAATCTGCCATCATAACGATATTATTAATCCTGAATTTTACTCCATACCGTTATATAACTATCAACCGCATAAGAACGATATGTATAGAGTTAAAGATAGATGGCTTCGATTTGGTCAGTCCAACTTAACCAACCGCTTTACCACCAAATTCTCAATGGCTCATACCCCGTATACTGCCAATACTGCAGCGCTCCGGCACTAACAATAGACCACAATGACAACAATGATGCGTTAAATTTAACTACATCAGATCAAAAATATTCTCAAACTTAATTCCCTCAAATTCCGTGAATTCCGATGCCATCTGCAAATTCTACAATTTATGTCAAACAAATATTTTAAAAACTATATAAGTTTTAATTAGTATTAGTATAAGCGAGCTAAAGCCCTGACAGTTAGTGCTCCTCTGAATTTCTTAACCTCATCTTTCCATCTTAGGTCAGAACATAATAATATTGTTCTATTCTACTAAGTATTGCTCTATTGACTTTTTGAGTATATCGTCCACTTTTTGGTACCATATGGAAGAGTATAGGTGTACAATATTCTGGTTATAAAAGTCCTTATTTCACTATTTTACCAACTAATCAATATTGTACCAGTTTTAAGAAGTGAACAGTTTTAAACTAGTTTATATTGTAACAGTTTTAAACTACTTCTACAACCATTGTTTATTGTTCCAAAAATTGCTTGTACGGCAGGCTGAAAATATGTTGAAGACGAGAAAGAGTGACAATTACTGATGCCGCACAACGAAGTGTTCCACTATGCCCGGCTTAGTCACTTTCACTGCAGGGGCTATCGTCACGAAAAGTTTGTTTTTAAATCCGGTTTCTATGCTAAATGTTGTGATAATTCTAACGCATCTAATAAAAAAAAGTCTGATGCAGAAATATGACCATAACTAATAATAATAATGCTAACTTTATTATTATAAATTATAATTTATATTTATAGTTTTTTTCATATAAATGTAGCTACGGTCGCTTGCTTGCACAGAGAGAGTATTAATGGTTGTATTCATTGCCAATTTAGCGCATCAGTTATAGTGCAGAAGGACATAAAGCAGAAACGACAACAGAATCCAGTACATTTGTGACAGAAACTCTAAAATTTAACGACGGAAAATGAGCGTTTGGCGACAGAAACAACTCGCACTTGGAGGCAGAATGCTGAATATATAGCACCAAATATATATGTACATGTACTTATAAGAAACAGCAGAAACATACGTATATTTTGATAGCACTAAGTGTACATGAAATTTATCTGTGTGTGTAATTGTAGCATTCGTGTTCATCTATTGGAATTGAACTTCGCCTGAAAGCATATGTAGTATGTTTCTGGCTCTACCTTACGTTATTGCCTCATGCTAAGTAGAGAGGAGAACTAGATGAGAGCGAGCTAAATGTATATGATTTAAATTGTTGGAATTTTTGTTAGATATGAACAAAATTATGTACTGGAAGTGCATATGGAGAAATTTCTAATTAAGTGTACTCACTCTTTTTCATAATTAAATATTCAATTCTTCTCTCATATTCTTACTACACGTATCTTAATGCAAAAATACTAACTGCAACGAGAGCCATGTGATAAAAATGCATTACATACTCCTAATTATAATTTAATTGCACATATTGTAATCAAATATACGTGCACAATTGTGCTCTGTTTAATTGTCAGCACGCAATAAGCAGAAACTTCCAACGGAAAACCGAGCTATTTTAACCAATTTTAACGCCCACACTTTTTCCGTTCTCGCGCAGTTGGGGTGCGCGTATACTGGCATGAAAAAATATTGAAAACTGAAAGCTTTCGCGTTTCGAATAAACACATGTGCCTTCAGCTATCATTGCTCATTTTTCATAATCACCCCGTTCACTGATGTAAACAAAGTAAATAAACAAATGAAATGTAATACTGGAATATGTTTCTTATTTTCTAGGACTAGCGAGCAATTTTTGGATTTTTATATGTAAATTCTAATATGAAATTAGATGAAATTGTTGCCTGGTAAGTTTGTAATCCCAATTAAATTTCGATATATGTAGTACGTGTATATTTTATATTTTGTTGAATTATTTATACATATTATTTTTATATATTTTTGTCAGGTATCAGAAAAAGATTGGCACCTATGATAAGCAGCAATGGGAGAAAACAGCTGAGCAAAAGATACTCGATGGCTTCAGCAGTGTTACACTGAAAACAGCAAAACTGAAAACGGAACTGATTGACGTTGACTTGGTCAGAGGTTTGTATTATTATCCCCAATTTATACCACCATGGAATACAGTGCTCGTTTCTCGTAATGCTGTTCTCAGTTATCTTTTTTTATATTAATGTCAAAAACCAGAACAATTAGGCTAACAAAATTCGAAAGTGGCTCTATACAGAGTCATGTAATCTGAGAGAGAACATTTTTAAAGTTAAACGAATTGTTTCTTTAAATTCTGGTGCAACTTGAAAGAGTTAAAAATTTGATTAACTGTGACCTGCAAGTAAAATCTTTCCATACATGAATGCCACTTTTGCAGGAGTGTGTGTGTGTGTGCTGTGCTTACAGTAAATCGCTGAGTTTTACATTGTGACGTCAGAAACAAATTTCAGTAAAGGCAGGGAATGATGTTCTGGATATTGATTCCAATATGGTTAAAAGCTGTATGGCGCATTTCCTTCCCACAAAAAGTCATAACTCCCGTTTAATTCAAATTCTGCAATGTCAACAACAACAACAAAAATAGTGCAAATCTCAGCTTATGTATATAATTTAAATCCTTCCAGACCGTATTGTCTTTCTCTTTCATTCGCTTTGTGACTTTTGACAGCGTTCACCTGTAGCGTTCACCGCAATTCACTAAGTCTCATTCACATTCAAGTGTAAATTTTTGTTCAATTGCAGGTTCAACTTTTCCAAAAGCAAAACCAAAACAATCCCTTTTAACTGTGATACGTTTCGCCATATTACGATATCTGTTTTTACCCCTTTATGCACGATGGTGGGTCAAGCAGACATCACCGAGAATCTTTGGAATTCTTTTGTTCCTTTATATAACACAAATGATCAATTGGGCTGTGTATACATTCAATGTAAATCGTTTGGAAGAGTGTGCAGTCGGAGGAGCTAGTTCCAGTACAAGTTCCAGTTACAATGATGTTGCTAATTCTACGGTGACAGCAAAAGCGGAAGGAAATGATGTAGGTGAAAATCAGTTAGAGGAGGTATTTACCTATGAAGTGTTTTGTTTGCTCGTTCCTTATTAATAATGATTTTTTTTACTTATCTTTTTCAGCACATTGTTCCACTGTCTGAGCTTTTAATACCCATGAGTTTGAGTCTTTTATTGAGCCTCATACATTCGCAAATTGTTGCCACTAACACAGCTAGTGGAGCCAAAGTTAAGCGCAGACGCTTTTCGAACACCAGTCAAAATGGCGTCCCTAGGGAGCCACGAGTGCGCAGGCGCAAGAAGCTTGTCAGGTACAATCCGTAAAGTAAATTGATCTGTTTGTTTGCTCTGTACAATTTGAAAAATTTCAGAAATCGCAGTCAAGATGTTGAAGCCGGCGCCCCACTACGCAAACCAATGTCAAATGCCATGAAAAAGCCACAAAAATCCACTCTACACGTGCCATTAGAGTCCATCCCCTTTGAGACTTGCAGCAATACCACCAAGACTTACTCTTCGCCCTTTCCTGCAGACCACACATACGACCAAGAAGTTTTTTTCACCACCTCTACCATACTAAGGAGTCCCTACCAAACCAATGTGGCGTCTGATAAACTAAACCCAGATCTCAAGCTCAAGAGCGTCCCACCCTCCGCTACAATTGACGCTGTCGGCAACAGCACTGATTGTTTGACTGATAATCCTACTAGTTATTTTAAGAAAGTGAACTGGCATTCTCCCATACACAACTACGCCACGGACACGCAAGAGAAGCAACAACAAACTTCGCCCCAGCAATTGTCATCGAGCACCACCAGCGAAACGAACACTCCCAGCAATCCGGGTGACGAGGGGGCAGTGGGTGGCAGTAGTAGTAGCAGCTCTTCTGTTACTCCCAACAAAACAGTCCACATCATGGATAGTGTGGAAGAATTTTACGAAGATCTCATCAATCGCACTGATATGGTGGCCGAACAAGCCAAAGCAAAAGATATCACGGACAATCCCAGCAATGTTGCTGGTAATAGACGCACAATAGGAGAGGATGATGGCTTCGAGAGTTTAAATGGGAAGAGCTCGAGCGGGGAGGACACCATCAACCCCACAGTTTTGCCTACCACATCAGCGGTAGTGATGAAAAATCAAATGCGTCTGCGCTTAAACACGCCCAACTATTTGGTGGGAGGCAAATTAGAAGAAACTGAGGTAAGTACATCATTTGTGATGACAATATTGTTTAAAATTCAATTGTCCTTTAAATACAGTCGAAAGCCTCAACAAGCTTTCGTCACAAAGTGCCTCTATCGTCCGAATCGGAGTACGAGAAGAATCGCTTGACCTGCCCCACCACCACAGGCGATGCCGCATATCAGAAGACAAAGAAAACGCAAACGCGCGTACTACAGCCAAGCAGCGAGGAAACCGATGAGGAAGGTGACGACGGTGACATAGTGTCTACTCCCGCGTCTGCGAGCACCAACTGCCCTTATAATGAGTGCACTACTTCGGCAACCGAGTGGCTAGGAGTCACCACAAATAGTATGAGGATTGTTTTAAAAATCCCCCCCACCTTTTATATTTAATTTGTTTTTGT
Source organism: Clusia tigrina (assembly GCA_920105625.2). Taxonomy (NCBI): domain Eukaryota; kingdom Metazoa; phylum Arthropoda; class Insecta; order Diptera; family Clusiidae; genus Clusia; species Clusia tigrina. The sequence goes on from OV050030.1 coordinate 426,553,971, forward strand.
GCTTCCCACAGGTGAGGAATGCACATATAGCTCCGATTTGGATAACTCTGATGCTTTTAAAAATTACAAAAACTCGGACGAAGATGGCTATGATTTGGATTTCACGCCAACAACCATTTTGAATCCACATGGCACGGAGAGAAGTAATAATGAACACGATAAATCAATGAAAGGAGCAGTGGCGGTGGTACCAAACAGAAAATTAAGCTATCTTTGATACAGAAGCGGGTGTGCTTCGTTTGTTAAACCGACACTAAATCATTTAAATAACAGAATCAAAATGTGATGCTAATATTTAAGTGTCGTTCACACCACGCCACTGCGACATCATTGTGAATTATTTTGAACATTTCAAACCAAATTATTCCTAATTCCAGTCAGCTGCACGATCTGGGATCATCGCGATATAAAAAAGGCGCAAATGTCAGTGCTCGAAATATCCTCCTGCATCATCGAGCGTGTGGAGTCAATGCCGGAGACAAATGATTACATTTACTTTGGCATTGGATTTTCAATACTGCTATCATTGATTCCGTGTTTTTGCCGCTTGTGTGATGTGCGTTTGTTAAGTTCCTAGCAATTATCATTTTACTCACGCCTCAGTTCCAAGTACTCAATTCAATTCTGAATTTTAGGTCACCATTGATGCCGATAGGACGAGCGAAATAAACTACTTAGAAATGCCGATGTTGCTGTGGGAGAAGGCTTCTTTTTCGTTCCTTGCCATACTGCGCTTCGCTTTCGGACACACACAATGGGAGCGGACAGTGCTGATTATTGGCTGCATGCAGCGTTTATTTCTGACCATGATTTTGTTCATCATTTTCGCCGTAGCGGAAAGAACCTTTAAACAAAAGTTAGTCTGGCTACGACAATTTCATGGATCAATCAGACAGCAATTGTAAATTTGGCTTTATTTAAATTTTAGATTCCTGTACGCGAAGCTATTCTCGCATTTAACATCCTCGCGTCGGGCTCGTAAATCTGATTTGCCACATTTCCGCTTGAATAAAGTGCGCAACATCAAGACCTGGCTCAGTGTGCGGTCCTATTTGAAGGTGGATCCATTGCTCTTTTGTTATTAACGCACAATTATATGTAAATTTGTTGTTTCTGCCACAGAAACGTGGTCCCCAACGCTCGGTAGATGTGATTGTATCTGCAGCTTTCATAGTCACGCTCCTGCTACTGGCGTTCTTGAGCGTGGAGTGGCTGAAGGATTCGGTGCAACTGCATTCACAATTGAATTTGGAAGCGCTCATGTGGTCCACCACCATTGGGATATTTTTGCTGAGATTCATGACGCTTGGAAATAAAATTCATCACAAATATCGCAGCGTTTCGGTGTTGATAACAGAACAAATTAATTTATATCTACAGGTAAGAATTTGAGAGACACTGAAGCAAATATATTATAAAAGGAGCGTAAGTGGGGTGGACTGTCTATCTAGTGCCATCTACGATTAACACAATGCTTGGCCGCAATATAATCTTGATAAAACCTCCAATTATGTGCGATCCATAAGATCCTTAATATCCTATTATAATTAGACTGTTTTTAAGTGTAAAAACCGGGTATCTGACGGGTTACAGCACACTGAGGTATTATCCCAAAAATTGGGAATTTCCTCCACTGATATTTGCAGATTATGCAACCAGGAACCGGAAACCTCTACGCAAATTCTATGTGAATGTCCTGCAGTCTGCAGAAGGCATTTGCTCCAAATGAGAGCTGCTACAATAACACCCACAACTATTAGGAACATGGAACCTCATAAAACGCCTTAAAATGGATGGTGACTACGCACAAAATATCAAAATGGTCGAAGTACACCAATAATAAGTGTGAAAAAATAGATTATTCGACCTGGACGTATGGGTCTGTGTTTTCGCTAAAAGCAGCCATTACAGCATTATCTCGCTATATGAAATTATCTCATTTGTATTTGATTCTTCTTTATGTATATTCTTAGTGTGTGGCTCCTCATGAATTATTACACTATTAATTAATATTATTTTTTTAGATTGAACAAAAACCAAAGAAAAAGGATGAGCTCATGGTCTCCAACAGTGTGTTGAAATTGGCTGCCGATCTTCTGAAGGAGCTGGAATCACCCTTTAAAATATCCGGCCTGAGCGCAAATCCGTATCTCTTTACCACAATTAAGGTTGTCATACTCTCGGCTCTGTCGGGCGTGCTGAGCGAAATGTTGGGCTTCAAATTGAAGCTGCATAAAATAAAAATTAAATAGTTTACTACTCTAAAAATTATACATTTATGAAAGTAGTGCGCCTTAAGAGCCAAATGCAATTGCAATTTCAATATTTTTGTAGTACAATTATTTTACTTTTAGAATAGCATTAAAATTTAAAGTGAAACTATAAACATAATTATATCTATATACAAAACTATTTTCTGTATACATATTATTATATATGTACTATATTTATTTACTGTACTAAGCGAGAAAATCTGTGTTTATCTGTGAGCGTTTATTGGTGATCGAATTAAATGTACATTTTTCATCACAAAATCTTAAAGAAGTAATGGAAATTGTGCCAGTAACTAAATTCTTAAGATTAAAAAGTTGTATTTAAGTTTGTAGTTTGTGTTAGGGCAATCACACAAAGATTTTGATTAAATTTATTAAATGTATGTAATTTTAGTGTTCAAAAACTGATTTCAGTATTTGCATAGCAAATAAATATGAAAGTTAAAAAAATATTACATAAAAATGTTATAGTTTCTGGAGGTATTTACAACATTGGTAGAGGACAGGACACTCACGATTATTCATTACGGAGTCTGAGATTATTTTTGCATTTGTCAATTCGAATACCTTCGAATGTGGTTATTGACGTGTGAGTCGAAAATTCCATTCCCACTTGTTCTTAAGAAATTGCTATTTTATGAATCTTGATCGTTACCAAACTAAAGGATTCTGTTTTGTGGAAAAATGAAGAATATAGAAAGAGAGTATACAGAGAAACGACTTTCTTTTGCGCACACTAACCAATGTACAGAATTGTAGTAGTGTGGCTGATTTTGGTCAGAACCAATGATAAACAAACCAAACGATATAGCCAATTAATGATGAATTTTTTTTTTACGTTTAAGTGTCGATTTTCTGTGTTCTCTGACAAAACTGAACATACCTTTATGTATACACAAAAATAATCGGAACAAAGATTGGGCAAAGCGGTGTATACAATTTTTTCGTTCTGCGCACCTACGTCACAGCAGCCTGGTTAAGAGCAGAATGTCAAATTAGCATGCATTTCGTAAACATTTTTCTGCGAAATAAATACAAGAACAAATAAGCAATTACAAATAATTTGACGAAAATATTTTATTGGAAAACCCCCATCATAAATGCTCAATTGAATAAATAAGCTGTGCAAACAGCTATGTATTTATAAGTTTTGCGCTGCTGTGACGTCAGAACCAACCCATCAGATGAATGTCAAACTCGTTGAGATAATAACGGACTTGCGCAATGTGTAATCTTCTTATCTATCATTCTTGATGTATACTGAATAAAAAATATAGAGCTTTGGAACAGAATCCATTTGCGTTTCGTAAAAGGGTCCAAGTCAAGTGAGAAAGCAAAGTGAATTGAATAATACACCGAATGCACTAAAAAAATAGATACGCTGTTTGCTGTGTAAATTTTTTTATTGAATTGTTTTTTGGTGAAGAGAACAAAATTAAATTAATTATATTTATATATATTTAATTAAAATGTATTTAATTACATTCGATATTAAGTGTTGCAAAATTTCATGAGCGCATAAATAAAACAGCAGATTTGTTGTGCGTTATTATGTTTCGGTAATCGACGCATCATTCAACTGTGCTATGTTATGCTATGCTATGTTTGGTTATGTTTGGGGAACTGAACCTAAAGAGCTTCTTTCCTTTGATCCGATTTCGTTGCCATTTATCCTAATATGACTATTTAGGTTTGTTTTTACACAAACATAAACAGATTACGGTATTTTTGTATACCCTGAATTTGTTTTTATCATTTAATAAATATTTTCCTTTCAAGCCGTCAAAATAGAGAAGGTTGGTATTTCCCCAAACGGTCTATTAACGCAAAGCATCATTGGACTTGCGCTTCAAAGCAAACAATGTAAATGTAAAAATGGATGAATGGTAAAACCCTGTGTTTCACTATCCACTGATGTCGCAAAAACCCAAACAGTCAAAACAAACGGAATTGGTACGCACGTTCTCTCAGATTCTTGCGAAGCCAATTGTAAATTATTTCATTCGTTTCATTGTGTTCGTTGGAGAAAGAAAATAAATTTTCGTGTGGTACTGTATCGAGAGTGGGAAAGAATAAATTGCTAACAAAAGAAATTAAAATAAATAACATAAATATAATAGAAAAGTATAAAAATATAGTAAAAAATTGCATTTTTAATTGTGTATACACTTTTTGTGTGCACTTGTGTGAAATATAAAAAATTTGCAAGTGGAAGAGGTAAAATTGTGAAACAATTGCAAAATAAAACGGTGTGCGAAAGTGCGCCTGTCTCAATCACTGAAGCATCGCTCCACCAGTGTGCTTTGGGAAGGCGGCATTTGTGGGAAAACGCGAAATAGAGGTGAAAAGATTCTCAATTAGATATCTCTAATGAAGCTTTGAAAGAACAGGGAATACAACAAAATGTTGGAATCACCGAAATTCATTGAGAACACCAACTACGACGGAAGTCGGGTCTTCACATGGCTGGCGGACATCTGTGGTCTGTCCGTTGATTTGGTAAGTGGAACTGTTGAGTGCTCTCTTTATGTTTGTAGTGGTTTTTACTACCAAAACTGCTTTGTGCGGTTTGTTGTTGAGGCGATTGGGTATTACGGCAGATGAGACTGCCACTCCTAAGTGGTGGTTTGCGAAATGGAAGAAGAGTTTTTTGAAGATTTCTATATAACTGCTTTGTTTTTCTTTCTCACCTCCCAAAGAGAATGGCATTGAAACCTCTTATGAAGAGGAGCAGCACTTTTTAATTAATTGTCTAATTTTCATATAAGATTGTAGCATCAACTTCTTGTTACAACTGGTTACGTTGCTTTGAAGCATTGAGTGAGATTCTAAATAACTGGCCAAACGGGCTCAATACCTGCGAAAAGTCTCCTGGAATTTGATTTGTTAACTGATATTGGAAAGTATTAAGATATTTTGATGACTGGAGCTATTGAGATGTCTTGATGATTGGAAAGTATTGAGATGTCTTAATGTGTGGAACTATTAAGATGGTATTATGAAAGGAACTATTGAAATGTTATTTTGTTGGAAATAATAAGATACTACTAGTACGAAGTTTGCAGAAGTAATCTAGGGATGCAGTGACCCATAGGAAAGAGAATTTTCCCATGGTCATGACTTTTAAAGCACACATCTTCATTCCCAATGCTTAACTAATATTTCAGTTATTTATAAGAAACTCGCAATTCGCTTTCAGATAAAAACAAGAAACCATTCATCGCCACGGAATGCTGTGCCACAGAAAATAGAGCGAAGTAAAAAGTGTGCCTTGCACTGGGGAAGAGTGCAGTTCGCATTTTAAGTACCTTCAAAGGATAAAGAAATTTTTTTGGCATGAACCACTTACTTAACTTGGATTTACGATTTGTAACGAGTCTGAAAGAATACAACAAATTCTCAAGTGAGATTCGCCTGCTGGCTGCTCACATTCATTACCACGGCGCTCTTTGCAGCGCAAATATGCAGCATACGAGCTATTGGTGGAAGCTGTGCATTGTTTGCGGATATTACTGCCTGCCAGATAAAAACTTAGGCACACAAATACTCGTAAACAAAACAAAATGCAAACTGAAAAATGAGTAAATTCCACGATAACATGCCACAGAGACTACTGCTGCCTCTGGAGGAGGTGGAGGGGGGGTATTATTCTGCCTGCCGGATGCAGCAACGAGTCTTGGATTGCATTCACTGTAATGCGCACAAGATACTTCAAGGAGTTTTATTTTCAAGTGAGTCGGATTTCGCTGGAACCAGCTTAGCGCAAACCATGGAAGAGTTTCGTGAGAGAGAAGATGTGAAGAGGAAAATATGAAATAAAGTCTTAAAAATGGCTCAAATGGCCACTTGTTGATTTTCAAGAAGATTTGTGCTGTGTTGTTGGTTGTGGCTCTTATAAATTTAGGATTTCTTCTATTGATGGTTAGTCTTCCACCAAAATGCGGGTATTACTATATGCGTACAACAGCGGAAGGGGAAGCAATGAAGGTCGTGTGTCTCATAGTTTCGGGGCGCCCATTTCATATTCACAACTTCCAATTAATTCGTTGTGAAAGTGTCGTCATAGGCTGAATAGTAAAATAATTGATTAATGACAATTTATAGAATTGTGGTTAGACCTATCTTGGAATTCGACTATATAAAGTGGAAGTCATCTTTCCGACTGCATTTCAGCGGTATAGTGCATAAAGGCACTATATCTGCCTGAATTTCCTTTCTGTCGTGGTAGATGCATCTTGATGGGTTTAAGTACATTTGCACTTGAGAAGTGAATTTTTGTTCTCTTTATTCGGGGCGCGACTATTTAGTCTTTCTCTTCCTCACTTTATGGAAATTATTAAAATAACTGATTGCACTAGCAATTTTTGGTAGTTAGTGCAATTTACACTAGCCAGATAAAGTCTCCGCTCACCAAGCGCCAAATTGTTTAAAGACGTTTATAATTAAAGCACTGCAATATTTTTGAAAAATGGTTTTAATTATAAATAATGCATCTTAATTGAAAAATAAACTGCAATTTTTATTGAAATAGTACATTAAAAATGACTATTTTTTATTTCATTGTTTTTATATGAATGAACAATTTTCTCTAGGAGAGCGGAGACTTTTTCTGCCTAGTGTATGTGTTTTTGCCTTTACTACCGATGGTAAATTTTATCGCCTGCCTATTTCCTTACAGCAACCAAAGGACTCACTGAAATTTTCAACTCAATTAAAACATGAATATTTAAATGAAAACATGAATAATTTAAATTTTGCTTAACAAAATTAATTTTAAAAAATGACTCCTACCAAAGAGGTTTAATGAATTCATTAATCCTCTGCTCCTACTGATCACAGAGCTTTATTTAATAATAATACTCTCATTACCTGTAACGCACACACACCAGTGATGATATTTGTAGTGGAATTGTACTTTTTTACCTCCTTTCGATTTTAAGAAGTCCCCAAGTCCTTTCGACCCAAAAAAAGTACTCTCCGATGCACAAAATTCCTATGTTATGTTCTAAGAATTTTTTTTTTAAATGATTTCATTTATAAATGTATATTGAATTATGTTAATTTACATTTATAATGAACTTATCTGTTAATTTTTTTTAATGGGTTGTGAACAAAACCTAACGTTATTTTTTATGTTATTGTTTTTTTATACTTAGCAGAAGTATCATGGATACTTTTCTATTAAATATACACTTGAAGACGAACACCAATTGTTTTTGCTTTACATTTATGATTTATTAGAAAAAAAAGTACTCTCGAGCCGGAAAAAGTACTTTGCGTTGAGTAAAAAATTACTTTCGAAAATTCGGAAATATCATCACTGACACACACACTCTCTTAGGCAAACATAATTAGAGCTTAGATGTTGGTGTCTCTCTTCTCTTAATTTCACACTGAAATAATTGTTTCGGTGCTCGTGTAATTGGGCAAAGTTGTTGCTTTTGTTTCTATTTTTGTAATTATAAAGCAATCAGTTTTCGCTGATATTGTTGAATGGATGCCACCACCCCACCCAATTTGATTAATTGTTATCTCTTAATAGTTCTGAAATAATTGGCACAATTTATTAAAAAAAAAAACATTTTTATGATGTGATTAAATACAAGAATTTATTGACTCTGACTCGTAGAGAACGAAGAATTTCTTATTAATCACTTTTTATGAGTTTATATTTACTCAAATGACTACATAATCATGATTACGAGTGCATTTTATACTTCAAATTTGAACCTCTCTGGTTTGCAGTTCAGAATATTGTTGAAACATATTAAAATGTTTCCAATGATTCATTCGTCCATACACGCAGCCACAGAAATCTGAAAATTCGCACCAATTCACTAGAGAAAATTTGAAAAGTGGTCCGACATAAATATTCATCAACCAGCGGCAAGTCACGTTTCACATTTTCTCGTTCATTCAAATACAAACACCTCCCCCTCTCCCCCCACACACGCGCGCATACACACACAAATACAAAATAATGCGACATTTGAATTTGCATAATTCAAGTTTCATTTACAAGTACATAACTGAATTGAGGTCTATTTTTAGTCTAATGACATGAGGCTGCTTACGAAATTCCACATAACTTCCATTCCTCGCTTGTATTCTAGTTGCAGGTTCTACGGCCGCCCAGGGACCCCTAAGGATTACCGTCCCTCCCGCCGTTTGATAAGTGTTCAACATGCCTGCACATTAGTTTCTCAGTGTGTGTTCACTCCATAAGGGTGTGCTTCGTTTTCAATTGATTTGCAAATCTGTGTAGACTCACCGCTGCCTCCATCTCCACCGACCGTCCCGACCTTCCGAATGGCTGGTCGACTGTGGTGTGGATGGTGTTGATGATCTAATCTAAAAAATCATTTCAACGAGCTGATTTGTTATGGGTATTCTGTTAGGGCATTGGGGATTGGGGATTGTGCTGCGCAACAGTTTGTTTCCTTCATATACACCGGACAAGAGAACGTTTATTCCAAGCTAGAGAAATGAGATTTTTCACCTCTTACTTGCATCTACGCTCGGAAATATTGGCGAGTTTATTCTGAGGAATTTGCGTTGTTAGCGTGTTTGGCATGATTTTTTTAAATTCTATTTCTACACTTTTTTTATGATTTTTAATTATAAAAGCAATCAAAGAGAGAAGAAAATTGTTGTTTAGTAATGAAGGAAGCTAACAAAATGCTTCGTTAGTATGCTGTTGTAAAGCAAGGCGAGATCCAGTGCCAGGCAACATTTGATTATTCCTTATTCTATTCCCATTTTTTCTTGTTGCCTTGTCTCAGTTTGGAATGAAAATAATGGATTGGTGCGAGCAAAAATATTGATATAAAATACCTTTAGTTTAAATATTTGAGCTAATATTTTATACCGATATCTGAAAGCGCTGCCCCGTCATATGCCACAAGGGAAAGGACCAACTCACTGCTTGTCCGTGCACTGCGAAAATGAGGGGTTTTCTGTTGGCTACAATTGCTTGTTTAAGCGTGGGTCGAAGGTGGTTTTATGATTTTGTTGCTGTGGTTGATGATTTTTTACCAACGTCACTTAATTCGTGACTATGTATAGGATAAGTATGAAAATGCGCAGATTCGAATAGGTAAATATTTTAATTTTTAAGGTTCCAGTAAATTTTTTATTGATTTATTCGTTTGCTTTATTTATCATTCATTGACATATATTTTTCTGATGAGATTCTCGTGAGGTTGGTTGAATTATTCGGACAGGAATAAATAAATTTAAGAAGCTAAATGCGTATAACTCCATACTAGCCCCTGGTAGCTGCTATAACCAATCAAAGCATGTCAATCGAGTCATTGGAAGTGACCTTCTTTCATTATGGAAGCAACACAACATAAAAGAATGAGGTTAAATAGAAAAGTAAAAATAGTTTTTGTTTACCTGAAATTAAGTAACCAAATAAAATTAACGAATTTTATGTAAATAAATTAAAAAGAAAAGATAAAAATTCATACATACGACATAAGCCCGGAAGGCTGCTTCAGATCTAACATTGGACTTATAATGTAATGTATTCACTATGATGTTCTATTGCGATGTGCATATCTGCCCTGGAGCGGGGAATTTGTATTATACCTAAAATATAAAATCGACGCAATTCAATCATGGAAAAATAAAAAATTAAAAAACTAGTAAAGTAGTCTGAAGTCGGGTTAGACCGACTTCGAAATACCCTTTACCTTTCCTTGTGCGGGCGAGTTAAACAATGGGGATGTTTTCTACATAAATCATCATTAGGAGAATATCTACGGTAATTTACGGTCGGGTACCTTGAATTGATTATATTAGTGGGAGGCGTGGTATTTATCTGCTAGACCCCATTTCTTGTATATGTCTTTGTAGAATCAATATATGTACATATGTACTAAAATATCGTCCAAAAATATTGTATTGGTCGTAAGTTATAATAATATGTCAATAGTGGGCGTGGCTGTAAAAATAACACGCCCATTTTTGTGTGGTGTTTAATGTTAGCACCCGAAACCTTCCTGTGAAATTTCGTTGATAAATTTTTAATAGGAACCTAGTAATGATTTTTGGTTAATTGGGGGCGTGGCAGTAGCATTATAATCTTCATATACTGCACTCACACTTATCGACCCTCATGCATATTTCTGCCAATTTTTATTCCGATGGCATCAATACGAGCATAGTTAGTTTAATTTTAATTTTAGACCCGAAAGTTCCTTATATCAAAAGTGGGTTCGTGTCTTTTCCCTGATCAACCCCATTTGTTGCAGATAGCTTTATAATGTCCACATGTTCCTTACCGTACAATTTTTTCCATAAATCTACCGAATCTTAAGTTATTAATATTTGTTAATAGTGGGCGTGGCAGTATATATATACCGCCCATTTTTTTTGTCAGTGTTTAGTAGGAGCCACATCTCCATAAATGCCAAATTGAGTCACGATTCAATCAATTGAACCGAATTATAGTCATTTTAAAAAAGGTGAAAAAAGTTCCTTATATGGGAAGTAGGTGTGGTCTTTGTCCAAATCGGTCTATATAGCAATCTGGTTCTGTATCTTTGTCCAGACTATACTTTTGCAAAAATTTCATTGCGATAGCTCTTAACGGTGTAGAAAAAAAAGTGGCCACGGACGGACGAACAAAATATAAATTGCTTAGAAAGTGATTCTGATCATATCTGTATATATACATATATATGTCCATACCTTTCACGTCGCCTTCTTGAAATTGCAACCCCTCTCAAAAGCACAAATTAGTATACCCTATTTACCTTTTTTAAAGGTTAAGGGTATAAACACCTGTTGCAATGCAATATTAAAATCAGATGCGTGGCTTCTCAGTTAAAAACACTGTGTTTCATTTTCAGGAGTTAAGGTACATTACAATAGATGTCATATAAATAATAAATATACTAAAGAGTTAGTAACTCGAATACTAAAAAGAGGAAAGAAGTTCCAAAACTTTTGGGGCTGACTGTGCCAATTCATCAGTAGCAATTTTAATTTGTATGCGAAATGCTCGAGTATGGTAAAATTTGTGAAAACGTAGCGTGAATGTTTGTTGAATATCAAATTCTACTCTGAGTGACGTACGATTGGCTAATTGAACTTTTACACCATTTGCAGTAACCATGGTGGGTTCGAAGTCAGAGCTAACTCACCTTAGCTAAAAGACGCTCGTACCGGCACTCATATTAATTTTGCTCCAACAGAAGTGTCTCACGTCATTGGGTTTGAGGACTAAAATAAAAAATTTCAACTGTTGCGCATTTTGGCATTTTGTTTCTAACACGTTCATAATTACTATAATCGAAAATCGTTAAAAATCTCGCTCAAACCGACAGCTGAGTAACTAATTAACCGGTTTCGTTTGCTCAGAAGCCGATATTGTGTACTACAATTGCGGTTGGAACCGGTGCGGCATGTCGAACACGCTTAAAACTGTTCGCTTATAATTGTCCACAGGCTGTGATGCTTTAAACCTACCCGCTTTGGGAGTTCAACGAAATGACCTTGAAAGTTAGTCTGTTACGCGTTGCTAAAGTGGCCGTTACGTCACGTGATCTTAGCTTGGTCTAAAATAATACCAACTTTCATCATCCATTTGATAAAACTTGTGTTGTTGTTATTACTTGTTTCGTTTCTTCAATGAATTTCATCAACAGCGCTAAGCTTACGAATAAATGTCAGCCAATCAAAGTTTTGTTGTTTTAAAAATAAATACAAATAAATTCTTCTAGTATTATGTGTGTATGTGTGTATGTATGTATGGGCTTTTCATCACGCCACAACGGGCGTTGCCAAATTTTTTAATATTGGTTTGTGCCGTTGATTTTGTTTTTCCACTTTTCGCTGCCCATTTTATCAACTGATCGTCGTTCTTATCAACTTCTCGATCAATTTTTTTTTCTTTGTTGACTTAAAATTAGCTCTTGTTTACTTGTGTTGATTTTCTCGCTTTATTTGCTTTGGTTACTTAAGCACACAAACGCGCACGTACAATTTCCCAAAGCTCTGCTGTGATTTTTTATAAAATATGTTAAATGTTTTTAAATAAAATTCATAACAAGTATGATTAACAAATATGCTTCCTTTGGCGGGATTCTAGACACTTTTATTATAAGTTTATATTTTAATTAAAATACAATTAAAGTTTTCTAGAGTGCGATTATAGATTTTAACTTACGTACTCACATATGTGCGAGGCTTCTACCGCAGCAATTATTTTCTATACTATTGGATCGTACATATGTAGTTATGTATTTACCTGGAATTAGCTAATTACTAGGTTTATTGATTTAATTTTGTTTTTATAGTGTTTAAAAAGGTGCAAATTTTCTATTGACGCAAGCATATGGCGGGTATTCTCAGCTGGTGGAGCAACCCACACATCCCACATAATTAGACAAATCCAATATTTAATATTATTAACACGAGTTTATTTTTTTGCATAGAATATATAATTTTTTTGTTGTTCGCGTTCACCTGATCGGTAGTGGGTGGTACTCAACTTCACCCCAACCTTATTTTGGTGAGGACGAAGAAATAGTGGGGGAGAAATCCATACAAGTTGGAGTCAACAACATTGTTCAACAAATCATATATTTTTAAGGGTTGGTTTCTAATAATTTCCAAGTTTTGAAAGAATTTACTCTAAAATATAAGAAGTTTGTAAAGGAGATTGTAGTTGAAGCAATGACCGCGTGAACGCCTAAGCGGATTCGTGCTAACACGCTAGCGCCTCTTTAATGAGTGATCGCGTCAAAAGACCCATTAGCGACACAATTCTTTTGTATCAAAACAAAAGATTAATTTTTTATTTGACTACGCATTTCTTACAATACGACACGTTTTGCAGGAAATTCTAATTTCGGAGCAGATGGGAAATTAAAAAAAGAGATCTTGAGCACTCACCGAACAAAAATTAATTTTTGTTTCATTTCACTAAGTGGACAAGACCCCAAATATATGGTCGGGGCTCCAAAAGTAAATTTGTCGAAATGTGTGCGAAGACCCAATTTTTAAATATTTCCAGTTTTCATTTTTTCTTGACTCCAGTTGTGACCTGTTTGGCATTTCTGTATGCGTTTCTTTTCCCCTATGAATCCACTTGATATTCAGTCCAATCATGGATATTGGATCTCCAAAAAAAGTAAGGTCTTGATAGGCGCTGATATTAGACCAGAAATCATATATCAATGTTCATCAATTTTCCAATCTCTGAAACAATCTCACATTATACAGAAGACATCCCCATTAAAAAAGCTGACACAAGAATCCCTTCATTGTGTCAGCCTGGTGCATATACATACATATATCATCTGTCCATATTCTGTGGCTGAAGTCTGAAAAGTTGTCTGCCGGTGGCTGTGTTATCTCACATAAATTAACCCAGTTTAATGTGCCCAGAGTAGCACTAAATATTTTTGCGTGTGTCGAATCACTCGCACGGTCTACAATATTGGAAACACCTTCCCTCTGCCCACCCTTGTAATTTTGCCAGCATTGCTCTTTGCACCACAGTGCTCTACGGTTATGCATTACAAGTATGTATATTGATTTTCAATGAACTTTTAGTGTTGGCCGGAAACCTATCCTTAAAATTACACATACTTGCTGGTGCCTGGTGCTCAGAGAGCAGGACCGCATTCGGTATAACTAAATTTCCAGTATACCGGTCTAGAGCTTGGGGCACTAAGTGTGAACAATTTCCAAACTAAGTACAATGAATCGTCTGTGGATTCGACAATATTCGACTCGCCACTCTATCCAGGATAGGACAGACTTTTGTATGGAAAAAGTTGTCGAGTAAATTATACTCGGATGAAACGAGCGAGTTTTTCTATCCTCGATAGAAAAATTGCTTGAAAGCCAACGAATTAAAAATGGCCCATGAAAATTTCCCTGGGATTTTTATTTCTCAGAGCTTTTTTTGAAACAGTGCTGCCAAGTAACATCACTGAGTCGTTTACTGTTATATTCGCACAACTCGATACGTGCTCGATACAAGACTCAAAACGAATACGCCTAATATTGTCATTAACCTAACCGAACCTTTATATTTGTTAAGCTTCGATAAGGTTGAGAGCTGCTCTCAGCTTAGTAAACACTAAGATCAGTGTGCCAGGCATTCATTTAAAAATGTTGGGCATTTGTTTTTCAAGCCTTTTACTGCTGATTCTGTCCAGAAGTAATTCAAATATATGGATGAGATTTTGAAATATCTCAACGGAAAATTGGCAGTATTGCAAAAGGAAGCTGTTTTAGCCGGGGTGTGGCGTGCGTTCGCTAAACACCTTCTTCTCTCGTGCCCAGCAGCTTAGATCATGATGATTGTCTCAAAATGAACACAGTGGAGTCCTTAAATGGCAGATGCTCACAAGTTAATTTAACCTATTGTCAACATTTCTTTTTTATTATAAGTTCTCGCATCTCTTTTGTGGAGTTTTTGACAATTGCCTCTACTTGTCATCTAACTTAACGGTGTGTTAACTGTGCTATAATGATGGTAGAATTCTTTCAAGTACTTAAAGACCTCACAGCCATTTGACAGGTCTCTCCTGTGCAATATGGCCAACGCTCTAATCTAATGCCCAAATCTTTTTCTTTCAGCATTACTGATCTCAGATTTTTCTTAACGTGCTACTGTGTTAATCCGACCCTGTCCTTTCAGTTTGTTGTTCGAAGGACTTGCTGTGTATTTGCGTGCTTTTGTTGTTGTCTTCGCTCAAACCAATTACAAATCCATTAAAGTGCCTGCTAAAAGAGGAAGGAAGAACGTAAATAAATACGCCCTCTGCGAAATGTTGGCATTCCATGCCCTTGCATTGCTTGCAACGACATGTTGTCGGCACAACTTATAAGCCAACTATTAAATTTGTATACAATAAGGAAAAGTCCAAGGTCAACAGCAGGTACTGCATGGGCAAATGGCTTATGTGTTGTTGGTGTGCGTGTGATTTGTTGCTTCCAAAGCTGACATAAGTAACTTTGTGATATTTCATTTTAAAATAATAACCGCGTAGCTAAATTTTCGATGTAGTAAACCCGTTTGGTGTTATTTCGTAGTGGGTATTTCATTTATCCCTTCGGAACCTGAATCTTTATATAATAACAATAATAATATAGCAATGCGTTAAAGTCCAACGGACTTTTGTTCGGAGCCTTTTATCATTTTGCATTCATTTTAGTCCGTTTTTTAATTTTAATTTCATTATATTGCATTGCTCGAATACAGTAGACGCAGGATTTTTGGTTACACTGCAATACGTTTCAGTATTTATTTCTTCCAGCGCTGTAAAAATACCACCAATAAAATAATGAAAGGCGTAAATCGCCAAGAAACTATGAAATTTCTTTCTTTGTCTCATTGAGATTGTTTCATTGCATTTTTGGATTATTGAGATTGATTCATAGCATTTTAGATTCAAGTTCTTTTCGAACAGGAAACGAATATAGGAAATCTCATGTTCGATAGAAACTTCGCGGAATAGCTCAATCCACTCATCTAAATAAAGTTGGATTAACATTTTAAATCTCAACCCGTTTTACAAATAAAATGAACGCTAGATTTGAAAATCATCAAACACTCAATTCCTAACTCACCACCTCACATTTAATCCACAGCTCTTCCTTCTCTCAGTTGGAATCGAACTTGAACAAACTTTTCATATAAACTTTACTTTTGAATAATAAATTTGATTGTTTAATATATTTTAGCTGTTAAACTATCATGGCTATAGAGATGCTAAATAATACTTTTATTTAGTTATATTATAAGATTAATATAATTGAATCAAATAATTTACTGTTAGCCAGTTTTATTATTCTTGCATTTTTTTATTGTTTATAATTTCTCCAATAAACCCAAAACTGGTTGGTCAAGCCTTGCACTGTGTAGAAGGGGTCTAATACTCTTGATATAAATACTGCCTTCTCATATTCTGCTTTGTACTCGCGTGTTTGTGTGGATGTGTGTGTGTGTGTCATAGATGCGAGCTCCAGCGAGTCCGTGCTTTAAGGTATTAATGAGTAGACGATTTTTTTTAAAGATTAAATAGCACAATTACACTTTTTATTCCCAGCATTTCTCTTATCGTTGTAATTTTTGGTTGCAGTTTTCATAATCGTCGTTTTCCCTCCTGCAATTTGACGTCATTGTCGTCACTATTTCATTACTTCTTTCAGTGTGATGCCGCCGTCATTGTTGCTTATTTCCGGTCGTGTTGAACGAACTCGTTTGAAATGGCATTGTTAATTTGAAACATTTACTTCTTTCTTTACTTTTTCGCTGCAGAGTATGTACACATACTTTTCAATATGGGTTAAGTTACGTGCTACTGGAACATCTTTGCAAATTTTTAATGAGCAACAACTTTGAAATTGCTATGGTTTTTTATTTTCCATATCTGTATTATGTAAAAACTTACATAATATAGAAACTTACCTTGAAAGTCTAATGCTAACATATTTTAAAAAATGCATAATATGACAATGTGTTGATTACCTTAATTCAATTTGTATACGAGTAGCAACATAAATCAACTACTTTCTTGGTAATTATTTTAGAAATTAAACAAAAGATGAGAATAAAACAGTAAATGATAAACAACTCGTCAATTGAAACCAAAAACAAGAAAAAATATATTTTTACATAGTACACAATTTGAAGTTTTATTAAGTCTTCACTAATTAGACACACTTCCTCTTCTTCACACCTCTAAGTGACAGATAAGAGTGCTATGTTATGTTAACCTTCCATAACATAACTTAACTTACCATCTCTTCGGTACACGTATGAAGCGTATGTGTATTTAAATTTACCAGTTGCAAAATTGAGAAATTTCAAGACACAGATAACAGTGCTATGTTAAGTTAAGCTTCCATATCGTACTTAGTACCCTAATTAAATACAATTCCTATTTGACACATGTTTAAGTGATAGATACCGATGCTATGTTATTTTAAGCTTGCATAACATACCCTGAAACACACACACACACACAGTACTTCATTTCGACACACTTTCTATACAGCACCCCTTTAAGTGATGGATACTATTAAGTTAAGCTTTCATAACAGACCTTAACTACCCATCTCTTCGCCACACGTATGAAGCGCATGTGTATGCAAATTTACCAGTTGCATAATTCACAACTGTTATAAAGCTCCTGCAATTGCCGCAGCCGGGCACTGCATTCAAATAAGTTGGTCCAATTATATGCTAGGGACACTGGAATTTTTGTACAAACCCATACCATACCGCCGACATATGGCTACGCCATGTTATAACGTTGGCGCTCTGTCCTTTATCTCCCTACTTAGAGTAAGGCGATCCAGACTTGCAGTCCACTTTTTCCAACTTTTGTTTGTACACCCAGAGGATTGTATATATTTTTCCATTCTTATTCCCCATATGCTTGTACTCGTGGCATTCAAATCACTTTTGTTTTCGTTAGCCCGGCATTTGGCTGTTTTGCTTGTTGCGCTTGCATTTGGCTTACTCAATGTCAGTGAATGGTGTTGAGTGATTGGGGAGTGGTAATGGGAAATAGTGACTGGTGAGTGAAGAGAGTGGGGGAAGTGAACGTGTTTAGCCGGCTTTGTGTGCAGATACTTATCTCCTTGCTGGGTAAATTAATGCTACGGCGCTGGTTTTTGATTCTTATGTGCATATTTGTGTATGTTTCTGTTGTCATTTTTTCTCTCATACCGTCTCTTATTTTGCGAATTTCGTTTTGCTTTCTTTGTTTTTATGAGTTTACGCTTCATCTTTTATTAAGCAAGACACCCACTTTGCAGTGTAAATTGTATTTAGTATTGAAAATCGGACCACCTACATATTTTCTTTCATCAGGCCTACTTTCTTGAGAGAGCATATCTTATAAGATATAATAGCTATTTGTATAAAATTGTAAATATAGTAAAGTTGAAATACCCCATATGAGCGGACAAAAATTATTCAAAATTAGCTAAGTTTTTTTTTTTTAAATATCACCTCTGCAGAGCGAGAGAGAGATAACTAAGGACTTAGTCCTCATTCCTACTTCATTATAGAGAGCAGTTAGCCAAACCCAGTCCTGTGTCTTTCCAGATACTAAATTTGCAAATAATTTTAATCTTTATCAAATTATTATGTAAAATTAATAAAATAAATTCGGGAGAAATAATCTTATTTAATAAAATACACTATCTAGATACATAGGAGTATAGAGTGTGGGTAACTGTCGTTTACACCGACCATACATATCTAGTATATTGTTTATTATTTTGTTGTTTTAATTTACATATTGCAAATTTATTTCGCTATTTCTCATCGTTTATTATCATATCCGTTGTGACTCATTAACAAACGCCGAGATACTCGTGTGTTTCAGAATTCAATTTCAATATAAACCGTAATTAATTATGTGTGCAAGGCTTTTGGGGGAATGAACTGTGAATTAAAGCCTTCAATTCGTAGAGAAACACGATATAGAAGTAATCACTAGGAGATCATAACTGTGGCGATTGCATCCGCGATTCCCCTACTGCAAGGGTATCAGGCTTGCTTGTAGGTAGCGAGGTCCTACATAGTTCCTTAATCTCCGTGTATTTGGAAGCAAAGTGGCTTTGCTTTACCAGCTGATACCAAAGAGAAGTTCGACGTATTCCTACTAATTTAAATATTACGCACGAAAAAACTGGACACATTTCCAGTGATTGAGTTTCCTAGATGGAAATTGGGCATGTCCTTACTGAATTTTTTGCATATAACTATCTGGTTCCGTGGCAGGCACCTAGTGTCATTTTAAATTCCTTCAAGAGGTTGGAAGGAAAAAGTCCACATATTAAGGGGAAGCGGCGATGCTGATCACGAGTGTGTTATATCTCCATAAGTACCAATTATTCATTTGAGTATAACAGAAACTCTTCGAAAGACACAAGTAGCACAGTTTCCCGTTCCCAGGGCATTGAAATTACTCATTGCCGTGAGTCGTTAAAAATCACCTGATTTGAACTTACAAAATTCGAGTCATAATGAGAGTTAATGAGCTGTTTTTATGAGATCGCACGCCCCTCTTATCTCACAGTTATTGCCAAAAGGCGAGCAGGCTATTATCACAAAGCAATGTGAGAAATGATAGCTGAAGAACTGTGAACGGTTTTTAAGAAATTATTTTTATCTAATCAAAATGGTATCTTAAATCGTGGTGGCGGTTCCAGTGTTTTCAACTCTTATTGTGAGGCCCTGTCGGCCCCTGCACTCCATGTATTCACTTTGAGTACAATTCTAATCAATGCAACCAATTGGGAAGGCACTTTTGTCATTCATACTTCCATATAGAAAACTTCCAATTTATTTTTTTCCACACCGTTAATTATTTATGTATTATTTTTAAACATAATTATCACTTGAGTACTTATTTGCATGTGCGCGCAATTATAAAACGATGTAAATTTAGAAACTATGATAAACAAAAAACAAAATATTTAAGCATTCAAAATAGATATAAACAAATTATGGATAAACAAAATCAAATGTTTACCATGTTCAGGTTTATGCCATTATGTATATTTATTTTGTGTATATATCGCTATGAATAAATATTTGCGCAACTTTGGAATAGAATCCGTTTTTTTAAGCATTGCAAAGCCAGCAATATAAAACACGACTCTGTAGTTATGTGTATAGTAATATTATCATTTGCAGGTCAGTGGCTTTGCCCCCTCTTATCTGTGCTTCGCTCTATTACTGACGGTTTATCTCCAAGAGTTGAATACTCGTAATAATTGTAATCGGCGTGTTTACTTACTCATCCGCATTGTTAAATGCCCGCCAGGGCAGTCTTTCTTAAACAAACCAAATCTTTTAGAGTAAATAAGATAATTAATTACACTGTCCGATGGCAGATCGGCACACAAACAAATCAAGCTCAAACAAACAAAACAATCAAAACATATAATAAATAATTGTGAGGTGA
Organism: Clusia tigrina; assembly: GCA_920105625.2. Taxonomy (NCBI): domain Eukaryota; kingdom Metazoa; phylum Arthropoda; class Insecta; order Diptera; family Clusiidae; genus Clusia; species Clusia tigrina. Next base: position 426,574,198 of record OV050030.1, read on the forward strand.
ATACAGAAAACTGTTATAGATTAGAATATACCCAGAGACTTGAAGAGAAGTGACCCAGAGACTTTAACAGATAATTTTATCAAGTGAGTTGATTAAGAAAAGATGTGGAAGAAATGTATCCAGAGATATGAAAAGCAAGGATTTTAAAGGGACGTGTATATCAGTTATTTTTTAATAGATTCCAATAGTACACAAAAGCTTCGTTGGACTTCAAGAAAGATAGCCTATCGAAATGCCCAAATAAATGTTTCCAAAGATACATAAAGCGGATTAAGAGAGTGAATAGAAAGTTCAACCTAGATTTACATACGAATAGAAACCAAATATTGGAGGGATCAAATATTCTCTGAACTCAGCATTATATATTATTGACTAAATATCATCGTGATGTAATATTAAATTTTCAACACCTACTTTTGTGAATCAAAGAGAGAGAAATAGAGACAGAGTTAGGTTCGAGTGGCAGCCTTCTTCGGGACAGCTCACTTAAGCCCTTAATTACTCATAGTGATGAGAGAGAGAGAGCTTCTTTATAAAAAAAATTGCAGTAAATCTTGCATCAGGCGTCATTTTTCCCCGTACTAAATTCGCACGCTCGTTTTGAGTTCGCTTTCTATAGAAATATATATGTATATTTAAACACACACAGTCAAATGAATGATTGCAGTGTCTGGCACTGCTTCATCGCTCTCGACGCCTTTAATGTAACAATTAAAAAAATGCGAAAATTTGTATAATTTTTTATACATATACGAGTATGTAAGCCATTTTCAGAATTTTATTTGCGGAATTTTTCAATAATTTTTGAATGTCATTAACAGCGCAAGTGCTGCTGGTGATGCCGATGCTGCTGCAGCTGTGGCCGTCATCGCCAGTTGCAATTGGCGTGGCGTCTTGTTTAAAGAAGCTTCTGACTGCCTGTGTAAATGTAAGAAAAATGCTCACACATGCACTTATTCATTATTAAACAACACACACAAAAATAATCCAAAAATTTTATATTTATAATTTTCGTTTTCGGGTAAAAATTCGAGCAGGTGCTTGCCATAAAGCCTATGAATCATTTCATTCAATTGGTGTAATTGTCGGGCATTGCGCAATTTATTCATTTCTTAGACATACGAATACGAGTCCGAGTAAACCAACCAACGAGTAAATACGAGTTATTTTATTCACTCTCTCCCTCTCTCTTAGTTTTAACCTTTGCCCCACTAGAAGTCTATTGTTATCGTTTCCAACTCGTTTTAACCCGCAAGTGGGTTCTTTCCTTTAAGCTCTTCTTTACTCGTATCTGCTGTTTGAATCTTTACACTGGGATTTTGTTGGATGGAAGTTTTCAGTGCTTACTTAGATTTGAAATTTTTGCTAACTCTCCGCTCAAAATTTACAACTGATTCACTTAATCTCCCAAAGCGACTCCCTCATAGAGCCTATTACACGGAAAGCGATGGTATGATGGGAAATGTAGGAAAAAGTTATGGTCAAGATGTCATTGCATTTCTTTGACTCCGGTTTATGGTACAATATCTTTAAAAAATGGGTGAGAGAGAAAGAAATACATAATTTAATACTTGTAAACATAAACATTGGTACATGTGAAATAAATACTCGGTTAAAATATAAAATTTACACCTATTAAAATATAAAATATTTACCTGTAGGGTTCATATTCACATTCAACTCATAAGAGCACATCTTCTAAGTGCTACTTTCAATTCACAACTGAATCGAACTGTCGCAGCGCGTACCTTTACAGAGGTAGTCAGAGGCATCTGATAATTTTTCCATATTTTATATCATACGAGTACGACTAATACATATGTATGATGAAAAATGACCTCCGTGATTATGACGTCCGGTCTCTAATCACGGAGGTCATAATCCACTCATCATTTGGGACTAAAGAAGTTTTATCCTGAAGAAATAAGTATTCACAATTTAAACTATTTCTCTACTGTCAGGTTCACCCCTTGTAATGAGAAGCTCAGTGGAAATAAGTTCGACTGCAGTACTCGGAAAAATCGTAATGAGATGAAATGAATATGAGAAATGACTGTGATTGGTTGGAAGTGTAGATTATATTCCCAATTGGCTTACTACGGTTACTCCACTCTCCCTCTTCACCAGTTGTCTTCCCCATTACAAAGCAAAACAATTTAAGCTCACCATATCATTAGAATCTTCATCTGTGCATAATGTAGTGCAAGTCTTCTCGCCACGCGTAAAGTTTGAACGACGAAATCCAAATTTAGTCGTGAGCAAAAAAAATGTTCTCGCGGGTTAAAGTTCAGTTCTCTTGCGTTTACAAGTACGAGGCCCCAGAGTGTTTGGACTTTACGACATATTAATTAGTATTATTATTTCGTGTTCACTGTCACAATAAGCGAATTGGAAAAATATTGTTTTTTTCTAAAAATAAAATCTCTTTTTAATTGACGAAAATCTTTAAATTAACTTATTTTCAAGGTTTTATTTTTCATGAACTATTAACTTTTATTTTTGTCATTAGATATTTCAACAATTTCTCCTCCATTGAGGCAGGAAATAATAAACAATACAATCAATGAAATCAATATCAATTTGCAACATACTCAGTGACATTTTTTATTGTATGCCATTCTTGGACACTTAGGCAATCATGCATGAATCTGTGGGGAGTATTTATAAATGATACTGGATATCTGGTTGCACCCCGGGATCTTTTCGTGCGTAAAATTGAAATGTTAAACAGAAATTCATCCAAATTAATTGATTTTGACTTCGCATGAAATCATCTGTAAGCAAAATTCTGAAGTTTTTCATATTTTCATACAGTCCTCTAAACACAAATGGACATAATACTGGTTGAAAAATATCTGAAATATATACACCCTTAACCTTGGAAGTAGTGAATAGTATACAACCTTAACCTTGGAAGTAGGTGCTTGCTCCCATTATCAATTCTATCTATACCTGTTCCCCAGCTTTGACTGTAGCTGCACTTTTTTCTGGGTTCTTCCCAACCGCAGTGGAATTCATTTCCTCTTCATATAGGTAATAAATTTAATTTTCCTTTAAAGTGAAATTTGTTTTTGAAAAGGAGTCAGTTTTCATACCAATCGAGCTGCCATTAGCTGCTTGCTTGTATAATTCTATATTTGTACAGCGTTCAGCGTCAGTTTTCTCCCAATTGTTTATGATTTGTTCTCTCTGACGACTAAACAAACGTTTGAGTCTTCCATCGCACTGCATGATATATTGTAAAAATATTTATAGCAATCGATTTAGTGTACCGTACACTGATAATTGGCGTGAACAATTGCATCATGCTCCTTCAATAATTGAACAAGAGCCGCGACGTCGTTCTATTGCGTATTTGTGCACGTGAATAGGTGGATGGTCAGAGGCGTTGTTCTGCCTTTGAAATCGTTACTCGTGAATTCATCTTTACTTATTGTATTTTTTCTACACTTTTTGTTTGGCTCTTTTGGCGGTGATGTATGCCAATTCACTGTTGATTAATGTCAGCTTACTTGTGTTCGAACATGATTCTGATGAATTATTTATTTAAATAGAATGTGTCTTTTTTCTTCTCTTGATTACGAAAGCGAACACATGTTCTGGGTACCAGAACATAATAAGAAAAATTCCTAATAATTTTTAAAAGTGATTCCAATTTACCATAGTTGTGACTCGGGGTTATATTGGACACTTGAAAAGCATAGCTCTAATCGAGAAAGATATCGAAGAATACCGAAGCTCTTGTCACCCAATAAATATATTTTTATTGAGTTTCCAAGTCAAATCCATCAATTAAGTTTCATACGCCTATCTACATTTCCGTATGTGCGAGTTCTAGTCTTGAATTTCCCTTCTAATCCCATTTTCAGTACGGTTTCCACATGATCCACAGGTTATACATGTTCTCTAATATCTGTCACCTGCAATGGTTACCATTTGTGGTGGTGTCAGTGCTTAGAACTCGTCACTGTCAATACTCGTTAGTTTGCATTCTGCAAATGTTTCTATGGGTATTAGTAATTTTCGTTACATCCCAGCCGGCACAAAGCTCGTTAACGTTATCGAAAACGATTGTAAACCTTCGTAATTTACGAAAGAAACTATCGTTTTCGAGCTCGTTTACGATTCGTAAACGATTCGTCTTGCGTTCTTAATTTGCCACTCAAAAGTCTCGTTTGCGATAGTCGTAAAAGTATCGTAAATGATATCGAGTACGAGACTTTTACGAACTTTTAATATCATGTTAAAATTCTGTACATTAATTTAAAAATATTGGTTTTTTTTTAAACATTTAATAAGAATAATTCACTTTGTTTTACAGGTATAAATATAATTTCAGTAGTATATAATGTATAGATTTTTTAATTCAAGTAATATAATGTAAACAATTTAAAAGTAATGGAATTTAATTGGCTTAGATTATATTTGAAAATTTACTACGATGGATATGTATATATATATTTATATATATATCGTTATATATTTTCTGTTTCTCTTCATTTCACTGAAACACTATATTTCACTCACACACTATATTCTAATTATATATATTAATTAGTTCACTTTTATAAAATAAAAACTTTTTTAAAAACTCACAAACAATCGCAAGCAGACTTTGACTCAAGATTATAAGAAGCAAAATGGAGGGAAAGTTAATAACGAAAATACTAACATTAGTTATCAGCTGAATGAGGAGCGAATTGACAATGTTCATATCATATGATACAAGCACTTCCGTTGAGAGAGAGAGAGAGACATAAAGAAGAAACGGCAACAGAAACAGTATCCAGAACATTTGCAACAGAAACAAAATGAACAAACGATATTGTAGTAGTACAAAATTTAACGACAGAACAGAAACAACTCAACGTGAGTTGTTTCTGTAGCAGAAAGCTATACAAATAGTAAAGTAATTGGTGGTGCTGGCGAATAAATGTATTTTAATAATTTAGCTTATATTAAATATGACTTGTTAATTATGTATAAAAAAATTGAGTACATTTTTCTCAATTTATAATTTTTCAACCCCTTATTTCTAAAACTCAACTTCGAGGACAACAGAATTTTCCAACAGTAAATGGGATATTTTTATTTACGAACATTTAATATCAAATATTGCTATTTAAATGTTGGATATTACTACAAATATGAATGAATTTGTTCCTATTTTATTGGTTTTTTTTTAGGTTTGGAAATTAAATGGTAGCTTATTTTTCCTCTAAGTTAGGTTAGGTTAGACTGACCGCACGTGAAGGCCACACATAGACCTGAAAGGTCCCTTGCGGTGCCAAATAGATATCAATTTAAGAGCTGTAGTATGAATCGTTAAAAAGAGAGGCGCTCCTAAAAAATCTTAATAGCGAAACTATCCCTAGTTGTGCGACCTCTTCTAGTCCTTCAAACCAGGGAGCTCCCAGATGTGATAATCGCGTTTTCGATATTGCGGGGCATAGGCATAGTAGATGCTCCAAAGTTTCTCTTCTGCCTTGCTCCCCACATTTACTGCTTTCATTGTTGTTTGTGAATCCCATCCTTTTTTCCTCTAACTTGTTCTCAAAACCTAACATGCCTCCAATTATTTTTCAATTTCCGCGCTGTAATTTACTTACGTTTTCAATAATCAGATCAGATTCAGTATGATAGGCTTGTTAAGTCCCACACAATTGAATAATACTTGAGAATTTATGCCGGAAATTTGGGTCGATAAACCTTTCCCAGACTCAGATTAACCGGCACCTTTTTATCTTACCATTTGCCCGTATTTTATACCAATCACAACACATTAGTTTCATATTCTTCCATAATTTTATATTCTTCCATAATTTTATATTCTTCCATACTTCCTTATTCTTTCATAGTTCCATAAACTTCTATAGTTCCATATTCTTCCAAACATCGTTATTCTTTCATAGTTCCATAGTTCCATATTCTTCCATAGTTCCATATTCTTCCATAGTTCCATATTCTTCCATAGTTTCATATTCTTCCATAGTTTCAAATTCTTCCGTAGTTTCATATTCTTCCATAGTGTCATATTCTTCCATAGTTCCATAGTTCCATATTCTTCCATACTTCCATATTCCTCCATAGTTCCATATTCTAATCCCCAACCTCCTTGATATGATTGCACTCAAATTTATAGCAAATCTTAATATTAATATAATTTATGAATTATTATTATTAATTATTATTCTCTTACATTGCAGGTAAATTTTTTGCTTTGCCAAATCTTAGCACTCTTCCTGGCATCCTTGTTCCGTTCGGTACTGCATCCTTCCAAGGTGTCTTCCGCTGTGCGTCACATATTCGCACTGTCACTCGGCCTGGCCTTTGGGTACTTTTGCTTTGGCCAACAGGCCATACACATCGCAGGTCTTCCCACAGTATGCTACATAGTGATACGCACTCAGAGTCCAGCAGTTGTGCAGCGGTATGTAGCCAAAGTCTATTCTCTCTTGCGTGGTCTGGACGCCTTTATTAATCCAATTCTTGTTTGTACTTGCAGAAGCGTAATGCTCGTTGCCATGACTTATCTGCTGAGCATACATTTGATGAGACAACTCTACGACTACGGCTCCTATTCGCTGGACATAACCGGTCCACTGATGATAATCACACAAAAGGTCACCAGCTTAGCGTTCAGCATACACGATGGCTTCGTGCGTCAGCATCAGGTAAAATGAAAAGTGCACAGACTTCGCAGAAGGAGAAAACTTATGTGCCCGGCACTTTGTTTTGATTGCAGGATTTGACGAAAGCACAACAGTACCATGCCGTGCACAAGATGCCCACAGCGCTCGAGTATTTCTCATATGTGCTGCACTTTCAGAGTCTAATGGCTGGGCCACTGGTGTTCTACAAGGACTATATCGACTTTGTCGAAGGCTATAATCTGCTGAAAGGACCAACTACAAATGTAATTCTTCTGCTTTTGCATTATTCGCACTTACACTCACTCGCCACTGTCCGCCCCAATTCGTAATTTGATTGCGGCATTTCCATTACCCCAACTAATGCAATTGAATTTGTTTGTCTTCTCCTCACCCCCTCTCCCCATACGCACATGCAGGGCAATTTAGATAATGGCAAATCGAAATACGTGATCGAACCGTCGCCGACGAAAGCGGTGGTGAAGAAGGTCTTCGGCAGCATGGTGTGCGCATTCATTTTCATGAAGTTCGTCAAAATGTATCCAGTGAAGAATTTGAAGGATGATGAGTTTATGCAGCAGAGTTCGATGGCGTACAAGTTCTGGTACGCCATGATGGCCACATCATTCATACGCTTCAAGTATTATCACGCCTGGCTGCTGAGCGACGCCATATGCAACAATGCGGGACTGGGTTTCACCGGTTACGACAAGGAGGGCAATCCGAAGTGGGACCTCATTTCCAACATAAATGTGCTATCTTTTGAGGTAAGTCGCACAATTACTTTTGCCCAATTTAGCGTCGTTTAAAACTTTGGCATTTTCTTTGCAGTTTGCTACAAACATGCGAGATGCCATTAACAACTGGAATTGTGGCACCAATCGCTGGCTGCGCACCATTGTGTACGAGCGTGTGCCAAAGAAGTACGGCACCTTGCTGACATTCGCGCTGAGCGCAGTCTGGCACGGTTTCTACCCCGGTTACTATTTGACGTTTGCCACGGGTGCGCTCATGGTAACATCGGCTCGCTTGGTGAGTGCTTATGTTTTTTTATAAATTTTCCTATTGGTGGAGTGGTGCCACTCTAATGGAGTAGTATTACAAATGTCCCATATATTGCGATACAGTGAGCCAACTCCGAAAGAAAATTGCACAACGCTGAGTAAAAAAAGACGCATAAATCGGCTTTGATGATGAATAATCAGTGAACTGATTTGCTTTAGTCGGTCATGATTGCCAGGCTTAGCTGACACTCTTAGTACCAAAGCATTCTATTGTGCTCAAACTCCTAATCCCTGGCTACGCCTGTAAAACGACTTAATATTATGTGAGCATCAGCTCTGAGATATAGATTCATGTTGGTGTTAATCAGTTTTTCATTCACTTTATGTATTATTTTCGCCCTAGAATTTGCCAAAAATTAATATTCTCTCCGTGGTATCACAATGGGCCATTATGTGTGCTCAAGTGTGCTTTTGGCAAACTGGGCAGCCACTCCTACCTGCCTACCTGTAAAAGGATGCAGTGTTTCGTCATTCCAAACTCCAATTTTATGTTTACATTGAGCGAATTAAACGAAACTTTCCACTTTTGATTTCTTATTGCAGGCTCGTCGCATGTTCCGACATCGCTTCCAGCAAACTCAATTCACACGGATGTTCTACGATATCCTAACATGTCTAACAACACGCCTGGTGATGGGTTATACGACATTCCCATTTGTTCTGCTTGAATTTGAGGTAAGTGCGATTGCCGTTCAAAATTTTGGACTCTTCTTTGCTGACTTTTTTTTTGTGTTTGTTTATTTGTTCGTACCTTCCATCACACAGGGCAGCATCAGATTGTACCTGAAATTCTATTTGTGCCTTCACATAGTAGCATTGATTACCATTTATGCTTTACCCATTTTTATACGTGGCGAGAAACGTGCCACATCAACAAACGCCAACTTAGGACCAATTACCGCCTTAGCTGATGCAGGTGCAGATACTAGCAGCGAGAAGGAGAAGCTGGCTAATGCGGGCAGCGGGGCAAAAAATACAGCTGCCGCAGGGAACATACCTCAAGTTAACGAAAATGATCTCAGTGAAGAACTCAAGTTATGGTCCATACCATCATACACAATGCCCCAACTGCAGCAGCCACAGCAGCCGCAAATATCCACAGTGGAATGCGCTCGCGAAGCGGTCAGCGTGAAGCACGACCAATGCGAAATGGACCAGTTGTCGAGCAAACTAAAAGAGAAAATCGATGCCGAGACGAAGAATATTGAGGAGTTCATCGATAAGACTGTAACAGAAACTGTGAGCGGTATCGTCGAATTCAAGAACGACCTGATGCGCAACGATTTCCCCAAACTCATATCACAGGACGGCCTGCGTAAGCGTGCCTCCGCCAGTGTGGCCGCTGGTGAAGCCATGACGGCTGGACTAACGGCGACTAAGGGGGCGGAGGACAGCGGCGCCTTCCTGAAGAAGGAAATCGACGTAATAAACGCCGTGGTGCATCAGGCGAACGTGTTGCCAGCGGTGCTGAGCAATGGTCCCGCCAAATAGAATCACGTCCTGGCATACATGTGGGGTGGAGGCAAGCGAGATGACACCAAACGCAAATGACAAACTAAACTCAGATAGCAGAGAAATGGTAGTAAACACACACACACAAGCACACGAACAAATCCACGAACCAGCACACACATGCATACACTTTTACGCACACAAAAATTTTTCGTTTGAGTGATTTTAAAATGTTGCTGCTTTTCCTTTAAATAATTTATGCATACTACAACATCACATATTATTAAAAACTTTTGAATATTGAATAGAGATATTTACATATCCATGCACACACAAAAAAGAAAAAACCAGAGCTGAGAAACATAACTCAAAATATGAAACGTAACAATTTACAGGGTCCTCCTTGAGAGATTTATATGGCTTTCATAACAGCAGCTCTAATTTTATGACCATTTGTTTTAATTCCTAATTTCTGCTTTATACATACACAAACAATTCCGAGTTAGTACAATTGAACAAATTCTAAACTAAAAAGAAAAAAAACCCGAAAATGTCAACAAAACTGTAGCTAATAAAACCGCAAACCTCAAAAATGTTCATTAAATACCAGAAAAATTTAAGTAAACAATTTACACGTTTTTTAATAATAAGACATACAAAAATATACTATATACAAAAACAATTTGTTGTAAATTTTTATAAAATGAAAAACGAACAAAAAAAAAACACGAAAAGAACTTAAATTCATTAGGAAATTGAAAACTGTGTGGAATGGTTGCATACAATTTTAATTTATAAAGGTTGGCTGAAACAAAAGTTAGGTTTCATTAAAAACAATACTTGAGTGCTTAAAATTATGGAACAAATTAATGTATAATACGGAAAATAAAGTTGAAATTTTTTTTAACCAGAAGAAGCACACCCACTAATCTAAACTAGCGCCCAAATCACGGAACTTAACTTTTGCCAGCATGGAAATATGCTTGAAATCATTGAACCCATTATTCCAAAATTTCATTACTGCAATTTCCATAAACCACACAAATTCTTCCGTTTTAAAATGCATTATGAATTGAAAACGAAAACACCGACAGTAGCAAATAAATTAAGAAAATTTCAATTACAAATAAAAAATTAAATTCTTCCATTTGCTTTATTAGAGAAAAAAAAACGGTAAAATTTGTAAAATGTTTGTTATACTCATAAAACTCACTCACTCTCTAAATCACTCAATCTCTAACTCACTCACTCACACATTTCCTGTATTTCTGTACTCTCGTATTTGTATGTTCTGTAGTTGTTGTTAAAAAAAATATCAAAAGAAACATGTCAAAAATGTGAATCTTCCATTTTTATTACAGATTTCCTATATATTTTATGTGTATATTTTTATTTAAATAGTTGTAAAAATCGACATGATTTTTTCTCCAAAAATTTTGAAAAAAACGACAAAAACTGACTGAAATTTAGCAAACAAAAGCACAGAAAAATGCGCGCAGCTTACGAACTTTTTTTGCCAATTGAATGAAATGTTTGTGTGCTTGTGGCTGTGTGCATTTCCTCTTCAAGCAAAATATTCCCAGCAATACCAAACAAAAACAAAATTACATTAAGAAAATGAGGAGACAGAATAGCCTCGCTCTCTCCCTCTCTCTCTCTTTTGAATACTAACAGCTAACATGGAGTATGGTGCATTCGGTGCAGCTTTCGTATTTCAAACGATTGTGATAAGAAATTGAAGAATGTTTAATATTTCCTTTGGTCTGCAATTTGTATTATTTGTTAATTAAGCATTTGGGAAAAACATGGAAATGCATCACATTCACACGCTCAGAGCATTCAGCATGCATGGATGTTTTCTTGTAAGTTTGACTTTCTAACGCGATTGTTACTGAGACTCTGGATTTGAAATTCACAACAGCACGAGTAAAAATACAACTCGCGAATTCATATTAGAAGCTGTGGCGTACAAGAGCTATTTAAGAAGAGAAGGGAAATCGCGCAATCGTTGCTCAGAACCCCATGTTAAAAAATTCCAACTGGAATGTGTCCGCGGTTCAACTTGCCTGAAATAACTTTGATAGAGCTTTTCTCTAAGATTCTCAACGGCCAAACGTGAATTGACAGAGTTTCTAGTCTTTTTATTGTGTATTTAAAATCGAATGTCTGTCTCAGTAACCCGCACAGGAGATTGGAAAACTAACAAGTTGAAGTTTACAGTTCGTACTGGGAACTACACAAATGCATCATACCGGAAATAGTAGAAGCAGTCTTATATAAGACATAGTACCAGGAAAGAGTATATCTATATACAGCAAGCATTACGAGCGAAATTATTGTTGCAAAAATATTGTTCCAGGGGTTTTCTAGTAAACTCCTCGAACAAAAATACCCGCATTGCATCTCGCTTCTCCTTGCCGCTCACCGATTTTTGTGAAATCTCCATCACTTCCATTTCACAAAGTTTTGAGTGATTCAATCTCTATTTATGTATACTCTTTGGTACCAGCTTTTGTAGTTTGATATACGAAACAAAATGGTCGCGTATGAATAAAGATGCAATTGATTTACTCCAATGCCTGCAAGCATGCGCCAAAAACATGCGTTCAGTTGCGCACCGACCAGGGAGTTTAGAAACCGATTTGGAATGGGTAAAAAATGCATTTAACAGACTAATGCTGAATAAATATGATTTTGTAATATAAGGAAAAAAGATAAAACGTCCATGGGTGTTTACTCAGCATCGTTCTGATGATCTATTCCCCTGTTCATGTTGAAAAAGTTTGTGAACTTTTTTTTATTTTCACACAAAACGAATCCAATTGCACTGCATACAAAATATGTTCACTTAAAGAGAAAAGCACAAAAACACATGTAAATATGTTTTTCTCACAAAAGAGAGAGGAAGAGAATTTTTGAATAAGTCATGTGTCTTTTTTGAATTCAGTAAACCCGTTGAAATAAGAGTATACATTATAAATATATGCGTCATCATTAATCACTATTTTATTGATATTGATTAGTCAGATCTCCTGCCCCATTTCCCACCAAAAATTGCATATAGAGCAATGTCCACCATTAACGACGTACACTACTTTTTCTTATATTTTTATATATATACGTATTTAATTTATTTAATAATATTTCTGTTTTTCATTTGTTGAGCTTTTGTAAAATTGTTTTTTTTTACTAATAAACATAATTATTTACCATTATGAATTGAAGTTTTAATATTTTTTCATTTGTTCTCAACGCACACCATTAAAACTTATTTTACACACACACACACATACAATCAATCTAGATTATAGTTTGAGCTGTAAAAACGTATGTACCCATTTTTGAAATTGTGCATTAGGGAAGAAATTTAAAAATTGATGCAAATTAAAAGATGGCAAAAATAGATGTAAATTTGAAAAACTACCAAACCGAAAAGAAACTTTATTGGCGCATTGTATTCCAAATAAATATTTTTAAAGATCAAAAAGCTTTTATTTTTTGATGGATATTAATAGGGCGACAAAAATAATACATGAGAGAGATCCGCTTACAAATAAAGAAACTGTCTGTATTAGAAATTTTGTATTATCGAATTCGCTAATATACCATTTCTCAACCCTCGTTATAGGAGTACATCAGGTCTTACGAATAAGTGGAAATACAACGTTCATCATAGATAAATACGTGAACCTTCGCTCTTGTTTTTCGTACACCAGGTGTAATTAGAAACGGTAATTACATCATTTCGCAGAATTTTCTCCTTTTCTGAGTCATTAAAACTTCAAAGATCCTATTATCTTGTAGAAACCCCGTTCTCCGCCCTGCGTTCCCATCAAACATAGATCCACTTCGCTGCAGTAACCCGAACCGAAATTGAAATCACCAAAACGCTTCAGTATCTCGCGAGCGTCAAAAGTCTGAGCTGCTTTGGCATTAATGTTTTTGCGGTAACGACTATTCATAACGGTCATGTGCAGTTTAACGTCTTCACGACCATGCTCCTCGCGGCCCCAACCACTTTGCAGGAAAGAACGCATAGCCTGATTCGCAAATTGCTGCACCTCGGGCGCTTCTACGCATCCGTAAAGGACTCGCACAGCACTCGGATCCTCATTCATAATTTCCAAGCCGGTTACTTTGATATGGAATGGTGTCTTGAGCCCTGTTAGGAATTGTCTGCAAACGAAATCGTTCGAGCCTTGTTCTATCAACAAACATGTTTTCAACTGACCGACAACTCTGTAGTAACTCTACAGCCTTTGATCGCTCTGTGTCGTCCAGCAAAATGCAAGTGTTCAGTGTTAGATGCATACGTGCTTCTTTTTGGAATATCTGTTCAGTAATTCCCGGCATATTGCTGGCCAAAATTTCTTTCTATGAAAAGGAAATTACGTTATTCTGCATTATAAGTCCTATTATTGATGCTTACTTTAAACTCTAGAAAGGGCTCCTGGAATTCTCCATGATTGAGAGGGACGCATAAAAAGTGTGTCGGACGCATCCGTTTGCGTAACGAACCGACCAATAAATTAATTTTACGACGAGCGGCACAAACACTGCTACGAGATTTACCTAAAATTGCGGAAAGTTATATGAAGAACTTTTGAATAATGATCTAATTGTGCCCCATCACCTTTAATGGTGAGGACTTCTGATTTGTTGCCACGCCGGCGCTCTCTTCTGCTAGGCACAAATATGTCTGTTTGTGTCTCGGATTCGATAAGACGTTTGGAGGCCCCTCTGAAACCGATGACACCACCGTAAAATGCACTGGAAACAATTAGCAATATAAATTGAGGGAAAACAAAAAGGTCCCAGAACTTACGGGGCCACATGCATAGCTAATTTAAACATGGAATTTGGCATTTCCTCAATCGTGCAATCGGACTCATCTTCATCATCGTCGTCTTCTGCATTAAGATCTAGTAAGGAATTGTATTAATATGTTTAAATGTTATTTTATACTTCAAAATTCGTTTTTTTATGCGCACCTTTCTCTACATACTCCTGTTTTGCTGGTTGCCTGTTCACTGCCGGGTTCCCACCGATATCTTCACGAACCAGATTTTCACTCGTATGTAAAAGAGGTGGGGAAAGGACTTCACGACTCATTACAATTATTTAGTTTTTAAAATTAAAATGAAAAATTTAAATATTCGCGACTTGAAACGACTCAGTTGGAATCTTCAAAACAATACGAAACTTGTTTTACTGCAGATGTTTTATAGCAAAAGACGGAATGGCAAAAAACGCAGTGTTGCCATTCTAGTAAACACAGGGTTACAAATATAAGAAACAGTAAAGATCTTCAACAGAAGAAAAGCTGAAATATCACATACAAATGTTATGCACGGAATACACAACCCTTTTAATGAGCAGAAATTCAAATGTTGTGAGATCACACATTCCACCACAACCATACGGTGCACATTCGCGAACATTCTTGACAGTTTTGCTCCAAGTACGCTTGTTTACTTGTGTGACCGCTCTTTTTGGTCAGTCAACAGTCGACCACAAGAATGTTTGCAGTTGAGTGACAGTCAGCGGGCATATTGTTTTTTAACTGCTAGTGTGTACTGAAAACTGTCATTGCTACCGCCGCTCTAACATATAACTTAAGTAAATATATTAATAATAAAATATTAACTCCTAATTCCTTTACTAGCTTACGTTCCAGCACTTTACCTTGCTCTTGTTAGCACACATTCATACACCATATAATGTGTGTTTGGTATATACTCTCTTAAGTACTTATGTATATATATTGTATGTGCTTCATCATTCGCAAGAATGCAATAACTGTCGATCATGACTTTTTAACCTTTGAACTTTTATACATACTTGAAAGAGTATGATTAAATGCATGTAGTCAGTCGCGATTTGCAGACACGGGAGGAGCAAATTGTTTCAAAGCTTCTTAAGCGAAATAAATCAAATGATCTCTTAAAAGATGTTTTCATCCCACCGTCGCCAATAAAATCGCCAACGTTCTTTAAAACAATTTATAATTACAATGGAAAATAACAAAAGTGCTAATAATTGTAAGATGTACCGTTTACCAGATAACGATGAAATGGTGCATTGCGACCAATGCGATTCTTGGTTTCATTTCCATTGCGTTGAGTTTAATAGTGGGATTGCTGATCTTAGTTGGAACGGAAATATATGTGCGCCTCCACGATCAACTTTATCCACAACGAGTGCTGCTGTTCCGCCGACCACCGCACATGCAAACACCACAGCACCACCGCCACAAGCATCATTCTCTCCGGCAGCGCACATAACCTCAAACGGCCAATTTGTAGCGCCGACAGCACCGATTAGCGGACCGACAAGTATCAACGGCTTCGCCTCAGACAGAAAAATACTCCCGACAAGATATTCATCTTTTGCGCAGCCCTGTTTACCATTTCCAACAAATTTGAAATCCCCGCAACATATGCTGCAACAATCTCAGCAATATATTCTACAACAATCTCAGCAACATATGCTGCAACATCTTCAGCAACAATCGAGAGCCGCATATTTAAACTATTAGGGTAAATATGAAATCAACCGAAAATATTAACATATCTGACCTCATCACCTCCAAATTTGATAAGATTTTGTACACATGATCTATGGATCGGCACAATAATATTTTCCAACTTTCAGACATATAGCCTTCAAACTTACAGAATTATGGCCATTCCAAGTTGGCAAAAATCAATAAAAATGCACTCAGATGCCTTAACACAATTGTAAACCTGCAACGTGCGAGCTCTGTCACAGATGGAGGCAGAGTTGAATAAACGAGGGAACGTGAAAAAGGGAAATAAGTTGGCAGTCTCTCGTCAACCATCGAACACACAGCAACGCACGCGCAGTGAAAGTGAAGAATCGGAATTCCTCTAAGGGACTCTGGTGTACTGTAAATTTGAATAACACTCTACATACATATGTACTTATATATTTAAATAAAATGAACTACTTAATTATTTTTTAATTCTATTAATTCGATGGACTTTTTATTGTAACGGACACCCGGCATTGGTACGTATGTTCTCCTCGCTCTGGTTGAACGTCGTCTTTACACAATTTTTAGTATCTCGAAAAGTATTCATTGTACGTTAATAATCAAGGGCTCATTTTACAGACAAAAACATGCGCCATTCAAAAAAACATTTTTTTTTAAATTTTCGATCAAGGATAATGTAAATAAAAAAGGACTAAAATTTCCAAAGGATATATCTCGAAAATCAATATTTTTAAAAATTTCAAAATATGTTAATTCTTATTATGTTTTGTACATGTCTGCCAAATTTCAATGTGGAGTCTTTATTACAACATGAGTTATTAAGAAAAAAGCAGGCGAAGGTTTATGTATTTCATGAAAT